>VZQC01011294.1:0-12454 GCA_009823505.1 Rhizomys pruinosus | reverse complement strand
TGATAATTTATGAGTACAAGCATCCTTCATGTAAAACCAATTTGCAAGCAGTTGTGCCCAAACCCACACATCCCATTGGTCCCACCATCCAGCGGGGGTGGGGGGGTGGGGGGTGGCTTGTATGTTTGTATGTTCAATCAAGTTGATCAAATGAATGTCCAGACTATATTGCTGTAGTTTCACCATTCACCCCAATCGCAACCCTTACTTTCTACCATGCCCCCTCTTCCACAGATTGTTCCCTAGGAGATGATATCTTTTTTTAAACAAAATTAATTTACATTTACTTATACAGTTCAGTATTTTATACATCATTTTCCATAAGTAATCTTTTTAACTAAGATTTTGCAAATTTCATACAATATATTTTGTCTGCACTCCTCTTATAGTCATACCCCATGGTAGAGCTCATGTACCCTGTCATTTATATTTAAGCCTATTGTTCTAGTCTGTCTTCCATTGCTGTGACAAAACACTCTGACCAACACCAACTTGGGGAGGAAAAGGTTTATTCAGCTTACATCTCCTGGGTCAGAGTTCATCACTCAGGGAGCCCAAGGCAGGAACTCAGGGCAGGAACCTGGAGGCAGGAGCTGAAGCACAGGCCATGGAGGAATGCTGTTCACTGGCTTGCTCCCCTGGCTCATGCCCAGTCCACCTTCCCATACAGTACACAACAACCTGCCCAGGGTAGCACCACTCACCATGGGCCGGGCCCTCCCACACTGCCCGACCATCAAGACAATACTCCACAGATGTGGTCACAGGCCAATCCAATGGAGCCAACTCCCCAACTGAGGCCCCCTCAACCCAGGTGTGTCAAGTTGACACCAAAGTCATCCAGCACACCTATTGAGTCAAGTTTGTGACTGCAAATGTCTTTTGGTGTGTGTCTATCCACAGGAGCCTGGCTGACCTATCTAGTATGATATCCTCAAAGAAAACTGACTCACAGTTTTCTCCCAGTAGTGATCAGTTGCCAATAGTTCCTCAGCTAAGTTTGGGGCTTCTCACCCACTTTCCCAATTCTTCTTTTGTGCTTTTATTGATGTTTTGTGTATTTCAGACATCATTTTTCAATTCAGTTTAGGCCTATTCCCTTTTCCCTTCCCCCACCCCACCCCCAGATCATGAATTCTGCCATAACTGTACTGCAACTTTCTCTCAGTCTTTTTCTATGCTTAGAAATTCACATTATCTTCCATTATTTTTATATTATTCTAAAATATGGATACATACTCTCCACCCATATACAGTAATTACAGAGTCTGAAACTAAGTGGTGGGTGGATTCTAGAGCCCATTGAGAGATTTACATTCTAACAACACAGTTGCTTTCAGATAAACAGAAATATAACAATAATGTTGTTCAGCTTGCCTTTTATCTGAGGGCATTTGCTGTTAGCATCTACAAATGATGGAAACCATTCGCCATTTGTTGATGAGTGTTCCCCTTTCCCCTCAACCTCTCCATACAGGATGCTAAAATCTCCAGTGAGATGGTATCTTAAAGTGGTTTAATTTGAATTTCCTTAATTATTAATGATGTTGAACAATTTTTAAGATGTTTTCTCAGCCATCTTTATTTTTAACACTTGTGAAATCTCTGTTCAGCTCTTTACTCCATCTCTTGAGTGGGTCATAGTCAGTAACCAATCACTCTTGGGGTTTCTAAAGGATTATCATGGATTGAGTTTTTTTTTTTTTTTAACATAAGCACCAACATGTAGAAAAATAAACTAGTAAGTTGGGCAGAGTTGGAAACTAACTCAAATTAGATAAAACAGAATATCATATTGTTTTCAAGGATCTAGAATTACTAACAAGTAAAAGCTAATCTCTGGGCGGGGGTAAAAACTGGCAAGTTGCTGGGCGTGGTGGCACATGCCTTTAATCCTATCACTCAGGAGGCAGAGGCAGGGGGATCTTTGTGAGTTCAAGGCCACCTGGTCTACAGAGTGAGTTCCAGGACAGCTGGGGCTACAGGGAGACCCTGTCTCGAAAAGACCAACAAACAAACAAACAAACAAACAAACAAACCTGGCAAGTTGACAAGTCCTGGGCTTGTTATTTGGATGCTTATGGAAAAATCAGTTACCTCCTTCGAAGTTGGTTATTCAGTGGGATCCCATAGATCTGAAAACTTTACAGCCTTTATCTCTCTTGGTTACCTTCCAGAACTTGATGGTAAGATGCTCTTGCTGAAGCCACCACCTACTTGAGTCATATAGAACATGGGCAAATCAAGATGCTAGCAAGCTGGAAGCTTCATCCCTGCTACTTAGTTTTTATAGTGCTGGAAGACGCTGTGCACTCCCAGCTGTGAACCTGGGAGCTACGATGTGACTGGACTGGCAAGACACGACCACAGTACAAATGTTATGGGAGTAACCAACCACTTTGCTGAGTTCATTTAAGCCCCACTCCACAAGACGTAAATTATGACTGGCACCACAGAAGGCCAAGAACATGAGGCCAGGCAGGTCAGAAGCAATAGGGTAAAACATACTACTATTTTTCCATTAAAGGGACATAATATTAAACTGACTTCTAAAGACTTTTTATTATACCCACAAATAAATGTTTCTCTCAGTCCTCATCAGAGAAGTTACCTGCAATAAATAGTAATTAACACAGAGACTCACAAGTGGTCAATGTGCAAAAACTAAGAGAATGATCAGCCTTAAAGGGAATATCAATGTCACAACCTCTCCTCTCAAGGTTCAGGAATCCTTTCGGAACTAGAGAAGAAAGGCTGTAAGAGCCAGAGGTAGTGAATGATTACAATGAAACTGTTCTGGAGGCAACAGGGCAGTTGCACATATGAACTGACAGAAGCTGAGACTAGATACATAATACCAGCACAACATCAAGTTGAACAAGATCCTAGCATGGAGGGGAGGGGGATAGAAATCCCACCCCTAGCTGAGGAGTTGTTCACAGCTGTATGGACACTGGGAGAGAGAAAGGCATTTTTCTCTAGGGATGCTGCCCCTGACAGGCCAACCAAGCAGCAGATGGCCAACACCTGTGCACAGACCGGAAGCACCAAGTAGTATCCATGGATTTACAAAACGGAGGAATAGAGCACATCAAATTAGACAAGAATAGCAGTATTGGGTGTAGGGGAGTAATTGGAGGGGAAGATGGGAGTGGACTTGACTAAAACAAGTTATGCAAATATGAAATTCTCAATCAACAGTAAATAAAGATGTCAAGTCTTCATATGTGTTGTGAAATCAAAATGTACTTATATTAATCTATGGACATAAATTGCTCCAAACAATGACAAGATGTTTAGTGTAGGATGCATAGCACCCAGGCAATATAAGCTAGCAAAATAGGCCCAGCTCTCCCAAGATTATCTCCACTCTTACTGAGCTACTGGATTTGAGCTTACTGTGCTTGTTTTGACTTATTTGCAATAAATCTATCTACAATGGAAGGACAACTTTTTCTTAAGCTAACCATGCGGAGAAAAGAATGGGCCTTCACTTTAAGCAAAGAATCTTCCTTCTAGGGTCTAGATATTCATTGGTTCATTAGCTGTTGTTAGATATTCAGCAGGAAGGACTGCATTAGCTAGCTGCAAAGTACAGCTGTAATCCAACACACAGGGCCTATGAGTAAGTACAGTATCAATGCCTTGGATATGTTTATCTTTAAAATTCTCCTGCTGTAAAACTCTATGACTTAAAAATTGGTGACTTCCAGTTGCAAGCAAATTTGGAACTGTTGCAGTATTTTTTATTGTAATAAGTGCAGTAATTTTCTACCCTTCTCCCAAGAGAATTTAATTAAAATATTATTCTTTTATGCAAGTTTTTATATTAGCTAAACAAAACTTAATTTTAAGAATGATAGCTGGGACTGGAGAGATAGCCTAGCGGTTAGGAGCACCAACTGCTCTTGCAGAGGACCCAGGTTCGATTCCCCAGCACCCAAATGGCAGCTGAGAACCATCTATAACTCCGATTCCAGAACTCCAGTTCCAGGGGAATCTGACACCCTCTTCGGACCTCCGAGGCACTGCACGACACAGGTGCACAAACTTACATGCAGACAGTACATTCATACACATAAATAAAATTTTTAAAAAATTAAAAAAGAATGATAGCCAGATTTTTAAAAGTAATTCAAATATCATGTATAAAATGATTTTCAGATTACTTTTTCAATATGAAACATACAAGTGAATTGTATTATTTCTTATGCAAAAGGGAAAACCTTGGCGGAAATATAATGAAGTAATTTTATATTGCTAAATCCCTTCAATTCAAAACAATTAAGACATAATATTTTCTCCCACACTGCAATATGCTGAATATCTGAAGATCAAACAAGGTACCTTATTTCTCATCATAGAGATTATATGCTTAGAGAGAAAAGGGAAGCTATCTGGGAACATGTAAGATAATGAACGCAGCCTATGGGACAATAGCCTATGAGAATCATTTTCCTGATGAAAAAACTTGGAAAAGTCAGTCCGGACTGGTGACCAGCAGGAAAAACTCACAATGGCTTCAAAACACAGTCCTCCTTTAGGGATGTACAAGTCCTTATCCAGTAAAGTATTTAAAAGACAGAAGAATACATAATGAGCCAAGGTATGGGAAAGGGTAAAGAAAACCTTATGTATTTTATTCTTAAACTGGGACTTCAGCATAGAACAAATTATAATACTAGAAATATTTTTCTTTTTTTTTAATTTTTTTTATTTATTTCTGTATGTGTATGAATGTACTGTCTTCATGCAAGTCTGTGCAACCGTGTCGAGCAATGCCGCAGAGTTCAGAAGAGGGTCTCAGATTCCCCTGGAACTGGAGTTCTCCTGGAATTGGAGCTTCAGACGGTTCTCAGCCGCCATGTGGGTGCTGGGGACCGAACCCGGGTCCTCTGTAAGAGCGGTCGGCGCTCTTAACCACTAGGCCATCTCTCCAGCCCTAGAAATATTTTTCTATCTCTAGTGCTTTAAGGGAAAGAACACAGATGTTGAAACAGTTCTTGTCTTCTGAGTAACGAGCTGGAAGTTTTCTGGAAAGGTACTTCATCTCATGAATATCAGCATTGTCGTCTTTTACTTATCTATTTTTATTTGTTTTGGCTAGATGATCTCTAGGATTGTTTTCCATCACAAATATTTATTAATTCAGTACTAGTAGGACTTTATATAACATAAATCTCAGACATTTAAGAATTTTATACCCTTGCTTGAAGTAGTCAGAATACACCTTGTTTTAATGTACATGCTCCAAAAAGAAAAGATCAGAACTAAATGGCAGAAGGGTTACAAGTTCTAGTTCCTTAAAATATTTTGGGGGGTTGGAATCAACTTGATGTCTTTTATTTCTGTATACAACTAATTTGACTTTGCTTTGTCATTTAAAACAAATATCACAGCACTAGAAACATAAGGTTTAATGATGTAGTGGTAATCTAAGAATGTATTATTCAGATAACACAAAGCTCTACAGAAGTTTGAAGGGATTTGAAAGGGTACTGCATGAGACTGGATTAAAATCCTAGTCCTTTGTGGACATTGACTGTTCAAATAAAGACTAACGTGGAGTAAGAATTGTGCTTGTGGAAGGGTAATAATACATACTATTTAAATGAGAACTTACCCGACATTTTTCTTTTATTTTAAAAACTTTTTAGACATGTTTACACTTCTTTTCTTATAGGCTTGACACTATCTTAAAAATCACAATTAAAATATTTGGTGCATAAAATTTCTTTTCTAATTAATGATGGTTTAAATTTATAATTAAATGAAATTCTTGTAAAGTATCCAGAGATTGATTTTCTTCATTAATTAAAATGTTTTACATTCCAGTGAAGCTTCACCTAAAAAATGAAGAACTTATCTCTGTCTGTCACTATTACTCCCCCACATTCCTGAAGGTTTCTTATTCAAAATCATTAAACAATTCAACATAGGCTTCAAAGATGTTACAACTTTTGAGTGTGGGGAAGAGAGTGGACTTGGATCCAGACAGGAAAAGCAGACTTGAAGGGAATCTTCCCATTCCTGCCTCTGATCTGCCATGTTTACCTGGGAATGAGCATAAACACTGGAAGAGAAAAACAAAGCAGCATGAAATGGGAGTATGTGTAGTGTGCACCAGATATATGCAATTAACATTCCCTTAGTAAGTTACATTTATATTAGGGAAAGTAATAGTTACCAATTGAAATTACCATAGACAGTGTTCCTAGATAATTATGAATGGCAGAGAAAACATAGTTTACCTAAATTAGAACTCATCTAACTGGGTTCTCCAATCCATGGATGTAAGCCTATTTATGAGTACCAAATCATTTAAATATAAGTTTATTAGAGGCTGCAGATGTAGCTCAGAAGGAGAGTAACTGGCTGTCATGTGCAAGAAGTTTCCTTATTTCCCAATAATCACAAATATAAGTCGATTAAATATGCTTGTTCAGTGTCATTCAATGAATTAGTTTAAATGTTTTTAGGTGTGCATACTTTTAAATTTAAATATCTTTCTATAATTTTCACTACTGTGGACCATAACAAATGAATGCCATTGGGGTCTACGAAATTGATGTTTTCAAAGACAAAGGTAATACAAAAATGCATATATTTCATACATATAAATTATAAATTAAAAGATAAATTTAATTGTCCATATTAAGAGCAAGCAATATGTGTCTAACTAGCATTTGCCTGAATGTTCACAATACTGTTAACATATACCGATAGACATGTTTTTATATGTTAATATTTAGTTTTTTATTCAGTAGGTTATTATGTCTTGGCTAGCCTTGGACTCTCTGTGTGGACAGGGCTGGCTTCAGACTTGCCGTAATCGTTATTCCTCTGCCATCGAATTCTAGAAGCATGCATCACCACACCTGATTCAATGGTTATATCAACATTAGTTAACATCATTTGTGTTTATTGCATTTTTCTAGAACTCTGAAATTATAATATTGAATTAAAGGCCCAAAACATTAGCATCCTGCACATTCAGAAACTATTTTGCTTGATATATATATATATATATATATATATATATATATATCTCAAACTCAGTATATATACATATATATATATGTATATATACATATATATATATATATACTCAGTATATATACATATATGTATATATACTGAGTTTCTCTTAGGAAGAACTAAGCCCAGTCATCTTAGCTGCATGATATTTATCAGCGTGCCTGAAAAGGGTGCATTGACTAATTGTGTTATAAGAAAAATAACACAAACTTTCCATGCCTCAAGCATTTACACATTCCCATCTTGTGTAAAAAATTGTGATAAGGTAAAGAATTGCCTTGGTCTTTCTAACTATATTCAAGACTTTTGAAGGGCAAATAGGAAAAAAAATGTACTGTATAACAATATAATTATATCGCCCCCCTTATATATTGGCACTCTCGGAAATCCATTTCAGTGTTTTCATTTCTTTTTTTCTAAATAGTTGACATATTTTATCATAAGAACACTTTACTGAAAAAAATTATCCATTTTTGGTGAGCCTTAATTTGACAGCCAAGGTGTATTTGATGAGTTTGCCACAAAGCTTTGCTAATTAACTTGTACTTCATCACTTTCTGCTTTGGCCGCACCTTTTTTATAGAATAAAATTCCATGAAATGGAACATACTTTGGTGATGGACTGAGATAACACTTTATCTAAATAAATACTTTGGAGTTTAAAGGAACTTCCAACCACCTAAAATAAAAGTGATGCAATAAATGAAGGAACAAAAACAATTAGGTGGCCTGTCACCACTCATCACAAGAACTTCATTTTGCAACAGATAAGATGATTATTACAAAGTTCCAGAACTCATCAAAATACAGAGAATAAGTGACTGTGATCTGCCCAGTTCTAAGTGACACATCTATAATGCAACTTCTACACATAAAGCTTCTGAAACATCAAAAAGGGATCAGAAAGATTATAAGAATCACAAAGACAAGACACCTGGTGCCAGTCAACACATTCCAGACACATTAGGCAAGAAACAGCAGTGAAATCTCCACAGTATGATAATCTAGCAAGATCTGTGTTATAACAAAGCGTTGACATGCCAAGGTGGATGTGGAAAATTTCACAGGGTCCTACCTCAAGATGAAGAGCTACAGGCAATCAATGGATGCTAATGGAGGGAGAATCAGTTTTCTTCAGGGACCAGATCCATGAGAGGTTATTTAATCCCAAGAAGGAAGTCTTGAGCATAGGTAGACAGGGACACCACTAAAGGGACTCAGAACATTAGTAATATATATTAGTTATATATATATATATATTATATATATATATATATGTTGTGTGTGTGTGGGTGTGATGATGTGTAACAATACTGTAAAAGAAGAGGATAAGACCATTATTGAGGGACTGGGAGGCATGGAAATAATGATAATACAATATTCATATATGAAGTTTGCAAAAATAAAAATAAATTTAAAATTAGATAAAAACATAACTTTATCAAGAATCTGTTAACAATTTCTTTTCTTGTAGTGACATTGAGTGAGTTTTCTAGCCATTAATTTATTTTATCTGTTTGTATAGGCTGATATATTACCCTGAAAAGGCATGCAGTAAATCCTTTCTAAAGTACACACTATAAGAGCTATGTATTTAGGATTTTGTTATAAACATGGAAAAAAATTTCAAATTCCTAGATATAAAGCAAATCCCTGTCACTCACTCCAAGTAGGAAAGCAGCTTGTGAGGCTTCAACCAAGCACTGCAATTTCTATTTATTTCTATCTTTGTCACATATTTCTTAAAATAAATTATTCCGCATTACCCTTAAGCATAACATATGTTGTTTAGACAAATTCCTTTTATTCTTTCTATAATAATTAGGCTGATGTTGCTATAGGCTGAAACAGGGAGTTTGGAGAGTAAATTTTCACGTGACTTCAATTTGTGTTATCTTGGATTTCATAAGCTGTAGGTATGAGAGTACTGCTAGTATGGCAAATTAAAGACACTTTTTAAATTTTTTATTTTATTTTATTTATTTCTGTATGTGTATCAATGTACGTCTGCATGCAGGTCTGTGCACCCGTGTCGTGCAATGCGGCGGAGGTCAGAAGAGGGTCTCGGATTCCCCTGGAACTGGAGTTCTCCTGGAATTGGAGTTTCAGAGCGCTCTCCGCCGCCATGTGGGTGCTGGGGATTGAACCCGGGTCCTCTGTAAGAGCGGTCGGCATTCTTAACCGCTAGGCCATCTCTCCAGCCCCTAAAGACACTTTTAACCCCTCTGCCATAGCACTCTCTGAGACTTGATATAAATACATTAATCGTTCTGCCAGGAACTGAACTTACAGTGTATATAAGGTTGGGTGAGCAAACCATTTTATATTTCAAAACATATTTAATTAAGATTTCTAAAATTAAAGTTTTTTTCCTTCATTGGAAGAAAAGTTTAAAGTATTTAAAATGATATAATCTAGTGCCTTAAAGTTTATAATAATTTGTCTCAACAAATCAAACAAAACAGTTATTTTTTTAATATAAACCAGAAAACTGACCGGACTCAGTTCTTCAATGAAACTAACCATTATATCTTCTATAACTAAAACAATTTACTGTTGCAAAGTTCAATAGTGAATTATTAGCATAGCTCTGATAAAATTATGATGCCTAATAGTCATTAATTAATGCATCTCATCATGCATAGAATTAGAAACTTTCCACTATACAATTAATGTATGAATTTACCAAGCTTTTGAGGAACATATAGTTGTAACTAAACATAAGATTCTAAATATATAAGTTTAATTAAAAGCTTATCCCTATACCTAATTCAGAATATACATTATCTTTATATACCTATTTATATACTATGTGTTTTAAAGATTCCGTGTGGCCGCTCATATAAATTCTAATAGGTTTTTTAAAACATTAAGCAAATGTAATGTTGATATTCCCATGTCAAATGTGTTTCAATAAACCGGCAAGGCTTATACTTCATGTTTATTCATTTCCTGTCATAATGAATGAGAAGTTTAAAACATCTGAGCTGTTCATTAGAGAAATGGACATACTATTTGTTAATACATCTGAATTTGTTGGCTGGTGAATTGAAGGAGATGGTTCAGTAAACTATCAGTGATAATACCTTGGACCTTGCCTGTGATATTCAAGATAAGGTAGGTAAAGGAAATAAGAAAATCCCCAAGGAACAGCTATGGCAGTTGTGTCTGAAAGTTGTATATGACAAAGTCAGTCAGACTGTAGGAATAATGCACTTGGCATGACTTATGGGTCTGGGCTGGGTCTGCAGGGGTCTGTTTTCAAGTGGTCTGAAACTACTCATTCATGTACCCGAGCCTTTGTTACAACCTGAGTAAGTTGTACTGTATCAAATCAGTCTACGAGGGGGTCCAGTGAAGGAAGTCCCTTTCAATCTGTCATAATTACTGGCTGGAGCATGGCTTCCAGAAGAATATAGGTTGAACTGTTTCCTATATATGGGCTTTAGACCTCCCAATCCACTTCATTTCAGTTGAAAGGGTCCCCAGGGAGGTCTTCCCTTCCTTTCCCTGTCTACTGTCACACTACCATTGCCACTTAGTTTGATGCCGTTTTGGTCTTGATCATGGAGACCTGAACTGTTGAGTTGTAAAAGCCACTGAGAGGTAATTTACAGGGCTAATTACATTAAATTATTCATTCCAAAGTTAATCTGTGTGGCCAAGTACTTGTCAAGAAACTAATTAGGAAAAAATCACAACATGTTCTAAAGACTCTGTTAGCCTCAAACTGAAGAAATAATATCTTTTTCTTTTTTTTTTTTTTTTTTTTTTTTTTNTTTTTTTTGTCTTTTCAAGACAGGGTCTCCCTGTAGCCCCAGCTGTCCTGGAACTTACTCTGTAGACCAGGCTGGCCTCGAACTCACAAAGATCCACCTGCCTCTGCCTTCCAAGTGCTAGGATTAAAGGCATGCACCACCACACCCAGCTTAGAAATAATATCTTTTTAACAGTATTGTAATCTTTAAGTAAAATCATAATCATCTAGTTCCATGGTGATACTGAGTCGGCAAAGAAATGACAATTGTCTCAGTTTTATCTCTCAACATAGAACATTATCCCAGAATTCAGGTGAATGAAGTTTTTACATGATCGCTAGCTTTTGCACAGTCATACCTAGACTAAGAAGATGAATCACCCCAAGATGAATGTGAGAAAGGAGGATGCTTTCCTGGAAGCTCATTTTCCAGCCTCACCCGCTCCCTGCCTTGCCTTTCTCATCTTCTGCACTGCCCCCCACCTCAACTCTGAGGTGTCTCTCCTTCCTCACTTGGCTCTTCTACACAGTTCACTCTTTCCTTTCTTCCTCCATGTCCTCACCTAGTCAATTTCTTCACTTAGATGCAGCTCCAGTGTCCTCACGGTGAAGTCATAGTTGACACTCAGGAAAAGGAGAGCTGTCTCCTTTCTGCCTGGATTATGCTATTTACACATGCTGTATGCACTTTGTATGAGAGTTATTTGATTCTTTTGTGAATTTAAAGAAACCTAAAACTTAGAATTACTTATACTTTCATTTTCAGAAATACAAACTCCTCTGAGCAAAGGAAAGCTAGCATTAATACTAGAGCTTTTCAATAACACACTTAAAGCATATATTTTAAATATTGAATATATTTCCATCTAATTTTGGCTTAACAGAAATAATTTTCTGGATTGGTGCCAGTCTTTTTGATTGCAGGAACATTTCAGTACATGAAGTCTTCTGGTTCCTTTAGATTAGCCAAAATTTTATTTGTCCTTCTGAATCATGGGTTAATGAAAGAAGGGATTTTAAGACATGAAAATGATAAAGTTTTTTGAACTTTCAAAGTTAACTAGGTAGTGAAAAAAATTCCTCATAACTTATGGTTTGTTTATTACCAAGGCTTCCTGGTACCTAAGCAACTGTTTCATTGTCTAAGTTGCATCTATAAGTCCTTTGAGAACCGGTATTTTACTGGGTTCAAAGTCAAACCCTCCATAAGGAAGTTACCAAGCAATATATTAAGTTTCCTTAAACCTATGAAGAGATCGGTTAAATGAAATGCTTATTTTTTAAAAGAAAAATTTCTCCATATATCTGTTTTTCTTTATTGTAGTATCCTTATCTGTAGCTAATCTGACAGCATTAAAAGTGACCTGTTTTTTTTTTACATCAGTACTATACACAGGCTTCAACTTTTCACCAAAAATGTAAGTCTCTTTCAAAGTCAAACATCAAAGGATTTTATAATTCTTTTTTTTTCTTTCTTTTTATTGATACTTTGTGTATTTCATACATCATTTTCCAATTCAGTTCAGGCATATATCCCCTTCCCTTCCCCCCACTCCACCCCTACCCATCCCAGATCATGCATTCTGCCATAACTTTTCTGCATCTTTCTGGGGTTTTTTTGTTTTGTTTTGTTTTGTTTTCATTTTTTTTTAACAATAA
>VZQC01011281.1:3293794-3417528 GCA_009823505.1 Rhizomys pruinosus | reverse complement strand
GCAATAAACATAGTGAGCATAGTATCTTCTGTGGGTAAGATGATCTTGTGGTATATACCCAGGAGTGGTATGGCTGGGTCAGGTGAAGTTCATTCCAAGTTTTCCAAGGGTTCTCACATTGCTTTCCATAGGGCTGCAATAGGTACCATTCCCACCAGCAGTGGATGAGTGTTTCCCCTTCTCCCAACAACCTCTCCAGCATTGGAGTCATTTTGTTTTTTTGATCCAGTCAGTCTTATTTGGAGTAAAGAGATATCTTAAAGGTTTTAATTTTATCTCTAAATTATAGCAGCATTGATCACTTATTAAATGTTCTTGGCCATCTCTAATTACCACATTGTGATAGTCTCAGTTCAGCTCTTTGCTCCATCTATTTGAGTTGGTTCTTGTTTTTTCTTCTTCTTTGTTTTTTGAGTAGTATATATATGTCTGGAAATCAATGCTCTTGTCACATGTATCTGTGGTAAAGTTCTCATGTGTTCCTTCACTTCTGATGTTTCTCTTCATTGTGTTTTTCATGTAAAAGCTTTTTGATTTAATGAGGTTCCATTTTCATTGCGACCTTATTCTTGCAAGCCTGCTGTCTGATTTAGGAAGTCCTTTTCCTTGCCTATGTCTTGTAGTCTGCTGCCAACTTTTTCTTCTATCGCCTTTCAGAGTTTGTTGGTTTCAAATGAAGTGTGTTGAATCCATCTGAGTCACATTTGTTACAGGGCACAGAGGTAAGGGTTTAAATTTCCATTTTCTACAAGTTGTGATCCATTTAGCTACCACACCTTGCTGAAGATGCTGTCTTTCTCATTGTTTCTTGCTCTTTGCAAATAATGAGGTGGCTGAAATTGTATGTGCTCAAAGGTTGGATATACTACGTTTTTGTTCCATTGGTACAACAGTTTGTTTTTGTGCCAGTACCAAGCTGTTTTTGACTATAGCCTCTGTAAGTATGTTGATAGTCTGGTACAGAGAATCCCCTTGGTAGCTTGCTTTTTGCTCAGGGTTGCTTTGGCTATTTGGGGTTTTTGTTTTTCAAATGAAATTAAGGACTTTTTTCATCCTTTGAAGAAACTCTTGAGAGATTTTAATTGGATTGCATTAAATCTGTATAAGAGTTTGGGATAGAATGGAAATTTTTCTAATTACATTTTCCAACCCATGAACATGGAGGTTTTTTCCATCTTCTGATGTCTTTTCCAATTTCCTTCTTCAGGGGTTTTAAATTTATTTTCTGTAGACGATCTTGGTCTTTGTGTTGTTTGTTCCTAGGTATTTATTGTTTTTGAGCTACTTATGAGTGGAAGTTCTCCTTTATTTCTTCTTCAGTTGCTTGTGTTGTTTGTAAAGAAAGCTAACTGATTTTCTAGGTTAATTTGTATCCTTGCCACTTTAGCTGAAACTCATTTCTGGTCTAGGAGTTTCTGGTGGAGTTTTTTTTTTAGCATCCCTTAAGTAAACAATAATCATAAGCAAAAAGGGATAGTCTTGACTCCTCTTTTCCATTATATGCTCTTTAATTTCTTCTTCTTGCCTTATCTGCCCTAGCCCAGTGTTCAACACTATATTGAAAAGGAGTGCATCTTTCTCTCAGTTTTTTTTTTCATTTTTAGCTAATAAGTGATAATCCATGAGTACAAGCATTCCTTCATGAAACAAACCTATCTGCAGGCTGTGTGCCCAACACCTACAGCCCCACATCCAGTGGGGTGACAGGTTGTTTGTTCAATTCAAGTGATCAAATGAGTGTTCCAGACTACATTGTGGTAGTTTCACCATTCACCCAATGTAGCCCTTACATTCTACCACGGCCCCCTCTTTCCGCAGGTTGTGTCCCAAGGCTTAGAAGGGCCACAGGTGGATGAGAGGCTAAACAGTCCTCTTCTGAGCTGTTTGACTTGGACTCTGGTCAATTCTGGCTTGTTCTCTTTCATGGGCTGCAGTTTTGTCCAGGATAAACCTTTGATCCTACTAATGAAGAAACAAGCAATTAGATATAGGTATTAAGCGCACTAATAGTTATGGTAGGTTACTTTGAGATAGACACATGTTTGAATATGTTAATCCATGATACATTCCCCCGTTATATGACAAGGGCTTACTGTGGCTTAAACATCTCCTAACCTGAGAGGATGTAAGCTTGTGATCCAGCATGGGTTATTCTTCCAAGGGAGAGCATATACCAATTAATTTGGATATACAGGCACATGGCTGCCTCTGCTGCTAACAGTATTTCCAGGCAGTGAGGTATAGCTCGTTGCTGACGTGGAGTCTTGCTTGACTCAGGGAGAACCATATTTGCTTTATTGGTTTAGTGCCTTTGTAACACTCTCTGGCATTCCTGAGGAAAGATGCAGGACAGTATGGCAAATGCATGATCTTGGATGGTGGGTGGGGGGGGGAAAGGAATAAGCCTGAACTGAAATTGGAAAAAATTATGAAGCACAAAGCATCAATAAAACCTAATTTAAAAAAATAAAACTTTTAATTAAAATAAAAAAAAAAAGAAAGTTTCATATCTACCGTACCCCCCCCGTTTTTTTTTACCTTTAGTTTTTGATATCAAAAGACATTTGTAATTATACCATACTATAGGCGTGAATCAGGCTCAGAGTTCATCAAAAATCACCATGCTGTTTTGGGTTGACTGTATGTGATTAATTGGAGGCAAAACTTAATTTTCATTAATTCATCTTATAGGTGAAAGAGATGCTAACAAGGTGATACTGTATGTGGGGCTTTAGTGTCAACGACACACCTGGTGTGAGGGCCGTTTGTGGAGTTGGCTCCATGGATTGGCCTGTGGCCAAATCTGTGGAGGTATCGTTTGATTCGTCCAGATGTTGGAAGGGTCCAGCCCACAGTGTAAGTGCCACTCCCTGGCAGGTTGTTTACTTATAAGAAGGCAGGGCGGGCATGAGCCAGAGGAGCAAGCCAGTGAACAGCAGTCTCCTTGCCTAGGCCTGCTGCTTCAGGCTCCTGCCCTGCTCTGCCGGTCTCCTGCCCGAGTTCCGCCCTTGGGCTCCTAATGTGATGAACTCTAGGAGATGTAGCTAAGTAAACCCTTCTCCTCCCCCCACCAAAAAAAACAAAAAGAAAAAGAGTGTGAACAGGTGGCACCCTTGCTGAGTTCCTCTTTAAAAGGGAATGCTTCTGTTCTTTCTTCCGCATTTAGGATCTATTATCTGTGGGTTTTCTTTATTGCCTTTGATATACATTGAGGAATGATCCTTCCAGTCAATTCCTCAAGGATTTTGTCATAAAGGGATGCTGACTTTTGTCAAAGGCTTTTTCTGCATCAATTGGATGATGGTGTGGTTTTTGGTCATTCAGCCATTTAATGTTTAGATATTTATTGATTTTTGTATTGTTGATACATCCTGCATCTCTGGTATGAATCCAACTCATGGTAGGGGATGGAATGATCTCTTGATGTGGGTCTGTAGCGATGCCAGTATCCTGTTTAGAATCTTTTGCACTTGCATTAGGGAATGGGTTCTATATTCTCCTTTTTAGTTGTATTTTGCTGGTTTGTTAATAGGACTATGCTGGCTCATAAAGGAATTTGGTAGCATCCTCTGATTGTATCCTTCTCAAACATTTCAGTAATATGGTTGTAGGTCTTTTTAAATGTCTTTATAGAATTGCCGTGAAAACATCTGGACCAGGTCTTTTTCAGTTAGTAGTTTCTTATTACCATCTCTCTCTTTTCTTAGTTTCTGGGTCTTGTTTAAGCTTGTGGGTCTCTTCTTGGGCTGAGCTTTGTATTCCCAGATTCCAGATATTCACCCATTCTCTTGGTTTAAAACTTGTTCAGAATATAGTTTTTTTGAAGTATTCCCCACTATAATTGTCTGATCTTTCTGTCTGTTGTTATTCCTTTCATCACGATTTATTGATTGGAGTTGTTCCTTCTTTCTTTGGTTAACTTGCTAGAGGATCTGTCTATCTTGTTCATTCTTTCAAAGAAACCAACTTTTGGATTCATTGATTTTTGTATTGTTTCTTGTTCCTTCATGATTTTGCTCTATTTTGTTATTCTTCCTGCTGTTGTGTTTTAGGTCATTTTTGTTGTCTCTCCAGTGCTTTTACTCTTTTCTCTTTTTTTTTTGTTGCTTCGTGTTTTCTAATGTTGGCACCCAGGCTATAAACTTCCCTTTTAGGACTTTTAAGGTATCCCATGGTTTTGTGTGTCATGTATTGTCAAGTCATTTCATCCAGGAATGCTTTTATTCTTTCTTTTCTTCTTCCTTGACCCAATTCAATTATTAAGAGGTGTTGTTTTAGCTCTACCATGTTTTTTGTAGCAGTAGGGCTTATCCGGGTGTTGATGTGAGCTTTATTCACTGTGGTCTGATAGAATGTATGAAATTATTTTCAATCTTTTTGTATTGGAGTTTTCTTCTGTGTCCCCGTTATGTGGTTGATTTTGTAGAATGTTAGCTCTCTTCACAATAGCAATGAGCTGGAACCAACCCAAATGCCCCTCAACTGATGAGTGGATAGAGAAAATGTGGTACATCTACACAATGGAGTTCTATGCAGCAGTAAAGAAAGATGATATCATGAACTTTGCAGGTAAATGGATGGACCTAGAAGATATCATGCTGAGTGAAGTAACACAGTCCCAGAAAAACAAATGACAGATGGTATCCCTCATCTGTGGATGCTAGCACCAATTACCTAATTGTATGGCAAACTGAGAAACATTAATGTGATTTGAAAGCAACTGTGCTCTTATATTGTAGAATCCCTTAAAAAATAAACAAAAATTTTAAAAAAAAGAAAATGTCAAAGAAAATTATCTCTACGAAACAACATATTCCATTACTTTTGAATGTCGTTGTTGTTGTTGTTGTTAGGACAAGTTCTCACTATGTAACCCTAGCTGACCTGAAACTTGCTGTGTAAAACAAGCTGGCCTTGAACTCATTATGATCTGTTTGCCTCTGCCTCCTGAATGTTTGGATTGAAAGTGTGTGCCCTCATGCCTGGCCCAGAATTCTTTATTATTTAAGTAAAGAGGGAGAGAAAGAGCAGAAAATAGTAAATACATTATTCAAAATGAAATAAACCAGTTACAAACGTACAAAGGATTTTGCCAAGGATATGGGGAAATTGGAATCATTTGTTGGTGAGAATGTAAAAGGGTGAAGCCACTTATGGAAAATAGCATGGAGGCTTTTTAACATTAAAAATAAGATTACGACTGTGAGCTGGAGCTGTAGTCCTCTCCTATAAAATAGTGTTACAGTTTCCATTTGTGGGCTGGAGCTGTAGTTCCCTCCTGTGAGCTGAAGCTATGATTTCTCTCCTGTGAGCCTGGAGCTGTGTGCCCAAATGCAAGTCACATTTCTACATTCCCCTGGGCTGATGGTGGATCAGACTGGAGGACGGTGGACTTCCCCATGTTGGGCAGCAGTTTGGCTTTCTCTGAGTGGCTGCATTCCCCACTGCTTCCTTCCCCGAGGTGCCAGTTTGTGCACGGCAGTGACTTTGCCTCTGTGTTGGGCTTATGCTGGTGACAGGTGAGGTTTCTGTAATTTCCAGACTCCAGTCTTGGGAGGCTGATTTTCTAGAATGGACCTCCCACCTCCCTTGAAAACCTGCTGTGGTTTTGGCACACATGGTCCTAATCATCCAGGACTCGATGTTGGACTTTTCCCATTCCCAGGCACCAGTGTTCCTTCATCTGTGCCCTACAGAAAATGAAAAACACCAAATTGAATGTCTGGAGATAAAAATAACAGTCTGGGAAACTGAAACAAATTTTAGGTACTTTAATAACTGAACTCATACAACTCTCAAATTAAAATGCTTAGTTCTGTTTTAGAATATAAATTTGCAATTCTATGTGTCTAGTGTAATTTTTAGTATTATTTACTAACACAACTGTACTACCAAGCTTCAACAATACTATAAAATTTCTCACTGTTGCGGTAATGTGAGTTTGGCATTCATTCCCCTTTCAAATTCGCCAACCTATATGAAGTTTTTCAATGAAATCTTGTTATTTTTTAAAGCAATGCTAATTTTTAAAAATGGAAATCCAAACAAAAAAAATCCAATCATGGGGCAGGAATATGGCTCAGAAGGTAAAGGTGCTTTCACCCAAGCCTGATGACCTGAGTTCAATCTCCAGAACCTACGTGGTGGAAGGAAAGAACCAACTCCAGCAAGTCATCCTCTGACCTCAACATGGGTGTCCTGATACAAGAGTAAACATACACACACACACACACACACACACACACACACACACAAATGTGAAGATGTCATAATGAATCTCATTGATACATGTAATTAGTATAGCTGGGCGTGCTGGCGCATGCCTTTAATCCTAGCTTTGTGAGTTCAAGGCCAGCCTGGTTTACAGAGTAAGTTCCAGGATAGCTGGGGCTGCAGGGAGACCCTGTCTCAAAAAGACCAAAAAAAATGTTTTAAAATTGAAAACAAGAGAAATTAAATAAAGTAACATAAAGTAAAATCATAACCTAAATGTGTGATGTATGTCTTCATTCCCAGCACTTGGGAGGCAGAGGCAGACAGATCTCGGTGGCATCAAGTCTAGTCTGGTCAACATAGTGAGTTCCAGTCCAACTGGAGCAACAGGGAGACCAAAAATAGTAATAATAAAATAAAGTAAAATAGCCATGTAATTCATGAATTCCACTGCTGGGTATGTACTCAGAAGAACAGAGAGCATGAGAACAGGAATGGAGCAGGAAGCTCGGAAATCTCATATCCAAAGGTGAAGCAGAGAGTGACCTGGAAGGGCAGCAAGGCTGTAAACCCTCCAGTGACTATTTCCTCCAGCAAGGCTCCCCTCCTAAAGGTTCCACAACCTCCCCAAAACAACACCACCAACTGGGGAACCATGTGCACCTGTCGGGGACATTTCCTGTTTAAACCAACATCTCTCCAAAATAATAGTTTTAGTTCAGTTGGATGGATATCCAGTAATGGGATTACCATATCACATAGTAGTTCTGTATTTCTTCTTATTGATTGTTGCAATTTTCATACAATATAATCTGATGGTGTTTAATTTCCCTCCCTAACTGAACTCCCCCTTATTGTCCCTCTGCCCAATTTAATGTACTTTAATATATATACAATGAGGCCTATACAATCTAATTTGTTTCACAAATGTCCTTCAGTGTGGGTCCATCCACTGGATCCTGGTTAACTTATCAAGTCCCATCCTTGAAAGAGACTGTCCCTGCCCTTCCAAACAGCCATCAGTTCCCACAATTTCTTTAAGTTAGGTTGGAGTTTCTTACCCATTTCCCCATGTCTATCCTGGAATTTTGTCTGACTTGAGCTTGCATGGGACTTGTGCATGCTGTCACTATTGCTGTGAGTTAATAGGCATAGTTAACCAGATATCTGGAAAACTCGGTTTGCTTTGGCTCTTATAATCTTTCTACCACTTCTCCAGTAATGATCCTACATGCTTGGGAAGCAGAAGTTTGATACAGGTGTCTTATTCAACAATAAATACTCTGCAGACTCTTGTTCTCTGCACATTGACTAGTGGATTTCTGTGTTAATCACCATCTGCTACGTAAGGATACTTCTCTTGTGAGAGCTGAGAGATGCATTCATTAACCTATGGGTAGAACAATAAGCCATTGAAAGTCAATTTGATATGGTAACTATTAAGTAAAAAACCAGTATAAAGTTTTCCTCTCTGTCCTGTGATCTGTCTACCCCCAAGTTCCTAAGCCTAACATCAATGTCAGGTATGGACTTCATCCTATGAAGTGAACTTTAAATCCAATTAAAGAGTGGTTAGTTACTCTCAAAATATCCATGCCACTATTGCACCAATAGGCATATCTTGTCAGTCCAGTGCTGTTTTATTTTACAGGATTTGAAGCTGGGTACAGTTAATATTTTTTCCTTCTAGTACCATGCATAGCATCTCCTATCACTATGGATACTAGCCCATAGAGGTGAGGCTCTGAAGTCAGCAGCAGCTTGATTTCTCCTTGTTTGCTGTAAAGCCCATCTATGTGGTATCTTAAGCAATAGGAGCTTACCATCCAGTTCCTGTGGGTAAACAAGAGCAGGGGCAATGGCCAATATTATTCGAGAGTCTATGGGACAGACTCCCAGTCAACAGTTTCTAGAGAGGGAGGACCATGGGAAAGATAGAGTATGGGGAGGGATAGGTAACACTAAAGCCTTTAGAAGAAGCTGTGTGGAAACCTATCATTATAGAAGCTTCTTAAAGCATATACATACACATTATAAAAAATAAAAGTAATTACTCTATAACAGGGAGACATTGCCCCTTCTAGATACTATAGGCCACTGAAAAAAATGTATTTCACTTTTTATGGAACTTCTAAATTCCAGAAAGACTATAGAAACTTACACTGTTGCCAACGGTGAGCAAGGGCCCCCTTTCTCTACACTTCCATCACCACTTGAGATCTTTTTGAAAATGGAATGAGATGATTTCTCATTGGGGCTTTGCTTGGCATATCTCTGGTGAACGGTGATACTGAACGTCGTGTACCTGATGGTTAGTTTTATGTCTTCTTTCAAAAAATGTCTATTATGTCTCGTGTACCTGATGGTTAGTTTTATGTCTTCTTTCAAAAAATGTCTATTATGTCTATTTTGCATCATTATTGTGTTATTTAGGTTTTTACTGTTGAATTATTTGAGCTCCTTACGTAGACTGAATATTAACCACTTGCCAAATAAATGTTTTTCAAATATTTTCTCGATTCTGCAGGCTATCTTTTCACTCTGTTGATTATTTCCCCTGCTATGCAGAGACTTTTTTAGATTTTATGATGATGTTTGTCTACTTTTGCCTTTGCTTTCCTGCTTCTGAAATCTTCTCCATGCAATTCTTGCCCATTCCAGTGATCTGAAGCATTGTCCTGTTCTCTCCAGTATTTCTGAAGCTTCAAGTCTTAGATGTAAGCCCTTGACTCATTTTTGTAGGTGATTAGAGATGGATCAAGCTTCGTTCTTTAAAATGTAGCTATTTCAGTCCTCTCAGCATCACTTATTGAAATGACTCTCCTTTCTCCACTACCTGTTCTCAACATATAAAATTAATTGGTTTCTCAAAGTGTTTGCTTCTAAGCTTCCTACTTTGTTCCACTGGTCTGTGTGTCTAGTTTTATGTTAATACCATGATATTTCAAATACTACAACTTTGTAGTATATTTTAAAGTCAGTGTAATGCATTCTGATTTGGAGGGGGCTTAAAATAATTTAATGATGGGATGGGATGTGTTTACATATAAATTTAAGGATTTCTTTCCTTCATTTTGTGAAGAGCATCATCAGTCTTATTTCTATGAATTAGAAAGGAATTCTTAATTACTCTTTAATATCACATCAAAAATCATAGACTATTTACAAGTAAATAAAAATATACAGAGTTCATACACTGAAAGCTTAAAAGTTAATGAGTGAAATTAAAGTATACAGAAATCACAGATATCTGTATTCCTAGATCATACAAATATATAGATTTGCTGCAATTCCAATCAAACCCCTAATAAGCATTTTTCAGGGGGAGGGTAAAAATCAACAAGCTAACTTTAAGATTTATATGAAAAAGGCAAAGATCTTCCAACATCCAAAACAATGTTGACAAATAAGAGCCAAGTTATAGGAATCATATGACCTGATATCATGCTTTTCTGTCAAGCCACGCTAGCAAGACAATATCGACTCTAGCAAAATAGAAAACAGTAAAGAGTTCAGAAATAGATCCATCTTGAGCAGGTCGTGGTGGTGCATGCCTTTAATCCTAACATTTGGGAGGCAGAGGCAGATGGATTTCTGTGAGTTCAAAGTCAGCCTGGTCTACATAGAGAGCTCCAGGCCAGCTGGGACTAAAAGAGAGACCCTGTCTCAAAAAGACGAAAGAAAGAAAGAAAGAAAGAAAGAAAGAAAGAAAGAAAGAAAGAAAGAAAGAAAGAAAGAAAGAAAGAAAGAAAGGAAGGAAGGAAGGAAGGAAGGAAGGAAGGAAGGAAGGAAGGAAGGAAAGGGAGGAAGAAAAGGGAAAAAGTAAGAAAGGAAAGAAAGAAAGAAAGAAAGAAAGAAAGAAAGAAAGAAAGAAAGAAAGAAAAAAAGAAAGGAAGGAAGGAAGGAAGGAAGGAAAGAAAGAAAGAAAGAAAGAAAGAAAGAAAGAAAGAAAGAAAGAAAGAAAGAAAGAAAGAAAGAAAGAAAGAAAGAAAGAGTCCCATCTTTTATAAGAGTGCCAAGCTAAACTGGGCTTGATGGCTATAATCAAGCTGCTTGTAATTGGAGCTACTCTGGAGACTGAGGCAGGATTGCAAGTTTAAGGCCTACCTGGGCTATAGAATGAGTTCAAGATCAGCTTCAAAAGTTTTATGAAACTGTCTCAAAAAGTAAACAGAGGGCTATCTCAGTGGTAGTCTACTTGCCTAGCTTGTGCAAACATGCCACGTAAATTCCATGAGAAAAGGAAAAATTTTCAACTAATGGTGAAAAAATAATTGAATTTTCACATGAACCTTGCCTTACATGAGACACAAAAGAAAATACAAAATGGCACATAGACCTAATAAATCCTAAAACTAAAGAACATCTAGAAGAAACACACATAAAAAATTTTAGTGACTTAGGTAGGCAAAGATTTAGTACACATGACACCAAAAATACAATCCGTTTTAAAAATTAATAAGCCAGAGTTTATTAAAACTTAAGTTTTCTGCTCTTTGAAAGATTAGAGAAGGCAATGTCTGAGGCAATGGTTATTATGGTAAAGCGTTTGCAGTATGGTCATTAGGACCTGAGTCTGGGTCAGTTAAACTCATGTAAAAATCCAAGTGTCCATGGCTATATTATGGGGGAACCAGCTGCTTTGAATTTAAGGCCTGCTCCATAAGAGGAAATTAATACCTCACACTATAAATCTGGCCAAAAACCTATGGTTGGGAAGCTCAGAGGTCCCAGGGGTGGAAGTACTTATTCTCTTGATAAATGGAAGTACTATCAAACTGCCCCTCTATTCATATCTCTACACCCATATATTAGTGTAGCTCTTGACCTCATCAGAGAAATTGGTTTGTGCTGTGGACCATAGTTAACTCTGAAACTCACAACTGATCAAACTATAGAAAATAAGTGTCTATAGAGTGCTCACCCACAAATGGGACATCTATATCACACTTCCTCCCACCAAGGCTCAGAAAATGTTATGGAGGAGGGGGCAGGAAGAATCTTAGAATCTTCTGAAATCCAGATATTGGAGAGAACCGGAGAGAAACAGCATCTTCTGAACAGAACGGGACCACTATACTCATGAATTCTCAGCAGCTGCTGTTGCCTGCACACAACCTGCATAAAATCAAGCCAGTCAACATTCCAACATGAAGAGAAGTGCTCGTGAACACCTCCCTACTCCTACCCAAGCAGCTATTGACAGTAGGTGGTTTCTGGCCAAGGGAGAGTCAGTTTTCTTTAAGAGAGTGGCCCTTGGTAGATCAACCACATTCTAATGGTTGGCCCCACACCCACAAGCACAGGAGAAGCACAACCTGGAATTGGTGGGTTAGAAACAAAAGAAAAAGAGGACACAAGTTGGGAGGGAGTGAGATAGTGACAGTGGATCTAGGAGTTAGATAGAGGAGTGGAGTGAATGTGATCAAAATATATTGTATGCATATATGAAATCCTCAAAGAATTGATAAAAATATTAAATAAGCCAAGATGTGCCACACATGCCAGTAACCCCAGCAATGGAGGGCACAGGGACCTAGGAGGTCCCTGGATGGCCAGCCTATCTAAGAATGGCAAGGTCCAGGTTGTGAGAGGTTCTATCATAAAAAAATAATAATAATAAATTAAATAAATAAATAAATAAATAGGAGTATCTGAGAAAGACATTCTGACATCAACCTATGTGCTCCCACACAGGCAGATACATGCACATGTACATACACCACATACACACACAGAGAGAAAACTCTTTGACCCTTTCTTGTAAATTTAAACATGACCCGATGGCAATATACACCTTATGTGTGTGCCTAGTACCATAAAAATATCATTACCTAAATCTCATAGGAAATTTATTTCCAAAACCTAAAAAGTGTCCAAAAATCCATTAATTACCTAATGCATAAATAAGTAATGTCTTAATCCATGAAATGGAATACTTCTCAACAATAAAACTTGATGAGCTACTGATACATTAATGATTCTCAAAACTATTATGCTGAATGAAAGAATTCAGGCTCAAAAAGATATATACTGTTTGATGTCATTTACATGCATTCTGGAAAAGACAAAATTACAGTGACAAGACTCAGTCGCCAATGCCTGGGGGAAGTGGATGGATGACAAAAGCCACAAAGAAACTTTTCAAGATTTATTAATTTTTATATTATGTGTATGTATATTATGTGCATTATGTATGTGTACTGCATGCATGCCTGGTGTCTCCAGAGACCAGAAGAGGATATATATTAGATCCCCTGGAACTGGAGCTACAGTTTATACTGAGCCCCCTGATGTGGGTGCTGGGAATTGAACCCAGGCCTCTGCAAGAACAGCAAGTGCTCTTAACTGCCAAACCATGTTCCCAGCCTCAAGAAACTTTTAACAATGATAGAATTATTCCATAATTTGAACACATTATTTGAAAACATGTATATGTCAAAATTCCTAAAGAAACATATTTTATTGTATATAAATTATCCTTCAATGTGCTCAACATTTTCCAGAGATTATCTAGAATGAATACATATAGGTTCATTATCCCATTCTCTCTAAACTCATGTATAGTCTTACATTCCCATAATAACACAATATTAAATGAATGCCATCAGGCAGATACCATTTAGCTTCTATATATAACAGACATATATCTAAAATGTAAATATAATAAATAGTGTGGGGCCAGCAAGACGGCTCAGCAAGTTGAGCACTGACTCCACAAAGTTGTCCTCTGACCCCCACACATGCACCATGGCATCCACACGCACACACACACACACACACACACACATACACACACCAATAATAAGTAAATGATTTTAATTAAAAAATAGTGGAGTGTAAAATAGACTTGGAGTAAATATCTGTAAAACACATTCCAATTATTGGACTGCTATTCAAAAATTGTTCTGTGATATCCCAAGTAAGTCCAAGCTAACTCCAGTATTTAATTAAGGCTGGTAAGAAGGTAGCAATTGAATAACTTTACAAGATTAACTTGGGTTCCAACCCTCCCTAAGTTATAGGAACAGCTAAGGAAAGTCACAGTGCAGCTCCACACATGGACATTGCTTCGACTATAGGTGCTCTTTCATGATAACTTGTAACTCCTATCTGGAAAGGCCAAGTCTTAAGGAAAAAACATCTAAGAAATTACCCACTGTTTGTTACTTAGACGATTTATGTACTTATACCTGTGCCAAAAAGCATCCTCCTTCTTGAAACCATCCATCATAACTCTAGTTTAACCTCTGCATAAAAACCATATAACTTGTCAATATGGACAAAACCATGCCCTTTGAAAATCTTACTGAACTGCCTTGCAGCACCACAGGGCTATTTTGTGTGGCTTTATAAACTACCTCTGGAATAAAAGTATGCAGCCCAGGCATGCAGATGTAGTTTAAAATCCATCCATTCTCTGTTGTAAAATGAGTCATTGCTAATGAAAACTGGCACCCTTTTCTAATAATTCCACTAAATAGGGGCACCTTTGTTTAAAAATACACAAAGATACTGTCGATACTGGAAGCCATTACTCTTTCTAAAATTTAATCTCAGAATACCTACCACATTAGGAATTAAACACTCCAATTCTTTCAATATATTATAGAGTACTTCTAATACATATAGGTAAATGAGAACATTGATTTTGCATTAATAAGTAGCTGTTGGCTTTATTTTGAAATTATCTCTTCCATCATTTGATTCCCATGCAATCTATATCATCCTAATCATTAGCTAACAATAAAAAAAAACATACTCCTCTAAATACTAAAAAAACTCATTCCTTCAAGAAGGCCTGATATAATATTCCCCCATGTTAAGAATAGCTAAACTTTCATTGGTCTCTATGAGCTTTAAAAAGCTAATCATCCTGTGTATACAGGAAAGCAATATCTGAAAATTGTGGCAAAACAAGACTGTATAAAGAATCTGCTGCCAATTGTAGCTGGAAGTACATTTAGCAGAGGGATACCAGATAAAAGTATCACAAACACAGGCCACCACTTTCATCTTGCCTTCAGTAACCATAACAATAACTTCCGAAATCTTTTCTTCCTGATGCATCCATAAACAATTAGCATCTCTTTGTTAAACTCTAATTGCTCTTCCTACACAGCTGTGCCACTGTACAGCTCAAGAAAGAGGGCTCAATTGTTAAGACAGTTATTAATAATGTCATAACAAACTAAAAGAGCCTGGGGAGTTCAAGAAAAGCAGGTCGCCCCACATCTTTTCAGAAAATCAAACCATGGACCAGATCTTAAATGTATGGTTTATCTGGCCTTTTCTCTTAAATATAAATCCATGGTGGGAGACACAGAAATGTAGAGGTTAATAACGGGGCCCCCTGAACTGGATTGTATGAGTTTGAATTTCAAGTCTGCTGCTGATGAACTGTGTGTGAATGGAACATATCCCTCTACCTTCTGTGCTCAGCATGTTCATCTGTAAAGGAGGACTTGCCATGGCTTTTGTGAGGAATAGCAAGCTTAAGAGATATAAAGAGATACTGTAAAGAGGAACAGTATCTATCATGCATTAAATTCTTGATGTATTTACAGTAATAAAATGTATTGTTTTTCTGTATTGATGTTTACTTTCCCCTTGTCAGACTAGTTTGATTGGTTTATTAAAATTTAAGTCCCACCTGTGATCTAACCACACCCTTAGTACTAGTACTCGGGATGGACACAGCATCCAGTGCTGTAGCAACACCATAGCTAACACAGAGAAAAGACCACTTCTGGGAAGAAGTAGCAGAGCGCTGCAGACACTCACTGAATGACCCAAGTCATTTCTAGACCTTAGAGTTTTTCACTCTTCAGAGTGACACAATGTAGGATGACAACATTCCCAACCCTTTCTACTTGAGAAACTCCAAAATCTGTTTGTCCCAGAAATATCTTGACATGTTAGAGGATTTCAGCTTCGGGAAATAAAATGTTCTACAGTGGAGGATTAAGACATCCACAATTCTGACATGAAATTACCTCACATAGTATAACAGAGAAGTACTCATCAAGAAAAGCCTGAGATGGAATGCATATAACCCCATATGCTTTAACCTTCATGTGGTCTCCATCCGTGTGCCCCATGTTATACTACTTACCTGGAAAATGCAGTGACCAACAAGCTGATCTCCACACTGAACCATTTCAACTATATTTATGCATATAACCCCATATGCTTTAACCTTCATGTGGTCTCCATCCTTGTGCCCCATGTTATACTACTTACCTGGAAAATGCAGTGACCAACAAGCTGATCTCCACACTGAACCATTTCAACTATATTTGGCTGCTATAGATTAACAATGAACACATTTATTTTCCATAGAAAGGCTGTAACTCAGTGGCTTGCCATTCGAGGCAGTTTGGTATTTCTATCCTCGGTCCTGGATCTCTGGTTACAGGGGGCTGACGCAACTCCAAATTACAAACTCACATACCATGTCCTAAAGGAGGAAGGAAGGACAGAAGCTAGCTCTTGTCATTTCTCCGTTTATCTTTACCAGATGCACTCTTCACTCCAACGCAACACACAGATTTTCTATCTCGTTGTCCAAAACTACAGCACATGACCAGTTCTAACTATAAGAAACTGTGTGATAGTATTCAGTATGCCTTGATTTTCTTTATCTCTTCCTACCTCTTTTTAGGTATTGTTTGTTCTTGGTATTAAAAGGCCTTTGGAAGCATCATTCATTTATTTATATCAGATGTTTCTAATTTTCTAGTACTTAATGGCATAAATTTTCCTCTTAGTCCCATAGATTTTGGTCTGCTGTGTCTTCATTTCATTCAATTCTAGGAATTTTTTTTAATTCTAGGAATTTTTAAAATTCCTTCCTGATCCCTCTCTCCTGTTCTGATTTTCATTAGTTTGTGTGCTTTTTCACATTTTTTTTTGTTGTTTATGTCTATCTTTATTCTTTGGGGTCAGATAGAATACAGGATGATACCTCAACTTTCCTCTTATGGAGACTTGCTTTGTGTCCTAATATTTGGGAAATTTTTGAGAAAGTTACATGGGCTGCTGGGAAGAAAGAATATTCTTTGGTGTTTGGGTAGAATCTTCTGTAGATATATTTTAGGTCCATTTGAGTTATAATGTTAATTAACTTCAGGGTTTCTCTGTTTACTTTTGTTTGAATAGGTGTCTATTAGTGTCAGTGGGGTATTGAAGTCATTCACTATGACTGGGTTGGAGTCAATGTATGTGTCTAGTCTGTACTATTCTTCATCTGATGCAGAAGAGGCTTCTTTACTGAATGGTGCCTGGGACATTTGTCTGTAAATATAAGGATACCTATTTTTCACTTAGTAAGATGTAACTTTAGCCTAGGGATGTGACAATCTTGGGAATTTCTCTAGGATCTATGACCTCTCCAGCTAGTGTGTATCTGGCTATGTTTACAGTACCACACATGAGTTATTTTCTAACCCAATAATTTAGTCTGTCTTTTTGCTAAGGAATTGAGAATATTAATATTAAGAGTTATTATTGACCAATGTTTATTAATTCCTGTTATGTTGGTATTGTAAGGCTGTTCTCTTTTGGTTAACTGTTCTGGGATAATTTATTTATTCTTCTTGACCTCTTAAAAGTATTCAACATTCTCAGCTGGGCGTGGTGGTGCACGCCTTTAATCCTAGCACTTGGGAGGCAGAGGCAGGCCGATCTTTGTGAGTTCAAGGCCATCCTGGTCTACAGAGTGAGTTCCAGGACAGCTTGCACTACAGGGAGACCCTGTCTCGAAAAGACCAAAAAAAAAAAAAAAAAAAAAAAAGTAAGTATTCAACATTCTCAGCAGACCAAAGTATTCCATCAAATATTCTCTGTAGAGCTGGTTTCATGGACATAAATTACTCGAATTTGTTTTTATCCAATAGGTCTTATATATTCTGTTCCTCGGTTATTTTACATTCTATTTCCTCAATCTTGTCTCAAGATCCAATCTTCTCTGTTCCATTTCCTCCACTTCCTTTTTGCTTCTTTCCTCTAAGCTTTTTTGTTTGAATTCCTGAAATGTTTTTATTTCAGATTTTATTTAATTTTGGCTTTTCTTCAGAGATTCTCTTTAATGAATCTTAATTTCATGTTTTGAATTGTTTTCATTATTTCGTAAAACTGTTTGTGTTCAACATATGCATAATTGCTATTTTGAAATCATTGTTTTTTTGCATCCATTACGTAGTCATTCTCAGGAAACATTACAATGGGGGTAGTAGACATATTATCTTGGTTATTCAGGTTGTTTGTGTTTTTCCATTAAGACCTGAACATCTAGATTTGCGTTGATGGTGGTATGGTGGTACTGTTTCTGGGTATGGGTAGGTAATCTTGCTTTTTTGGTTTTTTTTTTTTTTTTTTTTTGAACAGTTGTTTGTACCTTTGTTTGCTGTTTCCCCAACTTGTCTGGATAGCCCCGCTGAGTAGCACTTCCATGCTTAGTTTTGGAGCCACATTATATTGATGTGCAAATGAGTTATAAGGAGCAGTCTCAGGTTTAGGTGTAGCTTTTGAGTAGGGATTCCAGGATTGGCTTCTCATAGTCCTAGAGCATCAGGGTAGTCTAGGTGGTTGCTAGGTTAATAGGTCAGTCTGAGAAAGCTTGCATGTCTGTTGGTGCCTGGATCCCAGCAAGCTGAGCAAGCTTAAAAGCTAGATGGTGGAGCCCTGAAAGATGTGGGAAGGGTACTCACATGGCAAGTCTCTGAGATCTTAAAGGTCTCAGGTCCTAGCAAGCCAAGCATGCCTGAGAATTCAGATGTGGGGGACACAGTAAATTGTTAGAAATGGATCTTTCTATAGCAGGTCTGGGAGAGCTGGCAGGTCTGAAGGTGTGGAGGGGGTCCTCTTGGTTTTTGGTTTTTGAGACAGGTTCTCTCATGTAACCAAGGCTGGTTTTAAACTCCTGATCCTCTTACTTTCCCCTCCCAAGTCATGAAATTACAAGCATGTACCAGGCCCAGTTCTAATGATACTTCAAATTGTTCATCTTTAGAGGATACTAGAACATCCTTAGGTAAAATAACTGGAAAATAATTGAATATCTTTAGGTAAAATAACTGGAAAAAAATTGAACATTTATTCTTCCTTTCTTATATTCATTCTATAACTGAAAACAAAATGGTAAATGAGGGGCTGGAGAGATAGCCTAGTGGTTAAGAGCACCGACTGCTCTTGCAGAGGACCCGGGTTTGATCCCCAGCACCCACATGGCGGCTAAGAACTGTCTGTAACTCCAATTCCAGGAGAACTCCAGTTCCAGGGGAATCCAACACCCTCTTCTGACCTCCGCGGCATTGCACGACATGGGTGCACAGACCTGCATGCAGACAGTACATTCATACACATAGAAAATAAATAAATAAAATTTTTAAAAAATGGTAAATGAAGGGGAAATTTCTCTCCATAGATGTATTTTAGGTAACTGGTGTTTTTAAGGAACTAAAAGGATAATATTACCATTCTGTGGGCTTAATGAACTAATGATCTGAGCATTGATTGCCTCTGTTGACTCAATACCTGTTTGTTCTGGTGGTAGAAGTAGCAGAAGTCTTATCAAAAGGAAGTAGCAACCTTAACCCTCTGAGGTAGTCTTACCAAAAGGAGAAGAAAATTAACTTGAACCTGACCTTAGATTCAATTACAAAATTCACAAGAAATATAGAAAGGAAAGGACATGCTATTTTACACCTTGGAGTCACACCAGCAAAATATAGATGATGCAAAAATGTAAGACAAACAGCTCAGGTTCTTCAACAGGGAGTAAATTCTGTAGATTATAAATTATTTTCACACATTACTAGTTGCAATGCATGGAAATTATTTGGCTACTGATCTTACAAGAACAATTTTGACATAGGGACTCTAGCCACAGTGGGCCTCCATCCATCTCCCTAGGTAGCTAAGAATGACCTTGAGCTTCAAATCCTCTCCATGTATTTCCTGGATGATTATGGACATACTCTGCCACAGAAAGTGTATTGGGGATTAAACGCAGGGTCTCATGAGTGTTGTGCAAGTGCTCCAGCAATTTAGTTACATTCCCAACCCTCATTTCCTTTTTCATGTGTGTGTGTGTGTGTGTGTGTGTGTGTGTGTGTGTGCTTGTAGTCTTTGTGTGGTTGTTGGGGTGGGACATTGAGGTCTCGTGGAGGCCAAAAGTCAACCTTGGGTACTCAGGTATCTTCATCACTCCCCACTTTATTATATTTTTAGCCAATTTTTTGTTGAAGCTTTGTGCATTTAATACAACATTTCCCAATCAAATCCAGACCCATTCCCCTTCCTTGCCCCCTACACCTCCAGAGCTCATGCATTCTGCCAAACATGTTTTTCATCTTTTTCTCAGTCTGTTTTAAAATTTTTGATGCAGAAATTTACTGTTGTTCACACTTTCAGTCAGTTCTTAAACCCAGTCTGTGGTTGTTGTTGTTGTTCCTTCCAATTTGCATCACTCCAAAATATGCGTATATGCATGCCATATATGTATGTATATATATATCAAGATTATGACATCATAGGTTTTAGCATCTTCAGCTTATGATTTCTTTTTCCCCCCTCCTTTATTAGGTTGAAAGATGTCATGTTTTCCTTAAGGAATTGTTTGAAGGCTCCTCCTTGGCAAGCCCAAACAACCATCAGTCCCTGCCCTTGTGTTCCACACTGGGGTTTTCCCTTCCCATGGTCACCAAATGAGGTCCAGTAAGCACTGCGTCCTGCCTTGGTCTTCCTGTACAAGTCTCCATGATACAGCCTGGGTAGTCCAACAATGTCAGTCTATACCCTGAAGAGGCTGAAACCCCAGTAGTAACTCAGTCCATAAGCTGGATGTCTCAGCAGTCCCCATCTGGCACTGAAGGTTTGAAGGATTCTTGGAGAGACATGAGTCTTCGGTCCATTTTGGAAGGTTGAAAGGCTGTGTCTCATGTCTTTGAATCCACCTTATTTTTTAAAACACATGAGATCTCTCTCTCTCTCTCTCTCTCTCTCTCTCTCTCTCTCTCTCTCTCCAACTCAAAGGTCACTGATAGCTAAACTAGCTAGCCAGTAAGCTCCAGAAACCCTCCACTTCCCCCACCACTACATACTGTTTTAAAATTTAGGCTCTAATGATCTGAACTCAGATCCTTAAGCTTGCACAGCAGGCACTTTACCAATGGAGCCATATGCCCCAGTTCCTCAAAGAAACTTCCAAAAATGTATCACATTTAATGCAGCATACTGACCTAAGCAGTGATCACAGCATTTAGAGGCAGGAAGATCACCAAAAATTCAAGGCCTGAGCTATATGTAGTGAACTCCACACCAGCCAGGACTACGTAGTAAGACCCTATCTCAAAAAAAAAGTCATAACATTTATGAAAAACAAACACAATTAAAATAGTAGCTAGAAATTTATCATATTGAAGAATTGTTTTGAAATATTATATTATATATTGATAATTATAGTAGGGACTTTTTAAGTGTTCTTGTCTTTCTGAAAAAGCAATTCTATATCTGCAGATGAGAAGGCAGCATATTTAGGATTTGCTTTAGAGTAATTTGGGGAGGAATGGTATTACTGGATGGAATAGCTAGGCTGTGATTTCACCGAGCTGAATAGTAGGTATGGGGTGGTTATGATAATGTGCTACCCACTTTATGTGTAATCAAAATTTTCTATGATTAAACATCGTTTTTTTTTTTTTTTTTTTTTTCCAGACAGGGTCTCCCTGTAGCCCAGCTGTCCTGGAACTCACTCTGTAGACCAGGCTGGCCTTGAACTCACCTGCCTCTGCCTCTGCCTCCCAAGTGCTAGAATTAAAGGCATATGCCACCACACCTAGCTGATTAAACATCTTTTTAAGCATTGTCATAGTCTAAAATATTAGTAAAAGGTCTGAATAAAGTAAACCAGGCATGGTACATACCTTTAATCTCAGCACTCAGAGGCTGAGGTTGGATGATGGTGGATATGAGCCCAGCTTGGGCTACACATTATGTTCAAATCTGGCCTAAACTATATAGTAAGCCCCTGTAATTAATACGTAGATAGGTGGAGAGACAGAGGAGAGCACATGGCCTATAAGTTATTAAATGGAATTTTGCCAACAGTCTACTTTCTGGAGGTGGATAACATCTGCTTTATTGCTTTGCTAGGATACTGATGACAAAATGTCCCAGACTGGATGACTAAGCGTAACTTGTTTCCCCGTCATTCTGGAGGGTCACAGTGTCAACACGCTTAGTCCTCAGATGGTCACCCTCTCACTCAAACCTCACATAGACCTGTCTTTAATGTGCATGCAAGTCTAGTGTCTGTCCTTGGATGCACATTTTCTCTTCTTATAATGATACCATTCATATTGGATTAGGGTCCATCATAGAGACCTAGTTTTACTCTAGTCACCACTTTAAAGTCTCTGTCTCCAAATATAGGTACATATTTGAGATGTTAGGGGTTGGGCCGTCAATGCATGGGTAGGGGGAGAAGCACAATTCCAGCAGAACAACTGTCATCTTAGCCATTCCACATCATGACCTAACATCTTCAGGATTTGTCTGACTTGTCAGCCCACCTCTACAATCCTTTTTGAAAAGCCAGGAATTGGGCCACGGTTGATGGGGGCACTTCATGTCAACTTACTCCCAGTAGATCTAAGCCTCCAAAAAAATTAAACTAGGTCCAAAAGATACTTGCCTAAAAGAAAATAAGACTTTTATGTGAGAATAAACTTGGGGTGTACACTTTCTCATCCAAGCCCAATGAACTTGTCATGGCTTGGATAATCAATGTCTTTCTGACTTTGCTTGAGGGACCTTCTTCTGTGCAGAGAATGGACATGTGCAGAGAAAACATGTCTTTGCCTGCATATGTACAGGCAACAGAGAGTCAACATGAGTCCCTCTGTGTGCCATCTGTATTAACAGGGAGAGACGCAGGAGGCTTCCTGCCATGAGCAGCAGCAGAGCGTACCCTTCAGCTTCCAACAATCCCCCAAATGGCCCGGCCCATGGACTCTTCCTAGATGCCCTGCCAAGCTCTTGTCCAAGAGTTCAGCCAGAACAGGCAGGGCATTCTGTTCACAGGTGGTTTCCTTCGTCCCTTTCCAAATTTTCTAGGCACCTGAACAAATCACACCACTTTTCCCTCTCTTACTCCTCCCGCTCCCATCAGTCTGCCAATGAGATACAAAATTGTGGTTATTTAATTGGGTATTGTTTTGCTACCTTGAATTGGGTTATATTTCCAAGGACTCTGCCATCCCTATCATTTATGAGAGCTTGCTTTACCTCCCAAGATATCCTCTAATCAAATATGTTGCCTGAGCTGGCATCATTGTAGTCTCAAGCAGACCACCCAACTCTGTCCACCCTACATGTATTATACTTTGCCTTCTTTAAAAGGCAAAGTACATCAGCTAAAAATTTGGAAATATTTTTCCAATACAGTTCTGCATAAGTCTGTATATTTCTGAAGAAACTTGTGGATAGTTTTAATGTAGAACAACCTCTATGTTAATTTCTAGATTTTTACTGATTATCACCTGTTGACAAAAAGGGGTCCTTAGTCCTTATAGGTTGATATAACTAATTACTTAAATTGCATATTCTTTATTTGCCTATCAAGATTCCCACAAAGTCATTCTGTATTCCTCAGTTTCCCCAAATTCCTAGCCCAAAACAATTGCCAAGTAAAACCATGGAAGAGCCAATATGTAAGGTCTGTAGAAAGTGATGATGGCAGAAGTGTAGAGACAAAGGGAACTGCCCATTGCAGTATCAGAGACAGACAACGTTCAGCTGGCATTGATAGAAAGAGCTGATCTGGGACCAGGCAAGAGAGGACTGGTGTGATGCAGCTAGAGAAGCTCCACAGAGATTCCTTGAAAGAGGACAGTGTCCTTGTCTCCATCTTCCCAACGATACTCAGCTAACCTCACTCTTGATGCTGTTCAGACTGTGAGGTCTTAAGTCTTAAATATTAGAAATTTGGATAAACATAAATATAACAATAAAGTTGTTCAGCTTGCCTTTCAGCTGGGGATTTGGTGTTAGCATCCACAAATGAGGGAAACCATTCATCGTTTGTTTTTCTGGGACTGTGTTAGATTAGCATATAACAACAACAACAAAACAACAACAACAAAAACTGCAAAAGGCAGTCATTTGTCTCTTGAATTCTTCACCAGGTCTTCAGTTTTAACACCATCTGGGTAGTATAATATTAAACTTTAATAATAACCCTAGATACTTACCTGGCAGGGGAGATACCATGAACAAAAAGGTAGTTTTCCCAGGGCAAGGCCTATCCATTGCACTTGGAATATGCTGACCCCTGCAATTTCCCCCAAATGCAGGAAACTCAACTGCATAATTTGTGATAGTGGGGGACTACATTCATACTCTCCCCTGTTATGTTAAAATATAACATTAATAACCCTAGATAACTAGGGATTATTTAAATCTTGGGTAATTTGAGATTCATTGGTCTACAATCCAGAGGATAACTGGTTGTAGAGATTCCTGGAAGGAAAAGAAAGAAAGAAAGAAAGAAAGAAAGAAAGAAAGAAAGAAAGAAAGAAAGAAAGAAAGAAAGAAAAGAAAGAAAGTGCGGGGGTCGTAGAGAGGTGGTTGGCAAAGACCACCCTCTCCAGCTTCCTCACTGCCGAAGATCTTCACTCTGTTGGCCCGCAATGGAGTGGGGCTGGGGAGAGTAAGTGCGCTGCCGAACCGAAAGTAACCACGGCAGGGAGTCGAGTCAGAGTGTTACAGCTCAAGCTCACTTTATTGCAGGTTTACAGAGGTTTATAAGCCATGCCGGTTTCCCTACTGTGTATGTGTCTCTTCCTAATTGGTCCTTTTAGGAGGCTTAATTTACAAGTCCCTAATTGATCCAATCCCTTCCCTTCCTAGCATCGTCCCTAATTATCATGTTAGTATGCAGAAGTAAAGAAGTGAAACTAGCCTTCCTTGCTCGATGGGCGGGGGTGAGTTCGCGAAACTCTAGCGCAGGCTTTCTTTTGTCCTTCAGGCTATCTTCTCGGCTATTCCATGCCATCAAGAAAGAAAGAAAGAGAGAGAGATAAGGATGAAGAAGAAGAATAAGAGAGGAGAGAAAGAAAATAGGAGAGACTGGGGTTGAGGCTTGGGGGGGTTCACTCGATACTGAAATACCAGGCAAAATTTTTTATTTATTAATGTTAGATATTTTTATCAAATCTAGACCCATGTCCCCCCCCATTCCTCCACCCCACCAGAGCTCATTGCATCTGCCAAACATGCTTTTCACCTCTTTCTCATCTTTCTCAAATTCTCCATGTGGAAATTGACTGTTGTGAGCAGAAGCTCCCTGTTTCAGTCCCAATTTCTTTGAGCAGTCCTTTCTGTTGTGTTGTTGTGTGTTGTTGTTTGTTGTTGTTGTTGTATTTTTTTTTTTTTTTTTTTTTAGTCCTTTCTGTTGTTGTTCAAAGGGCCATGCACAAGAATACTTACAACTAGTAATGTGGCAGTGGAGCACCAAATCCTCAATGAGTGTCGTAGTTTGGTCTTTCTCATTGCGTGACAAAAAGACTCTAACCAACTTGGGAGGAAAGGGGTTTATTCAGATTTACACTCTGGTCACATTTCATCACTTTCGGGGAGCCCGAAGAGGGGCAGGAATTTAGGGCAGGAACCTGGAGCCATGGAGGACTGCTGTTAACTGGCTTGCTCGCTACCTTCTATCTTTCTTCTCTAGTGCTGCAATGCCAGCCTCCTTCTGTAATACTGACTGGTCCGTGCCTCAACAATCAAGACAATCCCACAGATGTGGCCACAGCCCAACCCAATGGAAGAAATTCCCAACCGAGCTCCCTCAACCCCGGTGTGTCAAGTTGGCACCAAAGCTATCCAGCACAATTGACCCCTTGTCAACTTGACACACAAAACATCACTATTAAACCACCTTTCCGGTTCTTAAGCCCCAAAGTATGTTGTTAACACTAATCACAACCTAAACATACATCCTTAAAAGCCCACAGTCCTTAAAATGTCCAAACACTTAAAAGTCCAGTCTATTTAAAGTCTCTTAAAAACTGTGGGTGCTGTAAAAGATCCAAACAAGTACTTCGTAATTTTAATGGGAAGAATCAGGCACTCTCTAACAAAACTTAAGTCCTGCAAAGTAGCTCAAGTCTGGTCACCTGGGATTCACTCACAAATTTCTGGGATCCAAAGGGTCTCGGCAGCTCCGCCTCTCCCTCTCCGACACTGCCGTCCATGGCCCACTCATCTCGCAGGAGGGGGCCAAGGGCCAACTCCATTCCTACAACACCTAAACCCCGCGCTTGCTCTTGGTGGTCGTCCCAGGTACCAGGCATCCTCCAAAAAGCTGGGGTCGCTACGCTGAAACTGAGGCAGCACCTCTCCAAATGGCTCTTCCTGCCTCCTCCATGGTGAAAAGCCTCAGCTTCTCTCCAGAACCCACCTCAATCCTGGGGTCTTCACAAGCAACCGAGGTGGCACTTCCACCAATGGTCTTGTCCTGACCTCTCAAGTGCCAAGCCTCGGCTGCTCTCTGTTGACCAAGCCCTCAAAGTCAAACACATCACAACACAACAACCGTGAACCAGATAGGGACTCTTACCACATTACCAAGAGTCCCGGCTCTGAGCTCAAGATGGAGGCGTGCAGCCTTTCCTGGTGTCACAGCTTCTGTGGTGCTGACCCTGAAGAAATTCTCCCCAGAAGATGTCACCACAGTAATGCTGGTCACTTGTTACTTACAACTGATTATTCAGCCCCAGCTACCCATCGATCAATTCCCCTTACCGTACAAAGTTATTCACTTCAGGTTCTGTCCGTCTTGTTACTTAACAAGCCTGATCTCCACATCCCCAGCTGATCAGAACCCACGGATTAAACAGGCCTGATGATCTCTGCTCTCCCTCTTTGAAACTAGAACTTCACAAGCCAGGCCTCCAATCTTCTATAACTCCTTCAACAAAAACTGCTCCAAGCTCCACAAGCAACAATCTTTAAGGCATTCAATTATCGTCCCAGCCCAAGTTCCAAACGCCTCCACAATTCCTTCCCCAAAACCCAAGGTCAGGTCTGTCCACACAGCAATACCCACTCATCTGGTACAATTTCTAAGTTCTGTTCCGGTCCGAGTTTGTCTTTCATTGCTGTGACTAAACACTCTGCCCAAATTGGGATGGAGGGAAAGGTTTATTCAGCTTACAAATCCTGGGAGCAACAGTTCCACTTAGGGAGCCCAAGGCAGGAACTCTCAGGGCAGGAACCTGGAGGCAGGAGCTGAAGCACAGGCCATGGAGGAATGCTGTCCACTGGCTTGCTCCTGGCTTGCTCTCTGGCTCATGCCTAGCCTGCCTTCTTATACTGTCACTGCTCAACAATCAAGACAATACACCACAGATGTGGCCACAGGCCAATCCAATGGAGCCAATTCCCCAACCGAGGCTCCCTCAACCCAGGTGTGTCAAGTTGACACCAAAGCTATCCAGCACATGAGGGATACCATTTGTCGTTTATTTCTCTGGGACTGTGTTACTTCACTCAGCATGATGTCCTCTAGCTCCAGCCATTTTCCTGCAAAGCTCATGATGTCGTCTTTCTTTACTGCTGCACAGAACTCCATTGTGTCGATGTACCACATTTTCTCTATCCACTCATCAGTTGAGGGGCATTTTGGTTGTTTCCAGATCCTTGCTATTGTGAAGAGAGCTGAAATAAACATGGCCGTGCATGTATCTCTGCTGTGGTGGGGTGAGTCTTGAAGGTACATGCCTAGGAGTGGTATGTCTGGGTCGGGTGGCAAGTTCATTCCAAGTCTTCCAAGTGTTCCCCACACTGCTTTCCATAGTGGCTGCACGAGTTTACATTCCCACCAGCAGTAGATGAGTGTTCCCGTTTCCCCACGACCTCTCCAGCACTTGGTATCATTTGTTTTCTTGATCCTAGAGGCAAAATTTTGAACTAAGTTCATGATAAAATTCTCAGAAGAGAAGAACTTGAGCAAAAGAAGAGGCTTAGTAAGAGGAAAATTGATATGTAAAATCATCTTTCTGATTTAATAACAGACTATTCTGTATGGTCTAGAGAATGATATGCAATAGCCATGCTTTGGGTTTTAGATGAGTTTATCAAGTAAAAGTTTAACAAGTAAAAGAATAAATAGCAAATAGCAGATAGATAGATAAATAAATGATAGGTAAATAGATTACATACATAGAAGATAGATAGATGATAGATAGATAGATAATAGATGATAGATAGATAGATAGATAGATAGATAGATAGATAGATAGATAGATAGGCAAAACATCATCAAATCAAGAGTTTACAATATCCAGCAGAAACAACTGGAGCATCCTGATGGAGAGTGAACAAAATCAAATCAGGGGCCTATAAACGTCCAACAGAAACAGATGGAAAACCAAGGCAGTCGGGTCGGGTTCCAGCCTGAGCTTTTTCTTCATGAATGAGCTTCCCATGGCTGAATTTACAACTTTCTATTCCCACTGCTGGCATTTTTATATCAGGAGATAAACAACCTCTGTTGAAAATGGTTACCTTCTGGCTGTTCTCAAGGGCACAGTGGCTTTTACTCTTGGGCTGCTTTGCTGTTCCTTTCTTTCCCTGTCACTGAGTTAAGGGGCCAAGCCTGTCTCTGGACAGGAAATCTTGGAAACACTTTGAGATAAACATGCTGGGGTCTGAAATGGGAGGTAACCCGACTCCAGAGTGGGCTCATAGCTTCTTCTCAGAAAGTTTAGAGAGCACACAATTTACCAATATATTGTACATTATACAAGTATGGTCCCTCATTAAGCCTGTATGTCTAGAGATATAAGAAAAGGAAAATTTATTTACCTGATAAAAAGCAGAAACACTCTAAATGTCTTGCTGTAAATAAATGGATAAATAAATGTTTATATCTTCATATATAATGAAGATGTTATAGAGCAGTTAAAGTGGACTAATTATATCTACAAAAAACTAACGTGAATGGATCTTGAAAACACAATTAAGTAAAAACTTACTTCAGTACTTAAATAAAATTTAAATTTAAAACACAAAATAATACTATATATTGCTTAAGACATGTAATACATATAATCAGGACCAGTGGCACAGACCTGTAATCCCACTTACCCGTAAGCCTGAAGTAAGAGGATTGCAAATTCAAGGCCTACCAGGACTACAAGAATGACTTCAAGGACATCCTGAGAAACTAGGTGAGACCCTACCTCAATTTTTTTAAAGGCCCAAAGAGGTCTGGGGATACAGTTCAGGAGTAATCTGTTTGCCTAGCTTCAATCCCTAATATGAAAAAGAAATCCACAAAATATGCCTATAAGACAAGGTGTATATACATATAAATCTACATTTTAAAAAGTTAGTTCATAGTTATTTCTATAATTCTGGGGTTGGAAGTTTACAAAAATGTAAAGGTCAATTTTAGTGTATAAATTTTAATTGGATTCTTATTCAAAGAAAAAATAACCATGAAAAACTTTCATGAGCTGAGTGTGGTATTATATGTCTGTGATCTCAGCTCTTAAGAGGCAGAAGGGGAAGGCTTACTGCAAGTTCCAAGCCAACCAGAGCTACACAGTGAGACCCTGCTCAAACCGAAAGAATCAAGGAAAAGGGGAGGAGGAGAGAGGAAGGGAAGGAGGAGGGGAGGGAGGAGGGAAGGGAAGGGAAGGGAAGGGAAGGGAAGGGAAGGGAAGGGAAGGGAAGGGAAGGGAAGGGAAGAAGGGTATTCTTAAAACAATGGAGGAAATTTTAATAAGGACTCTGGACACTAGAAAATTTCATGAAGTTATTTCTAATTTTTTTAGAGAGAATAATATTGTGATTTGTGTAAGAATAAGCTTTATTATTAAGAGACACTGACTAAAGTCTAATGATGTACACAACTTATGAGACATATGGGCTTGTGTGTACACAAACATCAAGCAAGCAACAGCACACTAGGTCTTTGGTAAGCTATTAGGACAGAATCTTTAAGCAGCAATCCAAAATAACTGCAGTAATAATCATTTCTAAAACTACAGGTGAAGGCTGATGCTTCCAGATCCCAAATCCCCAGTAGAAGAGCTAAGTAAGGCCAAAGTCCCTAGGCCTTTTTGTCTAGCCCATGGATGAGTGATTTCTGCTACCTACGGGACCAATCTGTCTTCTTGGCACGCTTTGCTTTTGGCCATTATAGCTCCAATTAGCATGGAGAGAGTAATTTCTGCTTGTGTCTATTCCCTACCAGCTAGTGAGCTCCATGAGGGCCAAGATCCTAATCTGTGCTTTTGCTCTAGTTCTGTAAACATCTAAAGCAATATTTAAGTCCTTAGTAACTCTCTACTTAATATATTACAGACGTCTTCCAAGAGATAAATGCCCCAGTTCTTCCCTGTGGCTACTCAGTTGTGTCACAGGACATAAGCATGCTCCTAGGAGCTCCTTTCTGACCATTTGCTGAGCTACTATATATATATATATATCAGAGTCAAAGCTAAGGTCGTGGCATTCTCTATGCTTGTCAACAGTCCCTTCAGAAAGTGTTAATTTGCACCCATAGAATGTTTGCATGGCATGACTTGATAGATCTAAATACTCTTCTCTAGTCTATTTACCCAAAAGCATCTGCTAACTCTCTGAAGGACAGTCAACACCAGACACACTCACCATCCCCACATTATACTCACAAATGTAAATAAATATGATTCAGGAATTATTTATCTCACTAATCAGTTACAGACTCAATGACCAAAATCCCTCACCACGTATGACCACGTTCCATGGTGTTGTCTTTATGTTTCCACAGAAAAAAATATACTTGCTGTATATGATCCACAAATTAGGGACACGTAGGTCATTCAAACTGTTGCCCAGGAAATTCACTGAGTGTTCAAGGGGATTCTCATTTCCTTCTACCACACTAGAAATGAGGATGTCCAGATATATCAGCCTGGCTGGTGGAGAAGCTATTAAAGCAGAAAGAAAAGCTGGCATAAGGGGAGACCTGGAAGAAGAAGAGGGCAAAATAAACCCATAATGAAATTTCCCCAAAAACATTAGCAGATGGAGAAATGTGCAAGTACATTTCGGTAAGTAAATATGATTCTCACAAGGCATAGAAGGACAAAAGCCAGCATGGAGGATCAAGAGAGAAGCAGGAGAAGAGGAAATGGTCCAGGATCCACAGAATGAGCAACTATGAGATACCTGGTTGTGTCAATGGATGCAGGAGGTTGCCAAGCCAGACTCTTCTTCCTAACCCAAACCTATCTGCAATCTGTAATGCTTTTCATTTACAAATATAAACTCAGGTGGTACTGTAAATACAGCCAAATGCACAGGGCTGGAAAGGTCATGGATCCTAGAGAAAACCATATACCTGTCATATATCTAGACAAATAAAATTTCTTACCATCTGCTTAATATGGATCCTAATATTTACAGGCAAGTATACCAGTAGACTTTCTAAATGTCAATAACAAGCAAATGGAGAAGAATACATGGAAACCCTCCCATTCACAATGGTCTCAAAATAAAATATATTAGAACAAATATGACCAAAGACATTAAAGATAATTTTACATTTCTTATTATTATTACTTTTTTATGTGTATGAGTGTACTGTCTGCATGTAGGTTGGTGCACCCATGTCGTGCAATGCTGTGGAAGTCAGAAGAGGGCATTGGATTCCCCTGGAACTGGAGTTAAAGATGGTTAATAGTCACCATGTGGGTTGCTGGGAATCAAACCCGGGTCCTCTGTAAGAGCAGTTGGTGCTCTTAAACACTGAACCATCTCTCCAGCCCCAATTTTACATTTCTTAAGAAGGAGATTGAGAAGACACCAGAAGATAGAAGGACCTCCCATGCTCATGAATTGGAAGAATTAATATAGTAAAAATGACCAGTTTTTCTAGTTTGTCTTCCATTGCTGTGACAAAACACTCTGACTGACACCAACTTGGGGAGGAAAAGGTTTCTTCATCTCATATCTCCTGGGTCACAGTTCATCACTCAGGGAACCCAAAGCAGGAACTCAGGACAGGAACCTGGAGGCAGGAGCTGAAGCACAGGCCATGGAGGAATGCTGTTTACTGGCTTGCTCCCCTGGCCCATGCCCAACCTGCCCTCTTATATGGTACACAACAACCTGCCCAGGGTGGCACAACCCATAGTGGGCTGGGCCCTTCCACATTGCCCGACAATCAAGACAGTACTCCACAGACGTGGCCACAGGCCAGTCCAATGGAGCCAATTCCCCAATTGAGGATCCCTCAACCCAGATGTGTCAAGTTGACACTAAAGATATCCAGCACAACCACTCATCAAAGAAGCTTCTTTTTGCAACCAATGGAGGCTAGTACAGAGTTCCATAACTGGTCACACACAGAGAATATACATCTGACAGATGATTAGTCCTAGGTGACACATCTACAGTGGAACCTCTACACCAAAGGCTCATGGACATAGTGGATCAGTAGGTAGAGAGAATACCAGTGCATCCCTCAACTCTCACCAGCAAAGCTTCCTTATACAACAGAGTAAGATGCACACAGAAGGCCACGATTGACCAAGTTTTAGAGAATAAGTGTCTAAAGAGTGTGTGTCCCTGAATAGGACTCCTATATTAAACCTCACCCTCTCAATGATTCAGGGTCCATTGCAGAAGAGGGGGCCCAAAGATTGGAAGAGCCAGGGTTGGTCCATGAACATAGGGAAACAGAGGCTTTCAGGCCACAGGAAGCTTGCACATGTGAACTTGCAGTGGTGGTGTCAAGCACAGGACCCATTCAGACTTAATCAGAGAAAGGCCCAGAGTGGAGCAAGGTGAATGGGCAGGGGAGCCAGCCACAGCCTGGGAACTATTGAAGACCGATTACTATGGTGAGGGAGACAAGGCCTTACTTACAAACTCTAGTCAGGCTAACTAGACTCCAGGGGATGAAATTGTACCAAAAGACATCTGGGTACAAATGCTGGTCTGGGTAACCCATGTTAAATGTATGGCAAAATGCTTGAGGTTTGTGAAGGAGGTCTAAATTTGATTAAGAACTATCATATGAAATGTACAAAAGCTCAAATAAAATTTAAGAAAAAAAGCGTAAAGGATGAAATTGGATTTTGGTGAAATTTGTAACATAGGACAAAAGTAATGTGAGATATGGGCTATCATACGGATCTGCTGTATTTTGACCATGTGTTATGACCTTAAGAATAGGTATGTACTAGTTATGCATTATAGTAGGAATCTACTATAACTTTGCTCTTCTTTCTAGAGCCTATAAATTAGTATAATTTGATGAGTTTAGTTAATCATAAACTTGCTTTAATTCCATAACATACTATGGACAACAGTGTTCAGTGTCCTCAAGGTTAGAAATTTTACCCACTGCCTTTAAAATTGTTATAGGTCATGGCAAACAAAATTAATGGATAGGTATTAAAAGATTCACCTAAATCATATCACTTTTCAGTTATTGAAGGAATTGGACTTGAGCATTCTGAAATAGTTGAGAAGTCAAGACAGCCTTAAGGAAACTCAGTTAAAAACTATATTTTTTGGAAAGGCCAGGCAGCATGGTGGTGGAAAGGCCCAACAGGGGCAACATTCCAGACAGCAGATTGCAAAATTAATCTACAAAAATCAGTAGACTTTCTAAATGTCAATAACAAGCAAATGGAGAAGAATACATGGAAACCCTCCCATTCACAATGGTCTCAAAATAAAATATATTAGAACAAATATGACCAAAGACATTAAAGATAATTTTACATTTCTTATTATTATTACTTTTTTATGTGTATGAGTGTACTGTCTGCATGTAGGTTGGTGCACCCATGTCGTGCAATGCTGTGGAAGTCAGAAGAGGGCATTGGATTCCCCTGGAACTGGAGTTAAAGATGGTTAATAGTCGCCATGTGGGTTGCTGGGAATCAAACCCGGGTCCTCTGTAAGAGCAGTTGGTGCTCTTAAACACTGAACCATCTCTCCAGCCCCAATTTTACATTTCTTAAGGAGATTGAGAAGACACCAGAAGATAGAAGGACCTCCCATGCTCATGAATTGGAAGAATTAATATAGTAAAAATGACCATCTGACCCAAATTAATATATAGATTCAATGCAATCCCAATCAAAATCCCCATGACTTTCTTCACAGAATTAGAAAAAAACTCTTAAAATTCATATGGAAACACAAAAGACCCTGGATAGCCAAAGCAATCCTGAGCACAAAGAGTAATGCAGGGGGGAATACCATACCATATTTCAAACTATATTGCAGATCTATAATCATAAAAACAGCATGGTACTGGCACAAAAATGGACCCGTAGATCAATGGAAGAAAACTGAAGACTCAAACTTAAGTACATGCAATGTCAGCCACCTGATATTTCACAAAGGGGCCAACAACACTCAATTGAGGAAAGGCAGCATCTTCAGCCAATGGTGTTGGCAAAACTGGATCACCACTTGTAGAAGAATGACCCCTATCTTTCGCCTGTACAAAAGCCAACTCTAAATGGATCAAAGACCTCAATGTGAAACCTGAAACTCTATAAATGTTAGAAGAAAACATTGGCAGTAACCTATAAGATATAGGTGTAGGAAAAGACTTTCTAAACCAAAAAGTAGTTGCGAAAGAAATAAGGTCAACAATCAACAAGCAACACCTCATTAAACTAAAAAGCTTCTGTACAGCAAAAGAAATAATCAAAGAAGTAAAGAGAAAAAACTCACAGAGTGGGAGGACATCTTCACCAGTGACACATCTGACAGAGATTTAACATCCAGAGTATATAAAGTACTCAAAAAACAAAAGACCAAGAAAACAAATGACTCAATTAAAAGATGGGCTAAAGATGTGAACAGAGACCTCTCAAGAGAAGAAGTAAAGATTGCTAAGAAACTTCTTAAAAACTCTTCAACATCATTAGTAATTAAGGAAATGCAAATTAAAACCACTTTAAGATTTCATCTGACCTAGTAAGACAGGCTATGATCAAGAAAACAAATTATTCCAAATGCTGAAGAAATTGTGGGGAAAGAAAGGAATACTCATTCACTGCTGGTGGGAATGCAAACTCATGCAACCCCTGTGGAAAGCTCTTAGAAGACTGAAAATGAACCTACATTTGACCCAGTCATACCACTCCTGGGTATATACCCACAAGACTCATGCTATTGCAGGGATACATGCACAACCATATTTATTGCTGTTCTTCACAATAACGAAGAGCTGGAAGCAAACCCAACCATCCTTCAGCTGATGAGTCCATAATGCAAATGTGGTACATCTACACAATGGAATTCTATGCAGTGGAAAAGAAAGACAACATCATGAACTTTGTAGGTAAATGGTTGGAATTAGAGATTGTTGAAACACAGTCCCAGAAAAATAACATATACTGTCCTCATATGTGGATCCTAGCACCAAATCCTTATATGTAAGTCAAGATGGGAAAATTGTTAGTAAAGATAATATACCACATTAACTGATATTGCTATAGATATAAGCTGGAAGTTTATGTCTCTATTTTCCTCAATTCTAAGATTTATGAGAATAAATCTCTTTTTAAAGGTACATTAATTGTTGTAGTTTCACCATTAACCCCAATCGAAGCCCTTACATTCTACCACGCCCCCTCTTCCGCAGATTGTTCCCTAGGCTTAGAAAAGGGGCACAGGTGGATGAGAAGCAAAACACTCTACTTTCTCTGAAGCTGATGTCTTGGTCTCTAGTCAGTTCTGGCTGTTTTCTTTCATGGGCTGCCAGCTTGTCCAGGCTTAACCTTTCGACCCTACTAATGAAGCACATGCAATTAGATATTTAGGTATTTAAACAGTATAATATATAGCCTTTCGATAGACTGGACACTCATTTGATCAACTTGATTGAACATACAGCCCCCCCTGCTGCGATGGTGGGACCCATAGCTGTGGTGGGTTTGGGCACAACTGCTTGCAAATTGTTTTTACATGAAGAAGTGCTTGTACTCACAAATTATCACCTATTGTTAAAAAAAAATGAAAACAAAACAAAACAAAAAAGCAGAGAAAGATGCAGAAAACTTACGGCAGAATGCACGATCTGCGGTGGGTAGGGGTGGGGTGGGGGGGAAGGGAAGGGGATATATGCCTGAACTGAATTGGAAAATGATGTATGAAATACACAAAGCATCAATAAAAATAAATTTTAAAAAAAGGTACATTAAAACATGTATCATCTTGCTACGTAGTTTAGGAATGTATAGTTATATTTATTTTTACCTGCATGCACGTTTACTGTTGAACTGTGAATCCTTAAATGTATTTTGGAATGAACCTATAATTTGTTTTCAGACTTTGTAAATTTGGTATATGCGTGGAGTGTATATATGTATATTTTGGAGTAATATAAAATTAAAAGGGAAAACAAAACAAAAAAAAAAGATTTGTTTAAAGAACAAACCAAAACAGTAAACTTCTGCATCGAAAATATTTAAAAAGACTGAGAAAAAGATGCAAGACAGGACTTAATAGGAATGGCAGAATGCACAATTTTTGGCGATGGAGGGGATGGATGGGGAGGGGGTCTAATTTGGATTAAGAAATGTATGAAACGTACAAAAGCTCAATAAGAAATTAAGAAAGAAAAAATGTAAACATGTTTGGCATGTGCCAATTTCCAATGTTGTACTGTATAACTATTCTGAGGCTTTGCATATATTAATCGAAGACTGAAAACTATAAAAAAGAAAAGTGGAAAAAGTTACCGGATTACCAAGAGAAGGCTCATACTTTATATAGACAGGAATAACTTTGGTCTAAAGACCAGGCTAAATTTTCCCTTAGAATGCTTATAAACAGACCTTGAAATGTGAAATTAATCAAGTAAACTACTTCCCAGAAAGAAAAAAAAAAAAACTACATTTTTAACCACCTCTGAATTTCACCATTGGGTGCTATTCTTCCAATAAAACACAGCTTTGAGGATAAATATACATACATACATACATACATACATACATACATACATACACCCACCCCCCCACACACACACATATATATATATATGCTGCCCAATTAGCATAAATACTCAGTCCAATCTATTATTCATCGAAATATTTTTCCAATATATTTACTAGCACTATGCCTTCTATGCCTTGTAAATATACTATACTTTAGTTAGGTTTTAGTTAACAGTGTGCACAGTCACTTGCAGCCCTAGATCAACACAAGGAAACATTTCTTACATTTTTCTAAAAGCAGACTTTTGAACATGAGCTGCAGCAGTAGTAATCTTCTGCCAAATGGGGAAAAAAGGATGAAAAAGAAAAAGAAAACCCTTGTGAATATCAGCCTTCAGGAAGGTCCCTCTATAGAAGCCTGCAGCTACCCACAGCCTTACTTAGTTTGAGAGATCATGATATAGAGCCTCTTCAAACTGGACAGGAGTGGTAGCTCTCTGTAGAGAAATAGAGCAAGCCTTTGTACCAGGTAATTTAAAGAGCAGCAACAGGCTAATATGTAGACAAGAGAGGGTGTAGCATGTGGTGTGGTTCTCAGCAGAGCAGCAGGCCCCTAATGAGGCCCAGTAGTGGATAGCAGCTGGTAAACTTGGGGCTCCAAATAGGAGGCTCTGAGGGCCTTTATTTGTTAACAAAAGACTGCAAATTGCTCAAAGGCCCGAGTAGGAATGAGAACATGTTCATATGCTGAGCCGGTGTATAAATTTTCAAAACAAATATTACAATATATGAATTTACATGGCAATGAGAATCAGAAGAGTCCTGTGATTGTCGACATTTCGGTAAGAATAGATACAGAAACTGGCTATTAAATTTTGTATAAGAAAATCACCACCTGCTCTTCTGCCCGGTTTGGACCCTGGGACTGAAATGCATGCAGTGTGTGTTGTAGCTTTTTGTACAATTGTGCCCTACACTGTCTGCAAGCCCAGAGCACTGGAAGTTAAAGCATGATGTGTTTTGTAAAGCATTATAAAAAAAATGGAATTGATGCATGATGAAATTACTTCATAGCTGCCAAAAGATAATGTAACAAATCATAGAAAGCACTAGAAAAAAGCTCAAATCCCTTGGGACCAGGTTTTAGGAGCTGATTTGAAATCAATTATGTACATTATTTCTGAACTTTGCACAGATTATTTTCAAGCACCAAGCATTTTCTAGAGTAGCTGTGCTGTCAGAGTAACAGAAGCTAAAGTTCCCAAAGGAAGATCACTGGAATGGATACCCTCTGCTAGGTGGTATGAGTGAATCTTTTCACACGTTTTTCTCCTAGTGCTACTGGAACCAATCTTAAACATTTGTTTTTTGCATTTTTATTTATTCTTCAATAGCTCATGTCTTGTAAGAAAACATTTTTTAGTTGTATTGTAATTTCTAAGAGAAATTTTTAATATATGTATTCAAGATGTATGATGAATATAGTGATTTGACATACGTCTTATGACATGGTTAACATGATCAAATTAGTTGACACATCTGTTAATCACACATAACACCATCTTTAAATTATAAAGGAAAAGCAACCCTACTATAAGTCACAGTTGTCCATGGGTCTTTCTTGCACCCATACAGCTCCACAGCAGAGAAAGACCTAGACTTAAAAACACATGTCACAGGTCATGCTTTGCTCACTCTCTTTTACTAATCAAAGCCACTCATGATTTTAGAAGAAATCCCTAAGCATTTCCTGGTACAAATTGTATTTACAAGGCTTTTTGCTGTTGAAATTTTTGAATTTCCTTAATTATGACTCCATTATTGATAATTTGAAGATACTTCTTACAATTTCCCTAACTCCCCCACATCTAAGTTTCCACCCAGTTCTTCCAATCCTTTCTAGGAAACATTCTTCCCGAGTTCTGCTGTACACCTGGCCAGCCTGTGCCGTCTCTGCTCTGCGTGACTGCTAAAGCGGCGGTCAGCACCTGCCTCCCAGCTCTGTTTCTGCCAAAGGCATTCAGCCCCCAGTTGCCTGGCCCCTTGAACTCTTCACTACATCACTCTTCGGCCAATGGCTTGTAGTGGTTCTTCCTTCTAAAAGATATGTCTAATGCAATAATTTGATAAATCTAAATACTACTCTTCACTATTCTGTTTACCTAAAAGCCTCTGCTATCTCTCTAAAGTTTTAAGGACAATGAGTCAGACACACTCATCATCCCCACATCATACTCACAAATGTAAATAAATATGATCCAGGAATCATTTATTTCATGAATCAGTTGCAGACTCAGTGACCAAAACCCCTCCGCATTTATGATCATGTTGTGCTGTAGTTCTTACGTTTACATAGACAAATATACTTGCTGTATATACCCACAAATTAGGGAAACATAGGTCCTTCAAAATGTTGCCTAGAGCCGGGCGTGGTGGCGCACGCCTTTAATCCTAGCACTCGGGAGGCAGAAACAGGCAGATCTTTGTGAGTTCAAGGCCAGCCTGGTCTACAGAGTGAATTCCAGGACAGCTGGGACTACAGAGAGACCCTGTCTCAAAAAAAGACAAAAAAAAAATTGTTGCCTAGGAAATTTATTGAGTGGTCAAGGGGATTCTCATTTCCTTCTACCATAGTAGAGAAGAGCATGTCAAGAAAGATCAGCCTGGCTGGTGGAGAAAATATTAAACAGGAAAGAAAAGGTAGCATAAGGGGAGACCTGGGAGAAGAGGAGGGTAAAACAAAACAATGATGAAATTTCCCAGATGTCTGGAGTTCAAACATGCCTGAAATTTCCATCCTATGGTGGCTGTTATAGTTTGGCTTTTGAAGTTTCCCCAAAGGCCTATGAGGTAAAAGGCTTGTCACCAGCCGGCGGTGCCATTGAAAGATGGCAGAAACTTCAGCAGGTAGGGCCAAGTGGAAGGAAGTTAGATCACTACAGGAATGCTTTCGAAAGGAATATTACGACCGTGGCCCCTCCTCCTTCTCTCTTTTTGCCTTCCAGCTGCCGTGAGGTAAGAATCTCCCTTCATTGTCAATTCCCACCATGACGTGTGATGGGCTATGCTGCCATAATCCCAATGCAACCGTACCAAGTGTCCATGGACTGAACCTCTGAAACCATGAGCAAAGGTAAATCTTTCCTATATTTAAAACTGATTATCTCAGGTCTGTTACAGTAACAGAAAGATGGATAACAAATTAACCAGCAAGCACAAGTCTCCAGGCCTGAATCAGTCATATATATTCATGTTCATGTGTTCTTTTTTTTTCTTTTTTTTTTTTTTTTTTGTCTTTTTGAGACAGGGTCTCCCTTTAGTCCCAGCTGGCCTAGAGCTCACTCTGTACACCAGGCTAACCTTGAACTCACAAAGATCCACCTGCTTCTACCCCCTGAAAGCTGGGATTAAAGGTGTGCACCACCACGCCCTGCATACTCATGTTTTCTAACTGTCACATGTGGCCTGGTACTCAAACTAGATTGTAGAAACAAAATTCATTATTTGCTGGCACTTGAGTACTTCAAGGAACATGTATTAAGGCCCCTAAACAAATAAAATATGATTTTATTAATACCTATTATACAGGCACACAAATTCAAAATATAAATTATCACCCACATCCTAGATTGGGCATAATTTTTAAAGTATCCTTTTCTATTTGGGATGATTCATGATACAGATTGCCTATTAGAGAGAGTAACTGCACTGATCAAACAATAACAAGTTCTCCCACCTCACTCACTATATACCCTCCCTTCTTGTCCCCTGGACTATGCAATTTATTAAACTTCATCCATCATCATCACTAGGAGACCGAGTAATAATTTGAGCAATGAAGAATATGAACAGTACTTGGCCTGGGGAGGAGGCCAAAGGCATGTTGCTTCACCCTTTCTTGCTCTCACCACATAGCCCTTACCCAGACAGAGACTGCCTCATTCCGGGAAGATCTTGGTGTCCAAGACACATCCAGACCCCTGGGGCAAGAACAGTTTGCCTCTAAGAACAGTATACATTTACCAGTCATCTTACCAGTCAGAAATATTTTCTTTTGTTTTTAACCATCACTTTATAATGTATGCTCTAGAAAGCTGATAATCCTGGTTTCTGAAAACAGATCGTTGTTGATTTCTGTCAGCAAATCCTTGTAGAAGTGAGCCAGTGAACCCAGCCCCCAACCACCGGCCTCTCCCACACAGCTTCCTCAAATTCTGGTGAGTGAAGCCTATCAAAAGTCCCCAGTGTATGATGCTCGTTCAATTACAAAGTCTATTCAACTTAATTATGGATCATAATGAAAATACCTGCCTCAGGCTAGAGGAGGGGTCTGGTCGAAGTGAAAGAATAGAAGTTACTAGGCAGGAGCCAAGCAGAACACCAGGCAGCCAGGGTTGGTGGCCTTAGGGGTCAGTCATTTGTCACAAGCTGCAGTTGGTGAGCTTCTGGCAAAATTACCTAACCTCTGAGAATCCACCCTGCCGCTCCCGTACTGACAGATGGAGCCTTTGCTAAATATTCCCAGGCTTTTCACGAGGAGTTTAATTTTTACAAAGTTTACTTTTTGGTTTTCATATTGGAAAATGACCACTTCTAAGATAGACTTCTCTCAACAATGGCCTTTCCTTATAAATCCAGTTCTACTAAGAAATTTCAACACTTATCCATGTGGCTACACAGTTATTAGCTTCTAGTCCAGGAGTATCCGCCATTTTCTTGGCAGTTACTTTTTTTTTTTTTTTGCATAATTGCTCACACTGACACTTATACTTAAAAATAACATGATTAATCAGACATTTTTTTCTCATGTATTAGAGTTCCCTCCTGTTCATAAAAATGTTTACAGGTACAATTGTATGTTCTAATCATGGTTACTTTTTTTCAATTTCTCTCTTCTCCACTGAGCAAGAAGCTCCTAGGAGACAAGGGAGCAAGAACCTGCTCGATTTTGTTCAACAACATGTGCCAGAACCTAAGGCAATGTCTACCCATGAAAAAGACATCTGTGAATAAAAGGTTAACTATGCAAATGACATCTTGACACCACCTTCAGGGCTGTCATCAGGGTATCTGTGTCCAACATGTGGATGTGTGACAGAGTTTCCCAGGTGTTCCTCAGTTTACTATCTAAAGAAAAGTCATCACCAAAAGTATAACTTCTTCACGGACAGAATGAAAATAGGGAACTTAGCCACTCCCCCCCTTCAGCTTACCATATGGGATATTTTTAGATTTCCTCTGTTGCCTTTAGGTGCTGGCACAGGTAAAGGCTGCCATCCTTCAGGAAGTTACCCCCTAGGAACTGAATCTGTCTGCAAACAGGATCCAGGAATGCTTCACCTGACTTCCTTTCCCTCAAAAGCCATATACCCACATGCACCATATAAGTCAACTTTTTTCTCTACCTGAAAAATACACTCTGAATACAATTCCCCAATTCACTTGCTTGTTTCTTTTCTTTTTTCTTTTTCTTTTTTTTTTTTTTTTTTTTTTTTTTTTTNCCAGCTGTCCTGGAACTCACTCTGCAGACCAGGCTGGCCTTGAACTCACAAAGATCCGCCTGCCTCTGCCTCCCAAGTGCTAAGATTGCCTCCTAAGTGCTAGGATTAAAGGCGTGTGCCACCACACCCGGCTGCTTGTTTCTTTTCTAAAAGAATATCTATATTTGTTCTCTGACAATTTCTTACATGTATGCAATGTATTTTCATTATATACATCCTCAGAAACACCCCACCACCACCCCAGGTCTCCCCCATACATTCCTCTTCCACCTTCATGTTCCCTTCTATGTTTTTATGATCTACTGAGTCCAGTTGGTGCATGCACATAGGTGTTGGACCATCCACCAGGGCGTGGACAACTTACCATGAGCTACACATACTCCCCCTTTCCTTGGCAGCCATCAACTATCAATAGCTCCTCATCTAGGGGTGGAGCTTCATTAGCCCCTCCCCTGTCCATGCTGGAATGCTGACTGGCTTGATCTTGTACATATAGCTGTAGTTGCTTTGAGTTCACAAGAGCAATGACCTCGTCATGTTCATAAAGCATTTCCACTTACACTTGAAAATAGCATTACTTTTATTATAAATTTCTTATTGAATTTGTTGTGTTTCATACATAATTTTTCAGTCTTAACTGCCCTTATACTTGCTTCTACCTTGGCACCCTCCTGCGGCCCCCACCCCATGGAGTTCACACATTTCACAATAGCATTATTGATGAGACTTGCTCACATATTGGTTAGAGTTCCATCCTATTCATAATAGTGTTTGCAAGTATAATTGCATAATACAATTATAATTACTTTTTCAATTTCTCTCTTCTCCACTGGGTAAGAAATTCTTAGGAGACAAGGGAACAAGAGCCTGCTCTGTTTTGTTCAACATGTGCCCAGCACCTAAAGAGGCTCACAGCCATGCTCCCCAGCCGGTCTCTTACATTCTTTCCATTCCATCTTCTTAAATGTTCCCTGAACCTGGGGCAACAGGGGAGGGGGGAACATTTGTTTATTTCTTACTTGTCCTCCAAGGCTCAGCTCAAGTCATTTTCTCCAGGAAAACTTCCCTGACTTCCCTCCCCTGGTATCCTTATCAATGACAAAACACTAAACTTTATCTTCATCTGTCACATTATATTTAAATGATCTATATGTTTGCCTGTTTCCCTTTAGATTACTAGCACTGAAAATGAAGGGAATTATGTCAGCTGGACAAAGAGTAGTTGCTCACAAATGTGTGACTTAGCAAAAGACAGAGATGGTAAGAAAGGCTCGCACTGTGAACAGTACATTTATCTTTGAAGCTCTAGGACATAAGTAATAGTGAAAACGTGGTGAAAGAAAGCGAGGGCCCCCCTGTGCAAGGGAAAACAAAAGCCCTGACACCTTGGTCCAACTGGAGGTATAAATTCAGTCCAGCAGAAACTAAATAGACTAAACCCAATTCAGATGAATTCATAAACAGTAGAGATTAGCATGAGATAGGATAAGACAAAATGATCACCTAGATTATACAATTAAGTGTCAGACAGAGTAGATTCTTACCAAGAAAGACCTCTGGAATGGAGGGACCACTATAAAAGACTGTGGAATCAGAATCTTAACTCTTATTTTGTTAGTAAAGATATTCTTTGTTTCTAACAGTTTGCACTTCCATCTCAAAGGCCTAACTTATCAAGAGGGGTTGTTGGCTTTTCTACCACCACCTGTAATCACTCCATTCAGCATCAAAATCTCTATGAGCATACTAAAATAAAAAATAACATGAAATTTATATTTCTTCTCAAACTCCATAACTATGAACTATTTTTTGTGATTAGTTAATATCACAAGAGAAAGTATTTTTTATTTTACTTATTATTTTTACATGTATGAGTATATTGCCTGCATGTATGTGAGTGCACTGATGTCGTGCAATGGCACAGAGGTCAAAAAGGGTGTCAGATTCCCCTGGAACTGGAGTTAAGGATGGTTCTTAGCCACCATGTGAGTGCTGGGAATTAAACCCAGGTTCTCTGCAAGAGTAATCAGTGCTCTTAACCCCTGAGCTGTCTCTCCAGCCTTAATATTTTTCTTTTATAAAATGCATTTTACTTTGTTTTTTTTATTTTATTTTTTGTCTTTTTGAGACAAGGTCTCTCTTATAGTCCCAGCTGGCCTGGAGCTCACTATGTAGATTAGGCAGGCCTTGAACTCACAAAGATCCCCTGTCTCTGCCTCCCAAGTGCTAGGATTAAAAGCACGTGCCACCATGCCAAGCTACTTTGTTGGTTTTTTTTTAATTAATTTTATTTATTTTTGTATGTGTATGAGTGTACTGTCTGCATGTAGGTTTGTGCGCCCATGTCGTGCAATGCAGAGGGTCTCAGATTCCCCTGGAACTGGAGTTCTCCTGGAATTGGAGTTACAGACGGTTCTTAGCCACCATGTGGGTGCTGGGGTTCGAACCCGGGTCCTCTGCAAGAGCAGTAGGTGCTCTCAATCGCTAGGCTATCTCTCCAACCCCAACTTTGTTTTTTAATATCCAAAGCAATTTGTTTTATTATGGCACTTATAAAAATTGTATTTTAAATAAATTCATTTTTAATGTCCTAAAAAGATCCCAAATCAATATTCAAAAAAAGTATTGTTTTGAATACAAATTCCAAAAAGATGTTAGTAAATGAGGACAATTTATACCTTTCAGGGTTAAATAATGCTTATAAACACTGAATTAAATACAGAGAGGCAGGTTTCTTTACTACGGGATTTCTCAGAGCCTTTGTTAGTTTAATACGCATTATGAATTCTAAGAAGGTAGTACATAAGCAACATTTATCACCAGATTTGACTACAAGCCCCTTTTGTATGGTATACACTTTAGGAGGCACAAGCAAAATCCTCTTAATGGTAGCTGGATATTTCTAAACCATCTAGTCATTATTGCTCAGAGATCATTATAGAAGAGGTAGATACTAGTCCCTGAAACCATACATAGTCTAGCTTCTAAGCTAGCTGTGCCCTAAGGGCATACAGTAACCAAGGGGAGTATGCTCCCAGCTTTCCAGAAACCTCATACAAAAGAGACAGATGCTCGAGTGAAGAAGCTCCAGTCAAACAACTTGCATCCTCAGTTCAGAGAAATGGGAATTAACCACTACGTGTCAATACACTGATATATGTCAAAATTTCCCAATAAAGCAAGGTGGTATATGCCTTGTCATCTGAGCACTTAAAATGTCAAGGACTGCTTAGTGAATTCCAGCTCATCCCAGACTGCATGAAAACCTGCCCCCAAAAAAGCCTACAACTAATTTCCTTCTTGTAAATGAAATTGAAAGGGAGTTTTATGAAAGAGCATTGCTCAGGATTAAGGATGACAGAAATGTTAATATATCTCTTTACAAACACTCAGTTTTAAAATAGCAACCCTTTATTAGGGAGAATATAAAAACCAGAAATTTAATTGTAAAATGGCACTAATTGAAATCTACTACATTCTGAATAGAAGAAATAAACATGTGATCAACAAGCTTGAGACTTTGAAGAAAAACAGAATAGGTAAACTCTCTTTCTCTATACTACACTTATATCAAGTTCATGCCCCTCAAAGTTAGAGCTGTTTCCTCCAGAAATCTCAGAGGGTAAGATTTGCCGCAGAAAGAAGACAAGGCAATGGGAGGTATACTTTCCTAACCTGGCCTCTGTTTACTTCATCTGGCCACACATGTTCACCTATAGTCCATTCTGACAAGACGGATGCAGAGGAATCATTCGGTCTACACAGTGAGGCAACTACAGGTGACTGGCTGGTTTCCTTGCTAAGGGCCCTGGGCATGGCAAGACTTGAACAATCAAAATGGACTGTGATTTGTCTCTCTTAGTTTTGCCACCAGGCCCTATCTCCCAACATTCCCAGCCTACACTGAAATTTGCTGTGATTTTTCCTCTTTCTCCATTTTAATTTATATACCCATAATTTTTGTAGAGCTTAATCAAGGGTACTTTTTATACATGATTTCAATTTAACTTAGTTTGGAATAAAAAATATGAACCATTTAAAATTCTACCACAGTCTTACTTTTCTTTGATTTTCATTCTAATCTAAAGATATGTGATTAGAAAGATTTCCTTTAAAGGGAGTGGGGAATAGGAGGACAGGGCAGAGGAAGGAGTATAGGGAGGGAAAATGACACCAAAGGCCTTTATAAAAAGCCGTCTGGGCCGGGCGTGGTGGTGCACACCTTTAATCCTAGCACTTGGGAGGCAGAGGCAGGTGGATCTTTGTGAGTTCAAGGCCAGCCTAGTCTACATAGTGAGTTCCAGGACAGCCGGAGCTACAGGGAGACCTGTCTCAAAAAGACCAAAAAAAAATAAAAAAAAAAAAAAAAAAAAACCATATGGAACCTACCACTAGAGAAGTATATACATATAGATTATGAAAAAAAGATGAAAAGGAGTTCCCTTATAACTAGGGACATTGCCCCTACTAGACACCATAGGCTAGCAAAGTAAATCCCAATGCTAGGAGTGGGTTCCCTCTTTTGAAGCTGTTGACCAAGATTCCCATAGGCCCTCAAACAATATTGGCCATTGCCCCCAATCTTACCATCCAGTTCTGGTGGGCCATTACCCACCAGAACTGGATGGTAAGATGCTGTTCCTGAAGACACTATGTACAAGGAGAAATCAAGCTGGTGCTGACTTCAAAGCCTCTTCCTTATTGTCTGTCTTTCATAGTGCTGGAAGGTGCTATGCAAGCTACCTGAAAAGAAAATTTGGCATTAACCCTACCCAGCTGTGAATGCTACAAGCTACAACTATCCTAGGCAATATGCCCACTGGTTCAATAGTGGCATGGCTGTTATGAGAGTAACCAAACACTTTCTAATTGGATTTGGGGTCTGCTTCATGGGATAAAGCCCAAACCTGACATTGATATCAGGCCTAGGAACCAGAGGCTAGACAGCCCACAAGCCATGAGAGAAAGCCTAATACAACTATTCTGCTGTATAGATCCTGTATTAAGCTGATTCATAGTGGCTTATTGAAATATCCATAGATTAATGAATCTCTCAGCTCAGCAAAGAAGATTCTTTATGCAGGAGACGGTGACTAACACAGAAACCCACAACTGGCCAATGTGCAAGGAACAAGAGGTGTAGAGTACTTGTCCCTGAACAGAACACCTGTGTCAAACCTCTGCCTCCCAAGGTTCAGGGATCATTCTGGAAGAGGGAGTGGAAAGATTGTAGCAAGAGGAGGTGAATGACCACAAGGAAACAGAGTTTCCCGGAGAGCTGCTCAGTTACTCATATGAACTCATAGCAATGCTGACAGCATGGGGACAAGTCCTATGTAAGCTCAAACCAGACAAAATCCCAGCATGGACATGGGGATGTGAATTAAAAAGAAAGAAACCCAACTCCACCTGAGGAATTCCTGGCAACCGATGGCTGCTGGGAAGGGGAGATTCAGTCTCATTTAGGCACAAGACTCTTGGTAGGGGGGCTCCAATAGATGTACCCACCGTGTGGTGTGTGTGTGTGTGTGTGTGTGTGTGTACAAAAATTTGCTGGGAGGTTAGAAAGGGGTATAGATACAGGAGGCAGTCTAAATATGATCAAAATGTATTGTATGAAATTCAATAAAAAAATTTAATCTAACAGATGACTTGGGGCAGATGAAAGAGGTCAGCAAACCTTTTCTGTAAAAAGCCAAATAGTAAATACTTTCTGCTCTGCAAGACTTACAATTTCTGTCACCATTACTCTCACCTCTGGTTTTGTAGCATGAAAACAAATAAGCATGGTTGTGTTCCAACAAAATGCACTAACTACTTAGGAAAACTAAAATAATAATAGTAATAATAATAATAATAATAATTTCCTTGAGTTTTGTTCTGGTCATAGTTTGGGTTTTGGTTTTGGTTTTGGTTTTACACAGGGTCTCATGTAACCCAGACTTGTCTGAAATTCACTATGTAGTGGAGAATGATCTAGAACTCCTTCTCTTCTTGCCTCCACCTACCTCTCAAGTGCTGGCATTACAAAGACGTCATGCCTGACTAGACAATTATTTTAAGATAACAGCAATAAGTATAATGTTTTATTTAATTTTTAAACAATGCTTTTAAACTTTGCTTAATATTTGAACCTGCTTGAAAATTTTATCTTTTGAGCAATCTCACTTCAAAAGCTACAGAGACATATAAATAAAAAATACAGCATTGTTAATAGTATAAAGTGACATTAAAGTGACTATCTTTCTTGAGAGGCCTTGTACATTAGGTCTGTACTGTTGTTGCATGCTCAAGGCTGTCTCTCTCTCTGAATGCTTGTGCTTAATTCCACACTGTTTCATCTGCTTAATAAACTTGTTAAGTTTGTTCCATTCTTATCCTAAAATTCTTTTTTTTTAATTTTATTTATTTATTTTCTATGTGTATGAATGTACTGTCTGCATGCAGGTTTGTGCACCCGTGTCGTGCAATGCCGCGGAGGTCAGAAGAGGGTGTCGGATTCCCCTGGAACTGGAGTTACAGGGGAATTTTTCCTTTCCCTTTCTTTCTTTCTTTCTTTCTTTCTTTCTCTCTCTCTCTCTCTCTCTCTCTCTCTCTCTCTCTCTCTCTCTCTCTCTTTCTTTTTCCCCCCACTAGGAATTGAACCTGTGTCTTCCCACATACTAGAAAGGTATTCTATCACTGGACAACATTCTTGGCCGTTTTCCTGAGTTTTACTTTAAGACAAAAATCTCACTAAATTTCCCAGGCTGGCCTTGAACTTTCAATCCAACTTCAGCCTCCAGTAGGTGGGATTACAGGTCTGTGTGATCAAGCCCAGCCTGACTAGAAATCCCTAGGGGGATGCTAAGTTGTATTGGGCTGTGTCTCCCCCCTGTGACTACATTCAGATCATCCTATATTGGAGTGAAAGATGAGTAGCTAAAAGAAATAGAAGCCATGGATTGCCCAGAGCCACTAACATACTCTGTTTTCCCTATGAAATGGCATCCCAGGATCAATCCTGATTATTGACATATGAAGGGAGATAAATAAAACCACATCGGAACAAGTCAAAATTAATTGTACTATACCAATACATTGTTGATAAGACACTAATGTGGAGAAAAGGGAAAAAGACCACAGCAAGTTACAGTGTAGGCTGGAAAGTTGGGAGACAGAGCCTGGTGAGGAAGCAATGAAAGACAAACCACAGTCAGTTTGCGTTTTTCAAGTCCTGCCATGCTCGGGAATCTTCCACATTATACATGTACCATCAAAATATGCATACTAATTTTTTTTTATCTTTTCAAGACAGGGTCTCCCAGCTGTCCTGAAACTCACTCTGTAGACCAGGCTGGACTTGAACTCACAAAGATCCATCTGCTTCTGCTTCCCAAGTGCTAGGATTAAAGGTGTGCACCACCTCTCACAGCTTCACACCAATATTTATCTTTTAAGCAGCTCCTCCAAATTTATTGGAAAAATTGATCTCTTTTCAGATCCCATATTTTTTAATTGGGCTTCGTAAAAAATTATTGACTTGTTCTCAAACTAGATTCTTATTACTAATTCATTTCAAAAGGTTGTATAAAAATAGACAAATGCCCCCCCAAAAAAAAGTTACAAAAGATTACCATCTCCTGATGAGTGGCAGTTCAAGTGCCTCTCTGATGTGGCTTCTAGTCTCCTGGCCATGAACCGGTTTCTACTGTTGGAAGTCAGCTCAAGCAGCCTTTTGTTTGTTTGTTTGCATCTGCCAGAGGCAAGGCCAGAGGGCCTCAATATAGAAAAGTATCTCACACTCAGAAGGAGGCCCTCAGGCCTTTGTGCCAGTAGTTATATGCAAAGAAGCTTAAGTAAGCGTGGGAAAATAGCAACTGCAGATCAGAATTTGCCATAAGGCAAGACCTAACACAGATTTTCCTGGTTTGCCACAGACAGATGGAATAGCTGCATAATAGGCTTGGCCAAAGGGTCTCCTGAGCTATTCTCTCCATTGTGCCCACACAACCCAGACAGTAAAAATACAAAGTGATAGTGCGAAGGGAGAAGTGTCTTCTTAAGAGCAGAGCTTTCTACTGTTCATCATTTTCATCAAAAACTGAGGGGAAGGGATTGATGCAAAATATTCCCATGTGTCCTCATTGAGGGTCACTACCTTTGTTTTTGAGGGTCAGGCTTGCTCTGTGGATACCAGTCTTTGCCCTCAGTGCAAGAACAGGCAGCTGGATAAATCACAGCCAAGACATTTGTAAAGCTGTGTCATTGCTAGCACAATCTAAAAACACAAATCTTGTTCTTTGGAAAAGCCACTGATGTCAGCCACCGGATATTGCTATAGCAAGAAGCAACCAAAGGTACCTCCGGTACACAAGACCAGATCCACTATCATGAAGCAGAACAATCCTGTCACTCCAGGCAAATGTAGACAGGAAGGAGAAAAGGTTTTCCTAAATACTATCACCTGCTCACCAAAAACTTTTTTTAATTATTAAATTGTGATTGAGGGGGCTGGAGAGGTGGTTCAGTGGTTAGGGTGCTGCCTATGAAAACATTGAGATCTGAGTTCAAATCTCCATCACGTACTTAAGAAGCTGGATGTGGATGTTTGTGGCTATAAACCTGGGAGCTTTCTGACCAGCCAGCTCAGCTGAAACAATGAATTTTCAGTCCAGGGAGAGACCCTGAGTCAGGCAAGAGCGCAGAGCACAATACGGGAAGACATGATCTGCTCTGACCTCTGGATACACACATGCACACCCACTCATGTGCACGTCTCTCTCTCTCTCTCTCTCTCTCTCTCTCTCTCTCTCTCACACACACACACACACGCACACACACACACACACACACACACACACATGCACACACACACACACACACATGCACACACAGTTGTTATCTTGGAACAACTGAAGAATAAATGGCTAGCATAGATTTTTCTCAAAACAACTTACATACATGAAATAAGACTGGCCATGACTTTATTGCCATCAGAGTAAGATCAATGAATGCATTGGACATCGGCACATTGTTTTGTCCACTTTGGTATTTATGAAAGATTCTGTAACAAACTTTTTAGTTATTTTATGTTTGTATTTTTTTCCTTTTTTAATTTGTTATTTATTTTTGTATGTGTATAATGTACTGTCTGCATGTAGGTTGGTGCACCCGTGTCATGCAATGCCATGGAGGTTAGAAGAGGGTGTCGGATTCCCCTGGAACTGGAGCTAAAGATGATTCTTAGCCCCCATGTGGGTGCTGGGGATCGAACCCGGGTCCTCTGCAAGAGCAGTCGGTGCTCTTAACCACTAGGCCATCTCTCCAGTCCCAGTTTGTATATTTTTTTTCAAAGAAATATGGTATCCCTTTAAATGCTAGAAATGACACAATGTTCATTTTTAACTTGGGAATATATCTCAAAGGCTGGGCGTAGTGATATACACCTATAATATCAAACAATGAGGGAAAAGCGTCAAGAATGAGAGGCCATCCTGGTCTATGAAGGCACTTTCTCAAAAAAACAAAAGGAAAATAACTGAATAAAACACAAATCTACTCCAGAATACCATTATTGCTATAAAGAAGTTACCTGCAGACATCTGAGAAGGAATGTTAATTCCTCCACCTCATTTGAGAGATTTTCAAAGGAATTCAGGAAGATTTATTTATATATAAAAGTCTATTTTTTAACAATACAAACTTCAGTTAAATCTTTATGATATGGTAAAGCTAAAGAGCATTCTGTTCCTATCCACTATCTGCCCCAAACCAACACTTCCAGAATGTCCCCTGCTTTCTAATGTGCACTGTTGTAGACTGACAACCAAACTCAATTCAACACAATTTTAGTCTCTTCTTAGCATATGTTTAAGTTAAGAGGAAAATCTTCTACCTTTTTCCCTTGTTTTCCATCCTACCTATGTGCACATACTGTGAATGTAACATAGGGAATCTTTTTGCAGGTTTATACCCATAATAGTCAAGCGAAATGTTCAAGGGATCCATTTTAATGCCTTTTTCAGGCATGCTCCATACGTGTCATTCACCTGATGGAAGTTTTGATGATTTAATGCTATAAGATATATTAATATTTAGGGGCCAAGAAAATGGCTTTGTACAACGTTAATGATACAAGATTAACAGGTGAGTCTAAAAGTAATATTTGGAGAGAAATAAACAATATTTCAGAGAATAGCTGCTTTGGTTTCACTTTACATATTGAAAGTAACAAAATAACTAAAATATTTTCAATACTAGGCTGCAGAAATTCTTAATACAGCTACTTAGAACACAGTTAAGATAAAAGTGTATTACACACTTGTATGAAAATGTTAAAATTAAACCTATTATTTTGTACAAGAAATATATGACGACATTTCAGTTGGGCATGGCAGTGCATACCTCAGAGGTCAAGAATTTGGGGCCAGCCTAGGCTACATGGCAAGATTCTGTCTCAAAAAAAAAAATCTTTGTCATTAAAATTCATGTTGAAACATGCTGCAGAAATGTTATATTCCACAAAACAATAGTGTACTATGTCCCAGAGTGCTAGGAACCAAGTGTATGGAAATGCAGCATCTGTAATCCTTGCTCTCTGTTTTTGACAGGGAGACATAGCTATTGACAATTGTCCCTCTTTTCCTTCAAATAAAAAGCTAGGAGCTGAAGAGATGGCTCAGTGGTTAAACACACTGGCTGCTGCAGAAAACCATGGTTCGATTCCTAGCACCCACACAGTGGCTAGCAACCATCCTTACCTCTAGTTCCAGGGGAATCCAACACTCTCTTCTGACCTCCAAAGTTGTTGCACAACATGGGTGCATTTACATACATACAGACAATACACCCATACAATAAAATAAATAAAATGTTTTTAAAATCTCAGGAGATTGGAATGTAGTTTCCCTGATAATCTTCCTATTTCTTTAGAATTAAGTTTAATATCTTTGGGGCTGGAGAGATGGCTCAGTGATTAAGAGCACTGTTTCCTCTTCCAGAGGACCCAGGTTTGGTTTCCAGCACCATCATGGAAGCTAACATTATCCGTAACTCCAGTTCCAGGGAATCTGATGCCGCCTTCTGACCTCCATGGGCATTGAATGACACGTGTGCACTTACATACATGCAGGCAATACACTCACACACATAAAATAAAAATAATAAATTAAAATATTTTTATAAAGTTTAATATCTTTAAATTCATATGCCATTAATAGCATTATTATTTAAATTCTAAAATCTTTAATAAATGATAACATTTGTTATTTATCAATGTCTCAACATTTTTAATCCAGCTAACTTCATGATGAATTTTGCATATTTTCTCATTAAAAAGTTAAAGAGCACCCAGGTCTACTTTCACTGTAATGGACGTCCTTATTCCTCTTATTCTGAAAGTATGTACACCTGAGTATTATTAGCACCACCTTCTTATATGTCGTAAAGAAGAAAGGACTAAGAAGTGGTCAGTCTAGTAGCTCCCTAAAGCAACAATAACTCCTCTAGTTCCAAGGAGAAATTCAGCAGACATATAATAAAGTTACCACTTAGGGACACAGCATCACAAAAGTGGTAATTACCTACAAATCCTGCTGCTGCTTTATCTCTGTTTTTTTCTCCTGACATTACAAAATGAACCATCCTCACATTTACACCCAGGAGAATTGAAGTAGTGTTATATATATTGACAATTTGATCAAAGTCTAATTAATTTTAGTAGACATACAAAATGATGGATTTCTTTATGGCATTTTCATACATGAGTACCATTGTACTTTGCTTCTATTTGTGGGCCCACTCTCTTCCATGACAGTCATCACACATACACTGGCACACTTCCTCCACCGCATAGCCATCTTTCTATTCTCAAAGCCAATAGATAGGTAGGTACAACTGAAGATAGATAGATAGATAGATAGATAGATAGATAGATAGATAGATAGATAGATAGGATACATTAGATGATAGAAAGATAGATGATAGATAGATAGATAGATAAAATACATTAGATAGATAGATGATAGATAGATAGATAGATAGATAGATAGATAGATAGATAGATAGATAGATGATAGATAATAGAAGATAGATGATTGATCGATGATGGGTTGAGATAGATTAGATTATAGATAGATGATTGATAGATAATAGAAGATAGATGATCAATGAGGAGAGAGATAGATGATAGATAAATAGATAGGATGCATTAGATGATAGATAGATAGATAGATAGATAGATAGATAGATAGATAGATGATAGATAATAGAAGATAGATGATTGATCGATGATGGGTTGAGATAGATTAGATTATAGATAGATGATTGATTGATAGATAATAGAAGTTAGATGATTGATCAATGAGGAGAGAGATAGATGATTGATAGATAGATAGATAGATAGATAGATGATATATAGAAGATAGATGATAGGTGGGTAGTAGATAGATGATAGGTAGGGAGATAGTTAAGAAGATACATAGAACACCTTTAATCCCAGCACTCAGGAGACAGAGGCAGACAGATCTCTGTGAGTTCAAGGCCAGCCTGGTCTATATAGTGAGTTCCAGGATAGCTGGGGTTACAGAGAGACCCTGTCTCAAAAAGACAAAAAAAAAGAAAGATACATAGACAGATTTAAATCTAGGTACCACATAAGAGAGAAGTCATGAAGTATTTTTGGTTTTGTTTTGTTTTTTTTCAATTTATTGTGGGGGCACTTGTGCCACAGGGCACACTCGGAGGTCAGAAGACAAGCTGCAAGTCTCAACTTTCTCCTTGGATCTTGGGGCTGGAACTCCAGTCCTTGGGCTTCGCAGCAAGCGCCTCTACCCACTGAACCATCTCCCTGGCCCAGCTTTTCTTTTTCTTTCCCTCTCCTTTCGTTATTACTTCCTTCCTATTTTCATATCTTTCATATTTTGTCAAATCTAGAGAAAACATGATAGTTGCTTGAGTCTGGCTTCCTTTGTCTCACACAGTGACCTCATTTCATCCATTTTCCTGCAGTTGACAAAATTTTGTTTTCTTTACTGCTGAATAAAACCCGTCTGTGCATCTACATGTGATTTTCTTTATTCACTTACCTATTGGTGAGCATCCAGACTGGTACATGGTGGCTATTGTCAGTAGCGCTGCATTAACACGAGCAGGTACATACCTCCATGACATGCTGATTTAGATTCCTTCTGCTCTGTACCTGGGAGTATTGTGGATTCCTGTGGTAGCTCTATTTTTAGTTAATTGTTTTTAATAGTAATTATTCTGATAACATTGACAAAGACCATACATAGCCTTTAAACATATGGCTGAAATATAAGAAGATGTTTCAGAGGTCAAGAAGTAATCATTGTTCTATGACAGATAATGCTCCATTGGAAGACTCTAACATAGGAGTATGGAATGTCTGTGCTGACTTCTGCAGTGGCTAGCTCGTACATACTCTCGCCAGCAATGTATTGGGGTTTCTGTCTCTGTATCCTCTCCAGGACTTGTAGTCATTTCTTTTCTTGACAATTGCCATTTCTGACTGAATGTAAGGGGATGTAAATGTCATTTTAATTTGCATTTGTCTGATGGCTGCCAATGTTCAACATGTTCCGCATATATCAATTAACCATTTGCATTTCTTTTGAGAAATGTCTGCACAATTCATTTGTCCATTTGTTGACTACATGATTTGTTTCTGTGGGTGTGTTTACTTTTAGTTCTTTTTAATGATTTTTTTTTATTTTTTTTTTATTAATTTTATTTATTTCCGTATGTGTATGAATGTACTGTCTGCATGCAGGTCTGTGCACCCCTGTCGTGCAATGCCGCGGAGGTCAGAAGACGGTCTCGGATTCCCCTGGAACTAGAGTTCTCCTGGAATTGGAGTTTCAGACGGTTCTTGGCCGCCATGTGGGTGCTGGGGATCGAACCCGGGTCCTCTGTAAGAGCGGTCGGCGCTCTTAACAGCTAGGCCATCTCTCCAGCCCCCTTTTTAATGATTTTTTAAATTTTTATTTATTATTTATGTGTACGAATGTACTGTCTGCATGTAGGTTTGTGCACCCATGTCGTGCAATGCCGCGGAGGTCAGAAGAGGGTGTCGGATTCCCCTGGACCTGGAGTTCTCCTGGAATTGGAGTTACAGATGGTTCTCAGCCGCCATGTGGGTGCTGGGGATCGAACCTGGGTCCTCTGCAAGAGCAGTCGGCACACTTAACCGATAGGCCATCTCTCCAGGCCCTAATGTGAGTTCTTTATAGATTCTAGACATTAATCCTCTGTCTGAAGTATAGTTGGCAAAGATTTTCGACAATTCTGTAGGCAGTCTTTCCACTGTGCTGATTTTCTTCTTTGTTGTGAAGATTTTTAATTTCATGCCATCTGCACCACTTTTTTCATTGCTATAACCAAATACCTGACATGAAACAGCTGAATGGGAGGAGAGGTTTATATTGGCTCATAGTTCAGAAGATAAAGTCCATCGTGGGGAAGGACGTGGTGCCAGGAGCAGCATGTAGCTGTGTGATAGGAACTTGCTCATGTCTCAGCAGATCAGGAAAAGGAAATGGCGGTGTTTATCTGGCTTACCTCAATAGGGGCTGGGTCTTCCAACACTACCCATTGCATTTTGGAGCACCAGAGAACTTGGTACCTAGTTAGTCCATAAACCCGGATGCCTCTGTGGCCCTGATTTAGTAATGAACGACAAAACTAAAGTATTTAGTCCACGATGGAAACATAAAGAAGCTGGAGTCTGGCGACAGTGCGTGATAGCAGTAGCAGTGTCAGACCAGCAGCAGTAGTAGACCCAGTCACACAGAAAGAAGCAGAGACAGGAGCTGGAGAGATGGCCTAGCGATTAAGAGGGCCAACCGCTCTTACAGAGGACCCGGGTTCGATCCCCAGCACCCACATGGCGGTCGAGAACCGTCTGAAACTCTAATTCCAGGAGAACTCCAGTTCCAGGGGAGTCCGACACCCTCTTCTGATCTCCGCAGTATTGCACGACACAGGTGCACAAACCTGCATGCAGACAGTACATTCATACACACACAAAAATAAATAAAATAAAATAAAATAAAATAAAAAAAGAAGCAGAGACAGGTTTCCCTCCACTTCTTTCTCCTTGGATCCCTTTGTATCTGGGCTGTCCACGGAAAGGTGCTGCCCACTTTGAGGACAAGTCTTCCTCCATCATTTAACCCTCCTGAAACACCCTCACAGACATGCTCAGAGGTGTTTCTCCTAAGTAATTCAAAACTCTCATCAAGTCAACAATCAAGACCAACAACCACACAACCCCATTTGTCAATTATTGCTGTTATTTCCTGAGCTTTTGGACATTTTGTCAGAAAGTCTTTGCTTTTGGACATTTTGTCAGAAAGTCTTTGCTTATACCTTGAAATGTTTTCCTCTGACAGTTTTGGGGTTTCACGCATTACACTAAGACTTTTTATCTCTTTCGAATTCATTTTTGTGGAGACTGCGGGATAGAGATCTAGTTTTGTTCTTCCAGGCATGCATCTCCAGCTTCTCCGCATCATTTTTTGAAGAGGCTGTGTTTTATTCAATGCTTTTTACCCCTTTACAAAAATCAGGTGGCTGGAGATCTGTCAATTTATTTCTGACTCATCTATTCTGTTCTATTGGTCTGTGTCTATTTCTTTTCTTTTTAAAATTTTTTTAAATTGTATTTATTTTATTTTATGTGTATGCCTCATGTATGAATATGCATGCAGCGCCCACAGGAGCAAGAAGAGAATGGCAAGTCCTTTGGGACTGGAGTTACTGACAATTGTTAACTGCCATGTGGGTGTTGGGAACAGAACCTGGGTCCTCTGCAAGAGCAGCCAGTATTCTCAACCACTGAATCATATCTCCAGCCTCCTATGTGTCTATTTGTACCAGTATTATGCTTTTATTGTTTCTGCAGTTCTGTCTGCAGTATAATTTGAAATCAAGTAATATAATAACTCCAGCATTATTTATTAATATTTCAATAATTATTTAAGAAAGTTATACAATATATGTTGACAATATTCACCATCCCTCCCCTATCTCTGAGATTTACCCACCACCACCTTACACCCACCCCAACTTCATGTCCTCTTTTATTTTTTAAAGCCCCTGGGGTCCAATTTGTTCTGCCCAAATACTCTAGGTATGGGGCCATGCCCTGTATATGGTTGACCTACCAGGTTTCCCACCTTCAAAGAAAAACGTTTCTCTCGGATGCCCTTGCCTCCTCCCTTCCCAGTTGAATACCAACCTCATCCACCCATGGCTCAAGGACTATTGCAGAAGAGGGGGTAGAAAGGAGGAGGAGGAGGAGGGAGGAGGAGGAGGAGGAGGAGGAGGAGGAAGAGGAGAAGGAGAAGAAGAACTGGAGATATGACCATCCCTGATTTCAAGTTATACTAAATAGCTATAGTAAGAAAAATAGCATGGTACTGGCATAAAAAAAATAGACCTGTAAAAATAGACCAATGGGACAGAATTGAAGACCCAAACTTAAGTCCATGCACGTACTGCCGTCTAATCTTTGATGAGAAAAGACAACATCTTCAACAAATGGTGCTAGTCAAACTGGAGAGTTACATGTAGACCAACTAATTTACTTCATTGTATCTCATCCTGCACAAAACTCAACTCCAAATGGAACAAGGATCTCAACATAACGTCTGATATCCTGAATCTGATAGGGGAGAATGTGGAAGTAGACCAAAGCCTACAGGCACAAGAAAAGACTTTCTGAGCAGGATCTAGATAATGCATCCATTAAATCCAACAATTGACAAATGGGGTCTCATGAAACTAAAAACCTTCTGGACAGCAAAGAACACCATTATTCAAGTGAAGAAGCAACACACAGAATGGGAAAAACCTTCACCAGTTATATATCTGACAGAGGGTTAGTATCTAGAACTCAAAGAACAAAACATCAAGAAACAAACAATTAAAAATTGGGGCAAGGAACTAAACAGAGAGTTCTCAAAAGATGAAATGCAAATGGCTGAGACATTCTTTTTTCAACATCATTAGCCATCAAGGAAACACAAAACTACTTTGAGATTTCATATTACCCCAGTCAGAATGGCTAAGTTCCAAAACACAAATGATAGCAAATGATAGCAAGGATGTAGGGAAAGAAGTGGAAATACAAACTGGTGAAGCCGCCATAGAAATCAGTGTGGTGGTTCCTAAAAAGGCTAGAAATAGCTCTTTTGGGTTCTGACTCCAAAATGACCAAAAAAAAAAAAAAAAAAAGCAAAGGAAAGAAGAAAAAAACAACAGTTATGCCAAAAGGACCAAGGCCATGTGCAAAGTGTGCCCCATGCATGCCTAAGGGCAAGGCCATTAAGAGGTTCATTATTCTGGGGCTAGAGGGATGGCTCAGCAGTTAAGAGCACTGGCTGCTCTTCAAGAGGACCCAGGTTTGATTCCCAAAAACTATATGGCAGCTAACCATCTGTAACTCCAGTTCCAGGGGATCTGACACCCTCTTCTGGTCTCTGCAGGGCATTGAACAACAGAGGTGCACTTACACACATGCAGGCAATTCACTCATACACATAAAATGAAAATAATAAATAAAATATTTCTTAAAAAGAATTTCATTTTCCCAAACATAGTCATCATCAAGGATATTTCTGAGGCAGCTGTCCTTGATGCTTATGTGCTTCCCAAGCTCCACATCAAAGTGGTCAGGAATCATGGTCAGAAATAATCCCAGCAATCAGGAGGCAGAGGCAGGCAGATCTCTGTGAGTTCAAGGCCAGCCTGGTCTACAGAGTGAGCTCCAGGCCATCGGGACTAAGGAGACTCTGTCTCAAAATACAAAAAAAAAAAAAAAAAAAAAAAAGAAGAAAAAAGAAGAAAAGATAAAAGAAAGAAAGAAAGAAAGAAAGAAAGAAAGAAAGAAAGAAACCCATCTTGGAAAGTCAGAATACCCCTACCACAATTTAGAGCTGCTGATGCTGTCCCAAGCTTACATGCTTCCCAAGCTCTATGTCAAGGTGGTCAGGAATTATGGCCACAAATCCATCTTGGAAAGCCTGGAAAGACCAAACACCCCCACAATGATTTAGAGCTGCTGATGCTGCCCCACGACCTCCACCAAAGCCCACGTAAAGACCTGACTTCATAAGGACAGAACAAAAACATCTTCTGGGAAAATAAAATAGAAAGTGTACTTTACAAAAAAAAAGGTAGAAATAGATATACGGTATTATCCAACCATACCATTCTTGGGCATATACTCAAAGGAATCTATAACCTACAATAGAAATATCTGTTCATCCATGTTTGTTGCCACTCTATTCACAATAGCCAGGAAATGGAAGCAACCTAGATGTCCATAAACTGATGAATGGATGATGAAAATAAGATACATTTACAGAGTAGAATATTATTCATCTGCTAAAAAAATAAAATTTTCAGGTAATGTACAGAACTGGAAATGCTCATCCTGACTGAAGTAAGCCAGACACAGAAAGACAAACATCATGTGTTCTCTTTCATAAGTGGATGCCTAGCTTTGAATCTTTAGATATGTGTCTTCCAATTGGAAAATTCACAGAGATTAGGAATCTAGTAACAGGCTGTGGGGGATGGGGAAGGCTTCATGGAAAAGAAGATATAACACAATGAAATAAGTGGGGAAAAGGCATACTGGATGGAATAGGAAGGGGAACTGGGAAGGCCTTAAATTTTTTTTTTTTTTTGTCTTTTTGAGACAGAATCTCCCTTTAGTCCCAGCTGACCTGGAGCTCACTATGTAGACCAGGCTGGCCTTGAACTCACAGAGATCCACCTGCCTCTGCCTCCCGAGTGCTGAGATTAAAGGTGTGCACCATCACGCCTGGCTAGCTTTAATCTTTTTAATAATACCTGCACCCTGAACAAGTTGATTTTCAGAGTCACTTCCTGCCACACGAAGATGTTTGCATATCCAGTCTTGCAAAAAGCTCTTCAAACACATCTAAGTGAGTCCTGGTCCTCTCCCCCTGCTGTTGGAGGATGCAAAACAGGAACCTCACCTAAGAGTTTGACGTCAAGACTAAAACACTAGTGTTTATCCAGAAAGAAGTCTAACCTCAGGAAGTGAAACATGCAAGTGGGCTTTAGTCAACATATACATAGTTACAACATTCATGGGTCTCCTTTTTCTCTGCTGATGAAAGGACATGGTTGTCTCTGGAAATGTGCTGATAACTGAATCGAGTCAGCATTTACCATATTGGCTCCGTGGAAAAAGCAAATTTCTACTGCAATTATAAGGACAGGATTTTATTTAATTTTCATTTTTTATTGTTTGTCAATAAGTAGTCCTTATAGCCTGATGTAGAAAATCCATTTTGTTTGCAATTAATTCCAAGTTTCCTACAAAGTAAATCATTCCCTAAACTGCATTAATTATTGACTATTGAGAACAGGAATCATATACAACACTGTGTCCTCAAATCTCACCATGATTGACATTTGCAGCTGGAGAATTTTTGATTGTGAAGGGACTACTTATTGTAGACTGTTTAGCAGCATCCTGACCTCTGTCAACCAGAGGTCAGTTGGTAACACCTTCACGTTCCCGACATGAAATCAAATATCATCAGACATTGCCACAGGGAATGAACATTTTCCCTGGATGAAAATTAAATATAAAGATTCAATCCTAGTTAAAAAAAAAAAAACTCCTGTGGGCTCTACATTCCAAGCACATTTTTGAACGGATTGCGGCAGCCCCTCTGGTTTACATCCACAAGAAATCTGGTGTTTATTCCAATCTCTTCAGAGGAAAGTGTGAACACCCTGTTTCTTGACAAATGACTTTGATTATTAGATTGTGCCACAATGTGCATCAAAGTACAAGGGCAGAGCTCTAGCTCTGCTGTCAAGACAACCAATGCCTCTTCAAGCAAAGGAAAATCAAAGACTTGTAGGATGCCAGTTGAGTACGAACCTGAAGCCAAAGGCAAGTGCCGTGGCCACGACAGAGCACCTGGCACTTCCCAGGAGAGCTGAATACTCAAGAAAATTGAGACTTCAAATGAGCTTCCTCCGAGTAACAAGCTGCAATTTTGTTTCATTGGGGGGAGAGTAGAGGATGAGTTAGAGAAGAAACCAGGAGTCCATTTGCTAATTCAGTGAGGAGTTCAAGACAATCTTCAGAATGCCACAAGACAAAAGCGTCATTATCTGTAATTACTGCTTACCAGTAGCACAGATTGATAACAAGCTTCCTCGCCAATCTTACCCCGCCATTATGAGAAGAGGCGATTAAACTAATTAACAAATCAACTTTTCTATGTAACATTGAGCTCAATAGCAGAAAATACTGAGAAAAGCCTAGCTTATTCAGAGGGATGAGATAAGACAGAAATCTGCAACTGACAACAGTGGCTAGGGCAACAAAGTAACCAGCAAATGTATACATTTTAGCAGAAAGTAAGATTGTGCATTAGGAAATGTAAGACCATGTGATCAAAGCCGGGATTTAAAATGTGTTATTAGATCATGAAAACCAGCTATACTCCCTTCAATTGTGCACTCCTGCCCATGTGGAAAAGATAAATACAAAGCAATGTCTTGTTTGTGGAGAAGTCAGACTGTCAGCGACTTTGAATATCTTGGACACTAACCCAAAATTAATCACAAAAGTAGCCCTGTTAGCCATAAAGCCACTTTATAGGATCAGAAAAGAACAACTGCTCTCACACCAGCACTTCTTGTGCTCTTCTGTATGTCTCCACTCTCCCACAATGCACACGCACCATGCCCACTTATCCTAGCTCTTGCCTGAGGCCTTCTTACACATCAGAAGTGCACAGGAAGCATCCATGGTAGTGTTGGCCAGTGTTGGCCATGGCCATATATGACTACTGACTAATTGAAATGAGGCCATGGAGGGCTGGGCTGCCCCAGTCCATTGGATTTGACATTATGACACCATCATGAGAGCTCCAGCACGAACATGGAGCTACAGGATTTAGGGTTTGATCTGCTGGACTTCAGTCTTCCTTCCTATTTTTTTATTTCCTTCCTTTTAGAGTGAGAATATTTGCTTTGTAGTATTGTATCTTAAAAGTGTATAACCATTTTATTGCAGCTAAAAGTTTACCTTGAGTATCAGAAGAGACTTTAAATTTGGACTTGTGAACATTATTAACTCGGGTGTGGTGGCACGCACCTTTAGTCCCAGCACTCGAGAGGCTGAGGCAGGTGTATCTCTGTGAATTCAAGTCCAGCCTGGTCTACAGAGTGAGTTCCAGGCCAGCTGGGGCTACACAGAAAGCCTGTCTCAAAAACACCAAAAAAAAAAGGTAAAATGAACATTATTAAAAGCACTAATCCACCAAGATGGTGGTACATGCCTTTAATCTCAGCTCTCAGGAGACAGAGGTAGATGGATCTCTGTGAGTTCAAGGCCAGCCTTGTATACATAGTAAATTCCAGGACAGCTGGGGCTACAGGGAGATCCTGTCTCAAAAAGACAAAAAAAAAGTCACTAAGACTTTTGGGACTCTTGTATTTTTTTTTAATTTTTTAAAATTTATTTATGTGTATGAATGTACTGTCTTCATGTAGGTTTGTGCAGCCATGATGTGCAAAGCCGCAGAGGTCAGAAGAGGTGTCAGATCTCATGTTGAATGTTTGATCCCCTGTAGGTGACTATTTTGGGCTGAAAACTTTAGGAAGAGGAGCCTAGCTGAAAGTAGATCGCTGTGTTATATCTTTGAAAGTTATACCTGTTCCTAGTCTGTTCTAGTTTGCTTTTCTTTTGCTGTGATAAAACACCCACCAAACAAAACTTAGGGGAGGAAAAACTTTATTTGACTTATACTTACAATCCATCACTGAGGGAATTCAGGGCCGGGGTCTGGAAAGATGGCTCAGTGATTAAGAGTACTGGCTGGTCTTGCAGAGAACCAAGGTTTGTTCCCAGCACCTACATGGTACCTTCCTTAACTCTAGTTCTAAGGGATAAGATGCTGTTTTCTGACCTCCATAGACAAAGGGTATGCACATGATACTCTTACAAACAAGCCGGCAAAATACTCATACACTTAAAAAATAAAAATGGATTTCTTTTTAAAAAAGAAAAGGAAGGGAAAGAAAAGAAAAGAAATAAGAAAAGAAAAGAAAAAAAGAAAAGAAAAGAAAAGAAAAAAGAAAAGAAAAGAAAAGAAAAGAAAAGAAAAGAAAAGAGAAAAAAGAAAAGGGAACTCAAGCAGGAACTAATGCCAGGACCACAAAGGAATGCTACTTGCTGGCTAGCTCACTGCTTATGCTCAGCTACCTTTCTTTTTATTTTCTTGTCAGTGTGTATGTGTGTGTGTGTGTGTGTGTGTGTGTATGTGTGTGTGTGTTTGTGTGTGTGTGTCTGTGTCTGTGTGTGTCTATGTGTGTGTCTGTGTGTGTCTGTGTGTGTGTCTGTGTGTAAACTTACTCTATTGAAGCAAGAAAAATGTAAGACTAGTGACAACAGCAAATTTCTAGGAGAGAAAGAAATCACACATTTCCTTTATCATAAAACAAATGTCAGCAAATCAATATTTTAATAACACTGGCTATAATGTTATTCACTATTCAAGAGCACATTTTTCTCTTCTTTTTTCTCTCTCTTTTTTTTTTGTGTGTATTTTTGAGACAGTCTCCCTGCATCCCCAGCTGTCATGGTATTCATTATGTAGACCAGGCTAGCCTTGAAATCAAAGAATTCCACCTGCATTGCCTCCTGAGTGCTGGGATTAGAGGCCTGTGCCACCAGGTGCAGCTCCAAGAGCATTTTTTTCAAGTTGTGTCTTTTTCACATGTTTTACTTATTTTTTTTTATTTTATGTGTATGAGTGTATTGCTTGCATGTAGGTAGGTACACTTGTGTCGGGCAATGCCTGTGGAGGTCAGTAGAGAGTTGGATCCCCTGGTAGTTAGCTACCATGTGGGTGCTGAGAATCAAACCCGGGTCCTCTGCAAGGGCAGTCAGTGCTCTTAACTGAGCCATCTCTCCAGCCCCAAGTGCATCATTAAAATGTATTTATCTAGCTTTCTTTTTTTTGGAGTTTTATTTTATTTTATTTTTCTTATGCCTATGAATGTACTGTCTGCATGTAGGTTGGTGCACCTGTGTCGTGCAATGCCTCAGAGGTCAGAAGAGGGTGTTGGATTCCCCTGGAACTAGAGTTAAAAGACGGTTCTCAGCCGCCATGTGGGTGCTGGGGATCAAACCCGGGTCCTCTGCAAGAGCAGTCAGCACTCTTAACTGCTAGGCCATCTGTCCAGCCCCCATTATCTAGCTTTCTTATACAGGCTACGACTGCTTTCTTATACAGGCTATGACTGCCTGCCTAGGATAGTTCTGCCACCTAAATCAACTAGCAATCAAGGCAGTACCCCACAGGTATGGCCACAGGTCAGTCTATAAAGGGAATTTTCCAACAGCTGTTCCCTCTTCCTACAACTCTAGTTTGTGTCAAATGTCCCTTCTCTGCCTCCAGTCTACCATGAGGTGAGCAGCCTCTGATGGAGCACTCCCTATCATGATGTTCTGCCCCACCATGGATCCAGAGCCAACAGAGTCAAGAACTGTGGGCTGAAATACTGAATTCCCCTTAAGTTGTTTTGGCCAAGTATTTTCCATGGCAACAGCAACAACTAAAAAAAAAAAAAAATACAATCATACTGTACAGTCGAGCCCTTGAATATATTATATTGCTCCTATCTAACTCAAATTTTATATCCTTTGATCTATATTTCCCATTCTCCCTACCTCCCTCACCCCAGCCTCTTTGAACCACCACTCTAACTCTCTGCTTTCATAAAATCAACATTCAAAACAAATGACTCACTCAAAAGATGGAGCAAAGAGCTGAACAGAGACTTCACAAGTGAGGAATTAGAGATGGCTGAGAAACATCTTGAAAAGTGTTCAACATCACTAATAATTAAGGAAATGCAAATTAAAACCACTTTAAGATATCATCTTACTCCAATAAGACTGGCTAGGATCAAGAAAATAAATTATCAATCTAAGTGCTGGAGAAGTTGAGGAGAAAGGGGAAATTCATCCACTGCTGGTGGGAATGTAAAGTCTTACATCCACTATGGAAAGCAGTGTGGGAGAACCCTTGGAAGACTCAAAATGAGCCTACTACCTGACCCAGTCATACCACTTCTGGGTATATACCCACAAGACTCATCTTACCACAGAGACACATGCACAGCCATGTTTATTGCAACACAATTGTGAAGAGCTGGAACCAACCCAAGTGCCCCTCAACTGACGAGTGGATAGAGAAAATGTGGTACATCTACACAATGGAGTTCTGTGCAGTGGTAAAGAAAGATGACATCATGAACTTTGCAGGTAAATGGATGGAACTAGAAGATATCATGTTAAGTGAAGTAACACAGTCTCAGAAAAACAATGAATAGTATCTCTCACCTGTGGATGCTAATGCCAATTACCTAGTTGTAAGGCAAACTGAGAAATGTTAATGTGATATGAAAACAACTGTGCTCTTATATTATGAATACCTTAACAGGTTCTAGGACTAAGCTACCATTTATTTTCAGAGTTAGGAAGTTTTGGTATATGGATGAAGGATATGTATGTATATTTTAGGATAATATAAGATCAAAGGAATGCAGAAAAAACTAGTCTATCATGACATTATGTCTAACCACAGTATTTATTTTATGGGAGTGCTTCTTAGTATTTCTTATACAAGACTGCCTGAGCTTTTGTCCAAGCCTTTTCTAAAATATTATACAGTAGTTAAAAGTATCAGGCCAGTGTAACTTAGCCTTTCTGGATGCTTAACAACCATACTAAGTGCCCATACCAATTTGGGCGAGGGGCCTAAGGGATAAATTTGTTCTTTGCCCTCAGAGGTCAACTAAGTCCCAGGGGACTATGCATGGGGGCATCTCTTGAAATGTCCTGCAAATGTGAGTCACCAGTCTTCCTGTGCAAGGAGGTCTTGGAGATCCACTAATGGGACTTCAGCCAGTGTCCAGTCAATAAAGAGGAAAGTCTGCTCATGCTTCAAAAAGGGAAGCCTGGTCTAGCAAGCCTGACTTTGTCCTCAAGTGGATGGAACTGGTGATTGGAAAGCCAAAAGGATCCAGGGGCTCCCTAACCCCCCAAACCTGAGTGACCCTTGAGGACCAGATCCTCAACTGACCTTGAGAAAACAAAAACCTTGGTTAATCTGGGCTAACTGTATAGCCTTAAACATCCAAAAGGAAAGTATAACCAGAAATAAATAAATAGTAAGGCCTGAGAAATTGTACTTCAGGTATAAAACTTGAGATCCTAGTAAAAAGACAAAAAGTTAAAAAAAAAAAAAAGAGCATAGTTGTTTTGCCTGTCTTACTGGCAAGTGCAGCTACCCTGTGGCTGCCACTGCTTTTGCCATCCTTCAAAGACATGAGACACAGCTTTTCAACCTTCCAATATGGACTGAAGACTCATGTCTCTCCAAGAATCCTCCAAACCTTCAGTGTCAGATGGGGACTTCTGAGACAACCAACTTGTGGACTGAGCTACTACTGGGGTTTCAGCCTCTTCAGAGTATAGACTGCCATTGTTGGACTACCCAGGCTGTATCACAGAAGCCAGTACAGAAAGATCAAGAAAGGACATGGTGCTTACTGGACCTCATTTGGTGACCATGGGAAGGGAAAACCTCAGTGTGGAGCACAAGGGCAGAACTGATGGTGGCTTGGGCTTGCCAAGGAGGAGCCTTCAAACATGACATCTTTCAGCCTAATAAAGAAAAAAAATCATAAGCTGAGGATGCCAAAACTTATGATATATGTGGAATGCATATGTGCAAATTTTGGAGTGATGCATATTTGAAGGAATAACAACAACAATGACCATGACAACAACAGAAAGACTACATCAAAGAACTGACTGAAATGGTGAACTTCTGCTCAAAACAGTAAACTTCTGCATTGAGAATTTTGAGAGAGACTGAGAAAAAGATGAAAAACATTTTTGGCAGAATGGATGAGCTCTGGTGGGGTGGAGGTGCAAGGAGGGGGGCACAGGTCTAGATTTGATTTGTAATTTTGTATGAAATGCACAGAGCTTCAATAAAAAAAAATTGGCTTTGAAAAAAAATCAACATTTTAAGATTCCATTTATAAGTGAGACAATGAGGTATTTCCCTGATTTTTTCATGTCATAATATCCTGCAGGGTCTGGGAAGATTGCCCAATGGGTACAGTGCTTGCGGAATAAACATATAGACCTGACCTCAGATCCCCAGTATTCACAATTAAAAAGGGAAAGGCCAGGCACAGCTGCGCACACCTGTGATCCCAGCCCTGGATGTCGAGGCAGAGATGGGAGGATATCAGGGGCTCACTGGCCAACCAGCCTAGCCAAACAGAGCTCCAAATTACAGAACCCATCAAAATATAAAATGGAAAGTGTTAGACACTGGACATTGTTTCTCTCTCTCTCTCTCTCTCTCTCTCTCTCTCTCTCTCTCTCTCTCTTCTCCCCCTCCCTCCCCGTCTCCTTCCCTCTCCCTCTCGTCATACATTCTCACCCATAAAAAATAATTAACATTTAACACTGAATAATCCCTCCAGGTCATCCAGTTGATTCAAATTACAAGGTTTCATTTTTTTCAAGGGTGATTAGTATTCTATTGTGCACACGTGCTACACTTCCTTCCTTCATCCGTTGATGTTTCGTTTCCATTTCCTTCAGATCTATGCACCCAGTCGAAGTAATGTATGGATCATTTATATGCTTCTATTTTGTTTTTTTTTTTTGGGTATTTATTGAAGCAGGGTCCTACTTAATCCTGTTTGGCCTGGAAGCTCGTCTCTGTAGACAACACGCTGGCCTGACCACAGCAGATCCACCTGCCTCTGTCTCCTTGAGTGCGGGAATTACATAAGCGGTGTGCCACCTTATTTATGCCTGGCAATAGCTCTATTTTTAATTGTTTGAGTTATCCCCATGTTTTGCAGGGTGGCTGGGCTAATTTACATCTATCAATCAACAATGCATGAGAGCTGCCTTTTCTCTATAGCTTCCCCAGCACTTGTTGCCTTTCGTTTTTTGGTTTTTTTCTAACAGGTGTGAGGTCATATCTCATTGTGACTGTTATTTGCATTTCTCTAATGATGAGTGTGTTTTGTTTTATTTGTTCCTTGGTTATTCTAATGTCTTCTTTAGAGGCAATATATGTATGTATTATGACTCAAACATAATGAAAGACTTCTTTAAAGACAATATTTCTTGGGGCTAGAGAGATAGCCTAGCGGTTAATAGCACTGACTGCTCTTGCAGGGATCTGGGTTTCGATCTCCCAGACCCCACATCGGCACAGCTAAGACCGTCTGTAACTCCAATTCCAGAGAAACTCCCTCATTCAGGGGCAAGTCCGAGACCTCTTGCTGACTTTCCACTCATTGCATGACAACGGGTGCAACAGACCTACATGCAGGACAGTACATTCATTACACATATAGACAAAAACAAAAGACAAATTTCCAACATGTATTACAGTTCAATGCACATAATGAACCAGCACAGTGGTATATATTTCAGCTTTTGTTTTTTTTTTTTTTTTGGTCTTTTTGAGACAGGGTTTCCCTGTAGCTCTGGCTGTCCTGGAACTCACTATGTAGACCAGGCTGGACTTGAACTCACAAAGATCCACCTTAACATTGGTAGTAAGTTCCATTTATCTAATTATGTCACCATGTGCCACAACTCAATTAACTTTCACAGAAATCTTGTGAGAAAGAAATCACCTCAGACTTTTCCAATTTAAAGTAAGGAAAATGGGGAAATTAAATATTAGTCACAATTATATATATATATATATGCTCTAGTTTTCTAATATCTCTATCAAAACTATTTTCTAATATCACATATGTGTGATTGGATGCACATTTATTTCCTCTAATTTTTTTTCTGGTCTTTTTGAGACAGGGTCTCTGTATAGCCCCAGCTGTTCTGGAACTCACTCTGTAGAACAGGCTGGCCTTGAACTTACAGAGATCCGCCTGCCTCTGCCTCCCAAGTGCTAGGATTAAAGACCTGGCTTGAAGATGGTTCTTAGCTGCCATGTGGGTGCTGGGATTCGAACCTGGGTCCTCTGCAAGAGCAGTCAGTGCTCCTAACCACTGAGCCATCTCTCCGCCCCTTCTTCTAATTTTAAATGTTATTCTATTCAATAAAGCCTTAGTCTTGAGTGATTTGGCCAAGTCGGTTTTAGGGATAAAATTTCTACTGAATGTCATGAGCAACCTTCCATCATATTCCCAAACTTTAGTAACTGAACTCTTCCTGATAGGAAAATCCACAAGAGGCTGAGAACGCATTTTGCTTCCTGGCTAGGAGATGCTACAATTTCTAAACTTTTCTACGGTTCTTCCATGTGGTGAATAACGTTTTCAGAGGAACATGGCAGTAACACATGAAGTCATAAACATGCAATGCACATACTACACTACCCATCATTATGTACCAAAAAAAGGCTCTTATTTTAAGTAAGCAAGCATTATCTTTAATTTCTGTGACTTCATTCAATAGTAAAATCAATGAAAGATGAAAGAAACGAAGGTATGACAGAATACATAAAAATGTGAAAGAAAGGGTGAAAGTAGAGGAAGTTTAGAATTAAGTGTCGGTAGTTAGGCAAATAGTCTAGAGAGAATCAAGGTGTTAGATGGCATTAAGATTTGCTCACAGCAGGCAATGAACAATGAAGGGGGGGGGGAATGAAAGAACCAAGTGTCCTTACAGTCTCAGTAAGCCTCTCCACGCAGGCTGGTCTTCCAAGAAGCCCCCTGTGCCTTATTTCAAGCAGAAGAGGCTGAAAGAAGGAGCCCTAGGGGCCGGCCTGACCGGATGCTGGGATGCTTGGACACAGTGCTGTCCTCACAGTGATTTATCTGGCTTGCCTTCCAGAGCACCTAACCTGAGATTTAACTCAGGGATCCTGACCTGAGTCACCAGGGAAGCAATGGCCTGAGAAGCCTGCTGCCACTACAGCCTGGTATGAGCAATTGTTGTTACCAGACCCTTTGACAAAAAGCTAGAATCAGAAAACTTTAATGTAAATAAAGCTTAAAACTTTAACTGGTTTGCTTATCTTGAAATGGTATCTCTCAAGATATCATCCTAGGTTTTATAGATCCTTACAGTCTAATAAATTAGAAAACAATATATATCTCCATCTTTAACATTCTATTGTGTTCACAAATCTGTTGCATTTAAATCCTAAGAACAAGTTGTTAAAGTGTAGCATAGAAACTATAATTCTGACCAACTCTAACAAAATCCACATATGAGATATGGTTGTGATTGACTTATTCTTTTAGTGCTTACAAATATTCTAACTCCTTTTCATCTTTGTTTCTTGTAGATAATATTTTTTTTGGACCTTCAAAAAGAATCAAAAAGAATGTTACTTTTTTGCTTTTATTTAAATATCTTTTCTGGTTTAGAACTTGTCTCAAGGGAAAACCTTGAAAGAAAATTAAAACTTCTTTTTTAAAGCCTGCAGTGATTTATTAATATTTTTAAGCTTTTCAGTATAGTTACATTCACAAATTGAATTTGCACTGTTTGATATAAAACAATTGTTTTATTCCCACTTCAAGTGGGCCACTGTTTTCAAGCTTGTTAATTAAATGTTTTATTTTTTTTAATACTGTACAAGTTTCTCGAAACTTCATCTGCACCTGCTCTACCAATGAAAAGATGTCCTTGGAACAACTCCAGTTTATTAAGTGGAAAGCCATTTATTTCACACAAGAATTCAGTCTTTACCTGTAGGCTTTAAAATGAGTTAGTGTTCATTGTATTCCTTCACCTTTTATCCTCTGTCAATTAATATAAGCATCTTTAGTATGCACAGAAAAAAAAAAATATGCTGTTTGGAATGTCATTTGCCTTGCCTGATGCCCCGACAAGTGCAAAGTACCGTTGTCTCTGTGAAGCTATTCGGTGGTTTCCTCTCTTAGCCTGGCCCTCAAAGTCTTGCTCCATCATCCTTTGCCCCAGTGAGATTATGAAGTGTGATCTGATGAGGTGCAGGAATAGTGTGGACCAGTCAAATTGTTACAGCTTCTCAGGAATTTCTACCACAGAGCCAAATTCATAAACTACTTTCTGACCCAGAAAATAAATAAGGGAGCACTTAGGATCTTACAGAACCACCAAGAACTTATTAATTCTTGACAGAGCTTTCAAAATTGGTAAGATTAAGTGCCACTAAAGATAAGCTTTTGGTGAATGAATTTTGGCCACGGATTGATGTAAGATATCTGATAATCACAATTACAGCTACTTTGGCAAAGACAGTTCACAGATTCTGTTAGAGAATTGCTAGGACTGAACAATATAATGACATATTGTTTACTTTAAAAAGTTAGATTATAAAAACATGCCCACATGACTGCATATATAGTGGTAGACAGCTTTTCAGGTAACAAAACAAAATATTCTATTTCACAGGTAAATGACATTTTGCGGGGAGGGGGTCTTTTCGAGACAGGGTCTCCCTGTAGCCCTAGTTGTCCTGGAACTCACTCTGTAGACCAGGCTGGCCTTGAACTCACAAAGATTCGCTTGCTTCTGCCTCCCAAGTGCTAGGATTAAAGGTGTGGGCCACCACACCTGGCTGGTAAATGACATTTTTATATTGCCTTGTTTTACTTGTTTGAAGCTTCTGGGTTTTCTACTATAAATATGTTCTTTCATTGATTCTAAATATAGTTCTAAAGCCTTATTAGATTGGACTGGATTGAATTCAAGAACTAGAAAAAAAATCTTTTTAGTCACCAAAATGAATCAGTAAAATAGAACAAGAAAAATCATTTTTTGAAAAGACATTCATATCTAGGTACTGGGAACCCAGCCTGAGTCTTCTGCAAGAGCATCCAGTGCTTTTAATTGCTGAGCCATCTCTCCAGCCCCAATATTGTTTAATTTTAAAGATATTCTGACAATCTTAAGAAAACACTAAATTCTCAAGAGCATGGATATTCACGTGTAATCTCTTCCTTTCATTTACAGCATTATCATCCCATGTTACAATTAACACCTGAATGAGACACCTGACTTTTGTTTTTAACTTAGGGGACATCCATTCCCCCAGATGTCTCTTGGAACTGTGTCCTGGAGTCAGGCTTCAACCATACTTTGATTCAAAATTGTTGCTCCAGCTTCAGTTGGGGAACTACAAACTCAGATCTACCCACACCTTATAAGCAAGCATTCTTTCACAATCTTCGTTGTTTATGATAAAGTTGAGTATTCTCTTTCAGTGCTTTGATATGTTAATTCTCAAGCATACCCACATTCATTCACTGTCTTGAGGTAAAGTAGCAAATTGAAGTTCCCAGAAAACAAGATCATGTGCCTAGATCACCACAGCACATAGTTCAGGGAGTTTGCTGAGGTTGATTAAGTCATTTAGTACAGTTCCAGGGGAATCTGACCACCCCCTCTGACCTCCGTGGCATTGCACGACACGGGTGCACAAACCTACATGCAGACAGTACATTCATACACATAAAAAATAAATAAAATTTCCCTACCCAACTTCCATTTTAAAAAAAAGTCAGTAGTCCAAATTCTGTCTGTTTTATAAAAGTCATTCTAAAATTTTTACTTTTTATGTCATAGGCATGTAACTGTTTATAATAAGCTTTTTCTGAGCCAGGTCTAGTGACCCATGCCTGTAATCCCAGTTAATTGGAAGGCTAAAGCAAGAAGATCATGAATTCAAGTCTTTCTGGGCAACTTAGAGAAACCCTGTCTCAAAACAAAAAGTAAAGAGACCTGGGGGAACAGGCATGGTGGTGCACACACTTAATCCCAGCACTTGGGAGGCAGGGGCAGGCGGATCTCTGTGAGTTCAAGGCCACCCTGGTCTACCTAGTGAGTTCCAGGCCAGCTGGGGCTACAGAGAGACCCTGTCTCAAAAAGACCAAAAAAAAAAAAAAGGCCTGGGAATACAACTTAGTGATATACCACTTGCCCACAGTATATGAGAACCCGTATTCCAATATTCCAGCTCCCAGAAAGAGAGACACAGAGAAGGAAGGAGGGATGAAAGGAAAAAATAGAGAGAAGGGAGGATAAACTGAAGGATGGAAAAGAAAAAAGAAAGGTGAAAAGAAAAGGACATCTAGTTGGGAGTTTTGCTGGCTTATTTGTGTGTTTGTTTTGTTTGGCATTTTTTTTAAGCCAATTTTTATTGAAGCTTTGTGTTTTTCATACAAAATTTCCAATCGAGTCTAGACCTGTGCCCCCTTCCTTCCCCCCCACACCCCACCAGAGCTCATGCACTCTGCCAAACATGTTTTTCATCTTTTTCTCAGTCTCTTTTAAATTTTTCAATGCAGGAGCCGGGCATGGTGGCGCACGCCTTTAATCCTAGCACTTGGGAGGCAGAGGCAGGCGGATCTTTGTGAGTTCAAGGCCAGCCTAGTCTACAGAGTGAGTTCCAGGACAGCTGGGACTACAGGGAGACCCTGTCTCGAAAAGACCAAAAATAAATAAATAAATAAATAAATAAAAATAATAAAATAAAATTTTCAATGCAGAAGTCTACTCTTTCTAGCAGAAGTTCACTGTTTCAGTCAGTTCTTTGATCAAGTATTGTTGTTGTTGTTGCTGTTGAATATGCGTATATGCCAAAAAAAAAAAAATATTGAAGATAAAAGCCAGGCCAGTTGCTTGTAATTCTAGAACTTGAGGCATGAAAGTAAAAGAATCAAGAAAAAAAAAAAAAGAAAGACTATGCGTATATGCATGCCACACATATCTTTTAGCATCTTCAGCTTGTGATTTCTTTTTTTTTTTTTAATTAGGCTGAAAGATGTCATGTTCGAAGTCTCCTCCTTGACAAGCCCAAACAACCATCAGTCCTGCCCTTGTACTCCACACTGGGGTTTTCCCTTCCCATGGTCACCAAATGAGGTCCAGTAAGCACTACATCCTGTCTTGATCTTCCTGTACTGGTCTCCGTGATACAGCCTGGGTAGTCCAACAATGGCAGTCTATACTCTGAAGAGGCTGAAACCCCAGTAGTAACTCAGTCCACAAGCTGGATGTCTCAGCAGTCCCCATCTGGCACTGAAGGTTTGGAGGATTCTTGGAGAGACATGAGTCTTCAGTCCACATTGGAAGATTGAAAAGCTGTGTCTCATGTCTTTGAAGGATGGCAAAAGCAGTGGCAGCCACAGGGTAGCTGCACTTGCCAGTAAGACAGGCAAAACAACTGTGATCTTTCTTTTTTCAGTCCTCCACATTCCCCTCTTTAATACAATATTTTGTTCTATATCCATTGGTGAAAATTTCAAACAAACAAAAAGGACTTTAGTCAAACTCCCCTTCCTCCTCCAGCTTTATTGGAATAGTTTAAAATTACATTTTCTATTTTCTAGGACTTCAGCTGCTTTTTCCATCACACTTTTAAAAAACTGATTACAGCAAATGAAGCACAGTTGTCTAAGTGATATAGTATACAAAAATAACATCTTGATTTCTGTGAAAATGCATTTCTCTGCAATTCCTGAATAGCTCCAAATTATGCTAACTGAGCATCGATGTTTACTCTGGGTTTTAGATTTTTTCTTTGAAAAAAATGTGTTCTACACCTTGCCATCGCCATCTGTAATTCCAGCATCAACATTACGATGAAGCTGATCCTGTCTAGGCTTTTAACCCGATTTCTAGCATAGACATTAACATGTCTTTTCATTTTGTTTACTCCCACTCAACTGTATGTTCTATGAGGGCCTGATACAGATGTTACTTGATGTTATTTAATAGCTACTGAGGTCAGACAATCCAAGGCCATCATTATGTTAAAAATTAAAGTTATTTACGGAAGCTCAGATACTTCCAGAATTGATTTTACCTCCTACATGGGAACACACTCAAGAAACCCAGAAGAGCTTACTGGTCTGACTTGTCTCTTCCCATTCATTAATACCTATTCACCAGTGGCACGGAAAGGGGGTTCTTTAACAAAGCATTATACATAACACCTCTACCAAACTAAACATAAACTTTTTTTGTAGTTAAATGCAGAAATTCAGGGTTTTTCACCCCTTTCCTCCTTTTACACTGCAGTTAAGCTCACTGGCCTCGGAACAGCCTCTATCTGCCAACCTTTGGCCAGTGAAGAGGATTCAGCGAAAATAACACAACCATCAATCAGAAAAAGGAGGGGCGACAAAGGAAAATAATTAGGCTGTAGCCTCAATTGTGCATTCCCGTGCAAGATGCCCTGACTCGCCACAGTGGCAATAGTTGACTTCACTTGTCTTGCTGCAATTGATGGCTACATGACCAGTTTCGCCACACCTATAGCACTTCACTTTGGTGCAGTCTTTTTGAATATGTCCAAATTCTCCACAAGAATAGCACTTCTGCTCATCCGCGTGGTCACAGTCACGAGCCAGGTGGCCTGGCTTGCCACAGTTGTAGCAGCATTTCTCTCTCTCTCTCTCTCTCTCTCTCTCTCTCTCTCTCTCTCTCTCTCGTTCCTTGCAGTCCTTGGCAAAGTGGCCACCTCTACTGCAGTTATAGCAGGTTTCATCCTCCTGAAGGTCACAATCCTTGACAAGATGACCAGACTCACCACAGCGATAACAGATGTCTGGAAGAGATGAGGAAACAAACTGGAACCTCTATCCGAGGTAAAACCACCTCTGCCACAGCTTCTCATTCCACGACCACGACGGCCACTGGTAGGGCACTCCCTGGCCCGTGGCCAGATCCTCCACACTTGAAGCACTTGTTGCTGTTCATGGCTGCAGTCAGAGCTTCGGTGGGTGTCTGAGTCGCCCACAAGAGTGGAGACTCGGACGCAGGCCCGGGTTTTTTGTCGATTTTTAACTAAGATCTCAAGTTTTATACCTGAAGTATAATTTCCCAGGCCTTACTAATTATTTATTTCTGGTTATATTTTCCTTTTGGGTGTTTAAGCCCACATGGTTAGCCTAGATTAACCAAGGTTTTTGTTTTCTCAAGGTCAATTGAGAATCTGGTCCTTGGGTTTTGGGGGGGAAGGGATCCCCTGGGTCCTTTTGGCTTCATTGTTTTAGTTTTCTAATTCAGGCATCTGTACCCAAACTGGACTCCTTAATATGTCTGTCGTTTACTCTACCTCTATACTATCTAAAGAAAAATTTTTTTAATATTCTATTACAAAAACAGATTTTTTTCAATTAATTTTTCAAGTTTTTTCAGTCTTTTCAAAGCCATGTAGAAACCTACTATTTTATAAACTTCATATATTTATGCAGCCTCATTTCTTTGAGTTATGAAGAAAAAAATTATATGGGAATTACAAAGTAAAAGTATTAATGTATCCAGGTGTGGTGGCACACTCCTTAAATNCAGAGCTGGTGTGGGCAGGATCCAAGTCTGTTCTTACATTCCATTTGCATCCTGTTAGAGTGATGTCAGGACACACATGTGATCTGTTAGCAACTAGCAACATGGTAGAGGTATTGGCTTCACTAGAAAGCATTCACTGACTTGTGAAGTCTGAAAAGTTCCTAAGCTTTTAGAGACCAGTTGAGAAGGATTTAGAAAGAGTAAAGCTGTCTTAAGTGTTTGTATCTAGAAGAGAGTTTACAATAACAAATTGGTCTGTTTTTGTTTTGCTTTGGCATTAAATGATCCAACTTTTATCTCATTCCTTCTAAGAAACTGTTCAAGAGTTCTTTCTTAGAATGAATTTCCATGTTCCTTATGGCTTTCGTGCCCTTAAAAAATTTAATTGGAGAATAGGAAAACAATAGAATCAATGAAACAAAAAGTTGAAAATCAATTTCCTTGATAAATTTAATAAATCCAAACCAGTCTAGAAATGAGAAGACACCCACCACGCAGTAATCCACACCCAGACACATACATTTTAGATGCACACACAGACACACACACATATGCAAACACAAACACACATTTTACAAAATGAGATACAAAGAATCCAAAGTGCAAGAAGGTACATCATAATGATTTTTATAGAAACAAAGGACATCATAACTCTTTTTATAGAAACAACGAAACCTCATAATTGATTTTATATAAACAAATGAATGCTTTGACACTTTTGTAGGGAGGCAAATAGGAATCTGATACAATGGCTAATTTTTTAGGACAATTAGTTTTCTTCCTTTTATTTCCAGAAAGTAGCAGGAGGCTGGAAGGAAACCACTTATTTTTTATAAAAATATTTTATTTAACTTATGATGTGCATGGAAATGGTCTGTAGGATGTTGGGGCACTCGTTTCAGCAATGCTGCAAAGGTCAGGATCCGAGGGTGTGTCATCCCATGGAACTGGAGTTAACGACAGTTCTTAGTGCCTGTGGTGCGTGAATCGAACCGGGGTCTCTGCAAGAGCAGTTGGTGCTCTAACCGCTGAGCCATCTCTCCAGCCCCGGGAACTAACATTATTCTATTCAACTGGGAATTATCCGAATCTTTCCGACCAGTCAAGACACCACCCCATAGTAAAAAAAAACAATCTCGAAACCCCATCTTCATCATAACTACACTATCGCCAAATACAAGCAAACTATAAAATCAAAAGAAAATTAAATGTTATATGTCTAGGAAAGGAGGAATTCTATGTCAGGAATACAAGCCATGGGGTTCAGCATAAGAAAAACCAATTTCGTCAATTAAAGAAGCGCATTGGGCACAACTGCCTTCACATGGAGTTACATGAAGGATGTCGTACTCATAAATTATCACTTATTCCTAAAAAAAATGAAAAAAACACTGCGAGGAAAGATGCAGACAGTTTTATGCCAGAATGCAGAATCTGTGGATGGGGTGGGGTGGGGTGGCGGGAAGGGAAAGGGCCATATGCCTGAAAACTGACTGGAAATGATTGTCTGAAATACCCCAATGCATCAATTAAAAAACAATGAAAATGCATCTTTGCGGGGGGGGGGGGTGAGCTGGGGTGGGGGTCTTTTAGAAGGGTCTCCCTGTAGCCCTAGTTGTCCTGGGACTCACCCTCTGTTGACAGGCTGGCCTTGAACTCACAAAGATTCGCTTGCTTCTGCCTCCCAAGTGCTAGGATTTAAAGTGTGTGGCCACCACACCTGGCTGGTAATGACATTTTTATATTGCCTTGTTTTACTTGTTTGAAGCTTTGGGTTTTCTAACTAATATATGTTTTTTCTGTTCTAAATAGTTCTAAAGCCTTTTAGATTGGATTGGATTGAATTCAGCACTAGAAAAAAAAATCTTTTTAGGTCACCAAAATGAATCAGTAAAATAGAACACGAAAATCCTTTTTTGAAAAGACATTCATATCTAGGTACTGGGAACCCAGCCTGAGTTCTGCAAGAGCATCCCTGCTTTTATGCTGAGCCATCTCTCAGCCCCATATGCTAGATTTTAAAGTATTCTGACCATCTTAAGAAAACACTAAATTCTCAAGAGCATGGATATTCACGTGTAATCTCTTCCTTTCATTTACAGCATTATCATCCCATGTTACAATTAACACCTGAATGAGACACCTGACTTTTGTTTTTTAACTTAGGGGACCTCCATTCCCCCAGATGCTCTCTTGGCAACTGTGTCCTGGAGTCAGGCTTAAACATACTTGATTCAAAATTGTTGGCTCCAGTTCAGTTTGGGGAACTACAAACTCAGATCTACCCACACCTTATAAGCAAGCATTCTTTCACAATCTTCGTTGTTTATGATAAAGTTGAGTATTCTTCTTTCAGTGCCTTGATATGTTAATTCTCAAGCATCCCACATTATTCATTCACTGTCTTGAGGTAAGTAGCAAATTGAGTTCCCAGAAAACAAGATCATGTGCCTAGATCACCACAGCACATAGTTCAGGGAGTTTGCTGAGGTTGATTAAGTCATTTAAGACAGTTCCAGGGGAATCTGACCACCCCCTCTGACCCCGGGGCATGCAAGACATGGGTGCCACAACCTACATGCAGACAGTACATCAACACATAAAAAATAACATAAAATTTCCCTACCCAACTCCATTTAAAAAAAAAGTCAGTAGTCCAAAATTCTGTCTGTTTTATAAAAGTCATTCTAAAATTTTTACTTTTTATGTCATAGGCATGTAACTGTTTATAATAAGCTTTTTCTGAGCCAGGTCTAGTGACCCATGCCTGTAATCCCAGTTAATTGGAAGGCTAAAGCAAGAAGATCATGAATTCAAGTCTTCTGGGCAACTTAAGAAAACCTGTCTCAAAACAAAAAGTAAAGAGACCTGGGGGAACAGGCATGGTGGTGCACACACTTAATCTCCGCCATTGGGAGGCAGGGGAGGCGGATCTCTGTGAGTTCAAGGCCACCTGTGTACCTAGTGAGTTCCAGGCAGCTGGGGCTACAGAGAAGACCCTGTCTCAAAAAGACCAAAAAAAAAAAAAAGCAGGCTGGAATACAACTTAGTGAATACCACTTGCCACACGTATATGAGAAACCGTATTCCATATCCCGCTCCCAGAAAGAGAACACAGAGAAGGAGAGGGATGAAAGGAAAAAAATGAGGAAGGGAGGATATAAAATGAAGGTGGAAAAGAAAAAAGAAAGGGTGATGTTAAAAAAAGGACATCTAGTTGGGAGTTTTGCTGGTCTATTTTGTGTGTTGTTTTGTTTGGCATTTTTTTTAAAGCCAAATTTTTATTGAAGCTTTGTGTTTTCATACAAAATATTTCCAATCGAGTCTAGACCTTTGCCCCCTCCTTCCCCCCCCACACCCCACCAGAGTCTCATGCAATCTGCCAAAAATGTTTTCATCTTTTTCTCAGTCTCTTTTAATTTTTCAGCGAGCGGGCATGGTGGCGCACGCCTTTATCCTGCACTTGGGGGGCAGAGGCAGGCGGATCTTTGTGAGTTCAGGCCAGCCTAGTCTAAGAGTGAGTTCCAGGACAGCTGGGACTCAGGGAGACCCCTGCTCGAAAGACCAAAAATAAATAAATAAATAAATAAATAAAAATAATAAAATAAAATTTTCAATGCAGAAGTTACTGCTTAGCAGAAGTTCACTGTTTCAGTCAGTTTCTTTGTCAGTATTGTTGTTGTTGTTGCTGTTGATATGCGTATTGCCAAAAAAAAAAAAAATATTGAAGATAAAAGCCAGGCCAGTTGCTTGTAATTCTAGAACTTGAGGCATGAAAGTAAAAGAATCAAAAAAAAAAAAAAAGAAAGACTATGCGTATATGCATGCAAACATATCTTTAGCATCTTCAGCTTGTGGATTTTTTTTTTTTTTAATTAGGCTGAAAGATGTTATGTTCGAAGTTCCTCTTGAAAGCCCAAAAACCCATCATCTGTCCCTGTTCACACTGGGGTCCCTCTTCCCATGGTCACCCAATGAGGTCCATAAGCATACATCACTGTCTTGATCTTCCGTACTGGCCTCGTGTGTGATACAGCCTGGGTAGTCCAACAATGCAGTCTATACTCTGAAGAAAAGGAAACCCCAGTAGTAACTCAGTCCCACAGCTGGATGTCTCAGCAGGCAGTCCCCATCTGGCACTGAAGGTTTGGAGGATTCTTGGAGAGACATGAGTCTTAGTCCACATTGGAGATTGAAAAGCTTTGTCTATGTCTTTGAAGGATGGCAAAAGCAGTGGCAGCCACAGGGTAGCTGCACTTGCCAGTAGACAGGCAAAACAACTGTGATCTTTCTTTTTTCAGTCCTCCACATTCCCCTCTTTAATACAATATTTTGTTCTATATCCATTGGTGAAAATTTCAAACAAACAAAAAGGACTTTAGTCAAACTCCCCTTCCTCCTCCAGCTTTATTGGAATAGTTTTAAAATTACATTTTCTATTTTCTAGGACTTCAGCTGCTTTTTCCATCACACTTTTAAAAAACTGATTACAGCAAATGAAGCACAGTTGTCTAAGTGATATAGCTACACAAAAATAAAATCTTGATTTCTGTGAAATGATTTCTCTGCAATTCCTGAATAGCTCCAAATTATGCTAACTGAGCATCATGTTTACTCTGGGTTTTAGATTTTCTTTGAAAAAATGTGTTCTACACCTTGCCATCCCATCTGCATTTTCAGCATCAACATTACGATGAAGCTGATCCTGTCTAGGCTTTAACCCGATTTCTAGATAGACCTTAAACATGTCTTTTCATTTTGTTTACTCCCACTCCATGTATGTTCTATGAGGGCTGATACAGATGTTACTTGATGGTTATTAAGCTACTGAGGTCAGACAATCCAAGGCCATCATTATGTTAAATTAAAGTTATTTAAGGAAGCTCAGATACTTCCAGAAAGATTTTCCCTCTACATGGGAACCACATCAAGAAACCCAGAAGAGCTTACTGGTCTGGCTGTGCTCTTCCCATCATTAATACCTATCAAGATGGCACGAAAGGGGGTCTTTAACAAAGAGAATACATAACACCACCCAAACGAATAAAAATAAACTTTGTAGTTAAATGCAGAAATTCAGGGTTTTTCACCCTTTCCTCCTTTTACACTGCAGTAAGCTCACTGGTCTGGAACAGCCTCTACTGCCAACCTTTGGCAGTGAAGAGGATTCAGGAAAATAAAAACCATCAATCAGAAAAAGGAGGGGCGACAAAGGAAAATAATTAGGCTGTAGCCTCAATTGTGCATTCCCGTGCAAGATGCCCTGACTCGCCACAGTGGCAATAGTTGACTTCACTTGTCTTGCTGCAATTGATGGCTACATGACCAGTTTCGCCACACCTATAGCACTTCACTTTGGTGCAGTCTTTTTGAATATGTCCAAATTCTCCACAAGAATAGCACTTCTGCTCATCGCTGGTCACAGGCACGAGCAGGTGGCCTGGCTTGCCACAGTTGTACAGCACATCGGATCTCACTTCCGCTAGCATCTTTGGCTCGTTCTCTCTCTCCTTCTCTCGTTCCTTGCAGTCCTTGGCCAAGTGGCCACCTCTACTGCAGTTTTTAGCAGGTTTCATCCTCTGAAGGTCCACAATCCTGACAACAGATGACCAGACTCACCACAGCGATAACAGATGTCTGGAAGAGATGAGGAAACAAACTGGAACCTCTATCCGAGGTAAAACCACCTCTGCCACAGCTTCTCATTCCACGACCACGACGGCCACTGGTAGGGCACTCCCTGGCCCGTGGCCAGATCCTCCACACTTGAAGCACTTGTTGCTGTTCATGGCTGCAGTCAGAGCTTCGGTGGGTGTCTGAGTCGCCCACAAGAGTGGAGACTCGGACGCAGGCCCGGGTTTTTTTTTTTTAACTAAGATCTCAAGTTTATCTGAAGTATAATTTCCAGGCCTTACTATTATTATTTTTATTTGGTTATATTTTCCTTTTGGGTGTTAAGCCCACATGGTTAGCCTAGATACCAAGGTTTTGTTTTTCTCAAGGTCAATTGAGAATCTGGTCCTTGGGTTTTGGGGGGGAAGGGATCCCCGGGTCCTGGCTCTGGGACGCTACCAGGCCTACGGACCCAAACTGGACCCTTAATAGTCGTGCGGTACACCTATACTACAAGAAAAATTTTTTATATTCTATTACAAAACAGATTTTTTCAATTAAAGTTTTCAAGTTGTTGTTCGTCTTGTTCAAAGCATGTAGAAACCCATGTTTATAAACTAATATTATCGATATATATATATTATATTTATATTCAATTATTATCATATGTGTGTATATATAGTCATATAAAAAAAGTTTAGTAGGAGTTACCATACACATGGGATTATGCTCATCCCAGAAGCCATAGGTTTCCAAATAAAAACACAAGTTCCAGGTGTGGGATACTTCCCCTCATGCTGCTGCCAAAAAAGTCAGGGTATTGCCATTGCTCTTGGTAGTCCACAAGAACTGGATGGTAAGACCCTATTTTTGAAGACACATTGGTCACAGGACATGGAGAAATCGAGTCAGTACTGACCAAGAAGACTCCTTCCTGCTAGCTGTCTTGCATAGTAGTGGAAGGTGCTATGCAGGCTACTTAGAGGTGGGGAATCATCAACAGCCTGTGATGACAGTGAACCCTGTGAGCTGCAACAATGACCACATGGCAAGATAACCCATGGGTACAATAGTGGTATTAATGTTATGGGGATAACCAACCAGTTTCTGGTTCGTTAAGGCCTGCTCCACAGAGGGAAACTCATACCTGATACTATAAATCTGGCCAAGAACCCATGGTTTGGGAGATGACATGCCCCAGGAGTTAACCAACTACTATTAGTTGCTAAATGGACAAAATACCAAACTTCTCTCCAAATTCATATCTCTCTACCCATAGATACCCATAGTACAGCTCTCAGACCTTATCGGAGAAGTTGGTAATGCAGAAATTCACAACTGGTCAAAGAACAGAGAAAAAGTGACTATGGAGGGCTCAGCCACGAATGGGACATCTATAGTATATCCCCTCCCCATGGGTCAAGGACCATCTTGAAAGAGGGGGCAGGAGCTGGAGAGATGGCTCAGCAGTTAAGAGCGCTGACTGCTCTTGCGGAGGACCCAGGTTCAATGCCCAGCACCCACACAGCAGCTAAGAACCATCTTTAACTCCAATTCCAGGGTAGTCCGATACCCTCTTCTGATCTCCACAGCATTGCATGACCCAGGTGCACCTACATACATGTAAGCAGTATACTCATACACATAAGAAGACCAGAACAAAGCAGTATCTTTCGGAAATGACAGGGTGGCTACACTCCTTAACTCACACCAGCTATAGTTGCCTGCACAAGATCAAGCCAGTCAGCCTTCCAGCATGGAGGGAGTAGAGGTTTATGACATCCCAAACTGAGGAGCTATGGACAGGTGATGGTTTCTAGGAATGAGAGAATCAGTCTTCTTTAAGGATGTGGCTCCTGGCAGGTGGACCATGTTCCAATGGATGATCCCACACCCAGGAAGGAGTATATGGACAGCATGAATTGGAGCCCATGAGTTACTAAATTAAAAAAAATAATAAAAAGGACCATGAAATGGGGTTGGGGTAGAAAGATGGGAGCAGGTGTGGGAGGAATTAACGGGGGAAATTGTGGGTGAATATGATCAAAGTACATAGTATAATAAAAATATGTTTTGTTTTGTTTTTTTTTTGTCTTTGTGAGACTGGGTCTCCCCGTAGCCCCAGCTGTCCTGGAACTCACTCTGTAGACCAGGCTGGCCTTGAACTCACAAAGATCCGCCTGTCTCTACCTCTCAAGTGCTAGGATTAAAGGCATGTGCCACCACACCCGGCTATAAAAATATCTTTTAAAGAGGAGGAAGGTCCTAAAACTAAGGTAGCACTCTTAGTGCAAAGTGGGTTCCTTTACCAAAAACAGTCTCCAAAGACAGAGGTTTGACACACCTGCTTGGTTTTTTTGTTTGGTTTTGTCCATTTTTCTGTTTTTGAGAGGCTTCCCTGTAGCCTCACCTGGCCTGGAACTCTCTATGTAGCCCAGGTTGGCTTCCGTCTCAGATATCTGCCTGCTTCTGCTTCCTGAGTACTGGTTCTACCATGCCCAAACTCAACACACAACAGCTGTTCCTGGAACCTTCTCCTCCAACCCTCCTGTTAAGAGCAGAACAGAGCATACATCCTTTTTTTTATTAGCACAAAATTGTTAGGGCATACAATTTTGAATCACTGGCTATCATACTTGACAAGGCTAGAAGGAAATAAGGAGCCACCTCGGATTACACATCCTGAACCTTAACTCCAACACAGTGCCTGTGGACTCCACCTACCTTAGAGATACCATCAGGTTAGTGATGGGGGAGGGGGGTGAAAAAGGTTCACCTAAAGAAGTTCTCTTTTTCCTCCTTGGTTATAGGGGCATTTGGGCATGCGCAATCATCATTGATTTGCCTAGATAATAAATATACTTAATTCTCTGTCTGTCCATCACAGCCCATTTGTAGGCTTTCCAGGAGGTTATATTACTAAGTTGGTCCTGATAATTGTTTTCCCCAGCTCAGCTTACCCTCAGTAACAGCATCTCAAACTAGTTTGCAAGCCCCAAATCCAGAAGTTAACACTCATTGATTTCTTTCTTTTTCTTTCAAAGTGAAATCCATTTACAAGTACTCCAAAACACAGGCCAGCTTCCAGTGGCAGGTGCCAACCATTACTGCTAGCCCTTGTGACTGTCAGCTCTCCCTGAAATGCTGCAGTAGTGCCCTGTACAGCCTTTCGGATTCACTCTTGCCTGCTCACACACTTCCTTCTCTACCCAGCAGACAACTCAATCTTAAGCCTTCCCTTCACTGCCTAAAGCATTGTAATGGCTTCCCACTAGACTCAAAGGAAGTCATCAGCCTTACTTTGGCTTCCTGTGCCCTAACTTTCCTCCTCTCTGCTCACCTCAGCCGCTTCATTCAGCACACCCTGTTTTACCCTTCTGGTACTGGTCTTTTCTTACTGAAAACTCCAAGTTCATGGATGCCATAGACATTCACATTAGCCTCGTCCTTTGCTTTAATGAATCTCCCCTCTATATTTTATGCTCTGATCATTCAGACATCATCTTAAATGTCACTTCTCCACCAGGTGTGGTGGCGCACACCTTTAATCCCAGCTATCGGGAAGCAGAGGCAGGTGGATCCCTGTGAGTTCAAGGCCAGCCTGGTCTACATAGAGAGTTTCAGGACATCTGGGGCTACAGGGAGACCCTGTCTCAAAAAAGACCAAAAAAAAAGTCACTTCTCCAAAAATAGACTTTTGACAATCTGATATCTAGAGGCTCCTAGTCTCCTTGGCCACGTTGCTGAATTTTTCCTGCATGCATCAGCCTCATTATCTATTTCTTTGGTCCTATCTATCTTCTGTAACTGAACTGTAAGCTCTGTGGAAGGAAGGGCTTTGTCCGTTACCATACCCACTAAAACCTAAAAGGGTACTTGGGACAAACTAGGACCAAAAATGTTTGTTGAATGAATACAGTGCAGATTGAGAAAAAAATAGAAATTTATAGCTTATTGGTTTTCCTCATCAGTTAAGTGAGGAATAATAATATTACCCAGAGCATAGGACTATGATGACAAACAAAAAAGTTAGCATATAAAAGGCATAGAAGAGTTTCTGGCACACAATTTGCTGTTACCTGTTGAAAGAAATAAATAATTTGAAGGCCAAGCCAGACATGGTGCCACACACCTGTAATTCCAATTCTTGGGACATAGAGACAAAAGGATCAGAAAGGCCAGTCTCAGCTGTATCATGAACTCAAAACCAGTATGAGCTACATGAGACTGGATCTTAAAAATAAAACTACAAAAAAAAAAAAGTCAACATTCAGTAAGAAAAAAAAAAAACCTTGTCAGAACTCCTACACGCAAGTTCATTAAATTTGTCTAAAATGGACCTATTAATTACTCAATATTTTCCTATTGCTATGAGTAGTATTACAGATACATAAAACAAGACAGGCCTGTGCCTGTAATCTCATCTACTTGGAGGGCTAAGACAGGAGGATCCTAAGTTCAAGGCCAGCCTAGGCCACATAGAAAGTTTAAGGCCAGCCTGGGCAACCAAGTGAGACCCTATCTCAAAAAAAAATTTTTTTAAAGAGTTAGAGATACAGCTCAGAAGCAAAGTTTGTGCTTAGTAAAAGGAAGCCCTGGGTTTCCATCCTAGACTAGCTCATATTTTAGTAAATGTGGCATATTCATAAACAAATTTTAAGGCATTTTACAAACACTATGATATAAATATGTACAAAACGCAGTAAGAATAATAACTACCTCAAGGAAAATCCAGAAAGTATTGACCAAAAATTTGGCATCTGACCTGGACACTTGTACACTGAGGACATAAAGAACAGGGTCACCACTGTGAGTGAAGAGTAGCAGTAGCAGGTGCCTCAGCCGCTTTGCACCCTTTGACCCCAATCATCTTCCCACCCATCAACCCAATCTGTGATTCAATGATATTTTGATATGTCTAAAGTCAGAAGAAACCAAGGAGAGCTAAGCCTCCCTTTCCAGTCTCCTACTCTCTCCACCCTGAATAAGGTGTATGTATGCCTGCCAAGGCTCTGAAGATACTCTACACAAGCATAGTGGATGCTGGCATCCACCCATCCTGTAGTTCCACATACTCAGCAAACAGAAACCTCCCTCATCTTAGTCTGATAATAAATCAACATCATCAACTAAGATGAAAGCTACTATCCCCTCCTTCTTTTGCATTCTCAAGTACTTTGATGTCTGAACCATTTCTTTGCCTCCCAAACACTGTACCCCTGAATATCCTCCCAAGTAGTCTCCAATTCTTCTTAGCCTCACACTAGAATACTATTCCCTCTCAGCAACCAAAATGATCTGTTGGACACCTATGTGTTCTGAATGCTAGTGACTGCACAGTGCCTGGCCTAGACGAGGCAGGCACTCAATACAAATTTTGTAAAGGATTGGATGAACAAATGAATAAAAGAACCTAGAAAATAATGAAGACAAGAATTTATGGGGCTGGAGAGATAGCCTAGCGGTTAAGAGCACCAACTACTCTTGCAGAGGACCCGGGTTCGATTCCCAGCACCCACATGGTGGCTGAGAACCGTCTTGAACTCCAGTTCCAGGGGAATCTGACACCCTCTCCTGACCTCCATGGCATTGCACGACACGGGTGCACAAACCTACCTGCAGACAGTACATTCATACACATAAAAATAAAAATTTAAAAATTAAAAAAAAAAAGAATTTATGTGTTCACATAATTTTATCACTAAAAACAATACTATATTTACATAAGCTCAAATATTGCAGTCTCTATATTACCCACACATCATTATTTCATGTGAAGTAACAAGAAAAAATTCAGCTTAACAAAGATATTATACAGTACATGACATCTAAACATACTTAATACAAAAAAGCCAAATATGTTAGCTAGCTGTAAGTAGAATATAAATCTATGAAAAGTGAAAATTTTTCAGTTAAGAAAAAAGGTATTACTATTGCTATTGAATATGTAGACAGTAAATATTTAACCATCTGTTCTTATCACTAATAGGAAAAGAAAGCTATTTTATTTTGTTCTTAGCCATTTCCTACCTTGTTTTCAAACGATGGTTTCTAAACAAGGAAATAACCAACAAAGCCAAAGTTAATAGAAAAAAATATATAGATGTTTATATAATATGTCACTATGGACCAACCAGAGGAGTTGCAGTAATTAGAAATTGGTGGCTTAATGCAACAATGTTTTCTGAACAAGAACCACTTTTCTCTGTACTGGAGAATCTCCACCAGTTTTTCTGAATTCTATTTGCTTGCATTGGGCCCGACAGGCAAAGTGCTCAGCCAGATGGTTTCCAGAGCAATATGCTTCCTGGTCTGAGGAAGGCCTGTGAGACATTTTATAAAACAGCTGCCTCTATCTCCCCAACCAGTCAGAAATAAGCTGAGCAGAACAAAACCTTGAATAAAAAAAAAATAAAAAAATAAAACCTCAACTTTTCATGCAAGGACAAAAGGCAGTTATTAGGCATACCAGGAAGCATCTTTTATAGATGGTAATTACATACAAATTGGGGACATATAATAAGAAAAAAATCATTTTCCTCTTCATTCACTTAAAATGTAATTTTTTGCAGTCATTATATAATTGCTGGTATTTTTCAGTAACATTATTATGAGCCAGTGTTTTTGAAATTATCATAAAGATAAAAATACTAAAACTTCTTTATTAAGACTAGTTCTGGAGTCGGTGGGAAGGGGAAAATGGTCCCTTTTTATACTGAACATTCTTCTATGCCAAAAGGGATCAATTTGTCCTTTTTCACCCTTCAAAAAGTTGTTGTGCCATACAGCCACCGTGGAAAGCAGTGTGGAGAACCCTTGGAAGACTTGGAATGAACTTGCCACCTGACCCAGCCATACCACTCCTAGCCGTGTACCCTCGAGACTCACCTTACCGCAGAGATACATGCACGGCCATGTTTATTTCAGCTCTCTTCACAATAGCAAGGAGCTGGAACCAACCCAAATGCCCCTCAACTGATGAGTAGATAGAGAAAATGTGGTACATCTACACAATGGAGTTCTATGCAGCAGTAAAAAAGACGGGGTGAATGGTGAAACTACAGCAATGTAGTCTGGACACTCATTTGATCAACTTGATTGAACAAACAACCTGACACCCCCCACTGGATGGTGGGGCCGTAGGGGTTTGGGCACAACAGCCTGCAGATTGGTTTTGCATGAAGGATGCTTGTACTCATGGATTATCACTTATAGCTAAAAATGAAAAAAAAAAAAACTGAGAGAAAGATGCAGGACAGTTATGGCAGAATGCATGATCTGGGATGGGGTGGGGGTGGAGGGGAAGGGAAAGGGAAATAAGCCTGAACTGAATTGGAAAAAATGTATGAAATGCACAAAGCATCAATAAAAATAATAAAAAAAGAAAGACGACATCATGAGGCTTGCAGGAAAAAATGGCTGGATCTAGAGGACATCATGCTGAGCGAAGTAAGATGAATGGTATCCCTCATCTGTGGATGCTAGTGCCAATTACCTAGTTGAAAGTACTTCTTGTGCATGGCCCCTTGAGCTTTTGTCCAAAGCAGTTGGGAGCGATGCATATTGGAAACAACAACAACAGAAAGACTGCATCAAAGAACTGACTGAAACAGTGAACTTCTGCTCAAAACAGTCAACTTCCCCATGGAGAATATTGAGAAAGACTGAGAAAGAAATGAATAGCATGTTTGGCAGAATGCATGAGCTCTGGAGGGATGGGGGATGGGGGGACACATGCATACCACACACACGTGCACACACATACAAAAGTATTATTTTGGCTCATGGTTCTAACCATTTCAATCCTGTTGCTTTGGGTCTCTGGAGAGACAAAGAACTGGACAGGGCTGCACAGTTCTCTTAGTAGAGTATCCCCCATGACCTAATGGCCTCGAATGAAGCATACCTCACAAAGTCACCCTCCATATCTCCACCCCAGGACCAAAACTTTTTCACCTGAATCTCTGGGGAACATGTCCCAGACCTTAGCAGTCAATTTCAACAAATGCATAGAGCAGGTAACTTTTTTCCCACTTTTTTCAGTGCTTTCCTCCTCTGCCTTCTGTTCCTTCAGCAGTCTTCATTCCCGAAGATCCCCACATAGACCTGAACCATATCCCCAGTACATACACTATTTTCTCCAACTGAAACCAATCTCTGGCTTCCAAATGGATAGCCTCGTGTTAATTCTCAAAAACACATTCCAGTTTCAACCCTACATGGAAACAAATGGCAGCACTCAGCCAGCAAAATAAACGAATCGTTGCTATCTGTTAATTAATCTTTGGTTTTGCTGCTCTCGGGTCATCATACCTTGATAACACTATACCTTAACCTGGTTACAATTCTCGCCTTCTTAAAGCCCTAAAGGGAGAGCCCAGTGTTGGAGACTGTCAGAAACTACAACTAGAAAAGAGGAAGGCATATTTATAGGTTTACCTTTCACCAATTCTCAGCTCATCAAAAAGCTTGTGGGCTGGAGATACAGCTTATTGATTAAGAGCACCGGGTGCTGTTTCACAGGTCCCAGGTTTGGTTCCCAGCACCCACATGGTGGCTAACAACCATCCATAAGTCCAGTTCCAGGGAATCCAATTCTCTCTTCTGCCCTCCATGGGCATTGCACACATATGGGGCAGGCAAAAAAGCTGATACTGTCTATAAGCGCCATTACTCAAAAAAGCTGATACTGTCTATAACTGCCATTACTCAAAAAAAGCTGATACTGTCTATAACTGTCATTACTCAGAAGTTTAAAGCTGAGGGTAGGAGAAAGCAATGTCCAAATTAAAGCAGCCAAGTTCCAAGCAAGCCAAGAACTTGGCCAGAACCCACTCTAATGAGAAAGAATGAAGTGGGTCATGCAACTACAGACACTTGAACATTAAAAGGTATTGTAGAGAAATAGCAAGTGGAGAAAGAATAACAGAACGAGAAACCTATTATTCTATGCCCCGAATATAATAATGGATTAAAACAAATTTCATCAAGAGAGTCAAAAACATTAGTTAAGAAGATGTTTAAGGACTGGGGAGATGGCTCAGGAGGTAAAGTTCTTGCCACTCAAGCATGAAGACCTGAGTTTGAATTCCTATAATGCACATGAAGCCAATTATGGGTGCTCACATATTTAATCCCAGCACTGCTATAAAGATCTGGGAGAGGGACACTGGAGAACCCCTGAAAACAGTCAGACCCACTAGCCCAGCATACTCAGCAGTGGTATTATTTTCTGTTCTTGTGATAAAACACCCTGGCCAAGGCAACTTATAGAAGGAAGAGTTTATTTGAGGTTACAGTTCCAGGGGCAAGGGTCCCTCATGGCAGCGAAGGCATGGCGGAAGGAGGTGGCCAAAGCAGGCCCAGGAAGGAGATGACAACTAGAAATCCAGTAAGGCTTCAGATCTCTCAAAGCCTGCCCCTGCATGGCTACACCTCCTAAAAGAGGTACTGTGTCAAAAAAGAAGGATAGAAAGGACCAACACCTGAAGTTGTCCTCTGATCTCCACTATGTGTGCCATAACCCATGTGCACCCATATGTACACACACACACACACACACACACACACACACACACACACAGTGGACATTGTTTAAATCTTAAATACAACTGAAAAAATTAAGATAAATGCAAAAATGTCTGTATGGCCTGGGAATTAGGTGGTTTTAGGGAATATGTGTGAGTTTAAGCACGGTCAGGTAAACTCATACAAGGCTTGGGCCTTAAACTACTTAAGCAAAAGCCAGTGAAACAGGATTGGTAAAGCATCAACAGCCAGCTCTTTTTATCATTTTCTCTACTCCCTGGCATTTAGGGAAATTAAAACTAAAATATCTTTTGCTTGATTTATTTGCTTTCTTGTTACTGTTGATTTGGCCTGGTTTGCTTCTTTGTTTCATGAATGTTACAGAATAGCCTTGACAACTTTATTAAGTAGTCACATCCTTCAAAGTAGATTTTTTAAGGTCTGATTATAATATAAAAGGTCCAACTAATTAAAAGAGACAGATCGTTGCACAAACCAGAGGAACGGTGAATCATCAACTCAGCAAAGTGTTTAGGAGCTGGCAGCACCCAGCAAGGTAGAGAGTGCTGCGAGAAATCGCTGCACTTGCCACAACTGCCTGGACAAAGACAGTGTTGCAAAGTTCCTCACCGCAAGCGCAGACCTGCTGGCTGGTTTTCCACTGCATGCTGCCAACTGGCTCCAAGGGTCGTAGAGCCTGTGCCCAGGGTTCCCAGGAGCAGAGGGCAGGAGAAAGAGGCAGCTCTTCCTGCAGATGGAGCCCACTGTCTCTGAGCCAGCTCAGCTGCAATCCTCCAAAGTCTCCACCATGTGAGGCCCAGAGGCCCGATAGACAGTCCTACCCAGCCATCAGCCTGAGGGTACCCAGCCGATGGCTCCAGGACCCAGCAATAAACAATCCCACTGGACTGGAAAGTTTTATTAAGTTGTTCCATTTTAAGAAAGAATACAGAAATTTTTCCTGTGGCCTGGGTATTAGATGCTATTAGGAAGTCTGCGATCAATTACTAAATAAAAGTGATAGAACTAGATCTGCTAAAGAAGAACCAAAAGTCACCACAACAAAACAAAAATGAGTATAAGCCCAGCGCAAATGCTACCAGGGTTTTGTTTATTGTTTCTTAGTCTTTGTTTATACAAATACACATCATTAAGCAATTATAATCATAATAGACAATCTTTGGGTGATGGGTGCATGTGTATATTCATGTGTGTGTGCTTATGTGCAATAGGTGCACATGAGCATGTATGAGCCATGCATGTGGAGGACAGAGCATTTTTCCCAGTACTTCTCTACCTTATCTTTAGTGACAAGGTCCCCTGCAAAACCTGGAGTTCACCAATTCAGCTGGGGTGCCTGACCAAGGAGCTCTAGCAGTCCACCTATCACCCCCTCCCTAGTGCTGGGATTACAGGTGCATGCCACCACACCCACCTTCTTACCTCAGTGCTGGGAATCCAAACTCAAGTCCTCACACTTGCACAGCATGCACTGTACCCACTGAGCTATGTCCTAAATTCCTAGATCATCACTCTTAGATTGTCTTGTTTAATGTTTTCACCACTTCCCACTGTCATAGCTGTTGTTAACACCACTTTGTTTAATGCCATAATGTTGATAGTGTGTATATGTGAGTTCTGGTGAGCCTGTGGCACAGTGTGGATATAGAAGTCAGAGAACGACCTTTAGAAGTCTGTTATCTCCTATTGTTGTCTTCAGGAATCAAACAGTTCATCACACTTGTTCAGCAAGGGTGTTTACTCACTGAGCCACCCTGCTGCCCCACCCCCGTTTTTTGAGACAGTCAGACCATGTTGCCCAGGCTGGCCTCAAACTCCCAGGCTCATGTAATCCTCGTGCCTCAGACTTCCATATAGTTGCAAGCACAGATGCTCACCATTGTAACCGGCTCTAATTTTAGCATGTAAGACTGTTTAAATTGTCTATCTTTGATTTCCGTGAAAAAAATATATTTGTATTTCTTTGTTTACTCACAGTCAGGATAATTCTTATTATTTACTATTGGTGCATCCAAATCATGAAGATTTCTCATAAATATTAGTGAACTATTTATATATTGCTATTTCTGCCTGTTAAAAATATTTTTAAATTATGACTTATCTTTATTTTAGTTTACTTTTGGTTTGTCTGTATAAGTAAAAAACACATTGGGGCTGGAGAGATAGCCTAGCGGTTAAGAGCACTGACTGCTCTTGCAGAGGGTTCAATCCCCAGCACCCACATGGCGCCTAAGAACCATTTGTAACTCCAATTCCAGGATAACTCCAGTTCTAGGAGAATCCAACACCCTCTTCTGACCTCCGCAGCATTGCACGACATGGGTGCACAAGCCTACATCAGACAGTACATTCATACACATATTGAAATAAATAAAAATTTTAAAAAAAGAATAAAACATAATTATATTGTTTGCATATTCAATTATATTGGGTTTTCTTTTTGAGGTCATATTTCTTTTTGAGGTCATATTTCCCAACAAAGCATTACACCTGTAGGATGACCTTAACCTAAAGTGCATCTACCAACAGCGATCATTATTACAGTGTCATACATTGTCACACTCTCTGTCATCCGTGAAACTCCATACTTTTTCTCATGTTCTCCTATACAGTCAAAACACGCTATCAACGTGTCCCCTAAATAGCTGCTGTCTCTCATCAGCTGTTACCTGAGCAGCAGAATGTAAGTACCTCCTAACTCATCTTGCCGAAATCATCCACTTGCTGTGCAAAACTGCCTGTGCCAGCTTAAACCTTCCAGAAGTGCTCATGCACGCAAGCACGCGTACACACACACACACACACACACACACACATACACACACACACACACACAATCACTTTATGAACCCTGTATAATTCCTCAGAGTCTCAAAATCAATTAGCCAAAATGCTTTTGACTCTTTCCCTTTGCTAACCACTTTGCAAAAATTGCTCTGATTATTTTCACAAGAGGCCCCTAAACAATGCCATTGTGTTTGTCTCTATCTTTCAGATTAGTAAACTGAGGCATACAGATTTTAAGTTATTTCACCAGGTTCTCACAGTCTGGAAGATTCATAGCCAGAATGCAGACCTGGCTCTGTTTATATGGGCCCAAAGCCCATATACCTGTCAGCCACTGTGCCACACTTCCTCACAGTTTGACCCTCATCTATCAACAATACTGCCTGCCTGCCTGCCTGTCTGCCTATCCGCCACTACTGCCAACAGCATGGCACTGCCTGTATTTCCTAACATTCATCCACACTGCTTCCTTCCTCACTCAATTGCTTAGCTCATGCTCGTCTGACTCTTAGAAATATCTTTCCACTCCCTCCATTTTTGACCTGTAACTTAGCTGTCTTTTAAGACTCAGCTGATGTGTCACATACTCTGGAAAGCCTTTCTCTATGCGACTCCTTCTCCACCCAACTCTCTTCTCCCTCTGACAGGAGGATCCTCCATGCATATCTCCACCATTATGCCAACCACATGGTGTTACCAGCTTCTCAATTAGAACAGGAGTAGCTCAAGACAGTCCTAATAATTCTTTTTTTTTAACTTATTTTTTTTTTTGGTCTTTTTGAGACAGGGTCTCCCTGTAGTCCCAGTTGTCCTGGAACCCACTCTGTAGACCAGGCTGCCCTTGAACTTACAAAGATCCGCCTGCCTCTGCCTCCCAAGTGCTAGAATTAAAGGCATGTGCCACCACGCCTGGTGGTTGACAGTTGTAATAATTCTTATGTCCCTAGCTAGTACGGAACCCAGTAGGACACGAGTGCTTCATCAATGTTCAGAAATATGAAAACATTATATAGAGTATCAATTCATTCTCAAATATTTGTTGGATGCTTTCTATAAATATTTTTTCTTTGGTGTGTTTACTTATTAATATGTGTCTATGCAAGTATGTATAGGTAAACCTCTGTGTATGTATGCCTGTGGAGGCCAGAGGTCAACATCAGGTGTCTTCCTCAGTTGCTCTCTACTTGTGTTTTGAGAGAGGGCCTTTCACTGAACCTTAAGCTCAAGGTGTTCTTGTGCTCCTACGAGTTTCTGTAGCAGGCAGGCTATTATATTCACTTACTTTATTTTGGCAAGTACATGTATTGGCCATGAACTATGTCATTTAATTAAAAATACTTTGTGGGGGATGGAGAAATGGCACTGACTGCTCTTGCAGAGGACCAGGGTTCGGTTCCCAGCACTGATATGGCAGCTACCAATGATCCCTATCTCAAGTTCCAGGGGATACAATGCTCTCTTCTGGCCTCCACCGGCATTGTATGCATGGGTACACTTACATACATGTAGGTAAAACACTCATACATATAAACTAAACTAGAAGATAAATACTTTAACATTGGGGAATACTAGAGAAGAAAGGAAATTTTTAAACAGTTAAAGATGAAAAAGGTTCAGAAAGAAAAGCCACATATCATTCCAGTGTTTGGGTAGCGACCATGGTTAGCAATAGATGGCTAAGCTAAAAACTTGTTCTTCCTCTTTATCCTGACTCTATCAGCTTAGCTGTCCCCTAATCTAAGAGTAAAGTGCCACATTCAAGAGACTTTTAACTGTTCGGTGATAAACTTGTCAGCTTATTTCTCAACCTCCTAGAACAGAATATCATAAAAATGTTTCTACATATATTAAAAACCTAGAAATCATTAAATCATGAGATACTCTAATAATAATAGTCAAATGTCAGAAGCATGTGCAGCCTCTGTAATGTATTCAATAACTGTCCTAAGGTCTTCCTGCAAAATGCATGTCATTTTGTTTACATCAAACACAGAAAACTCATTTACAACTGAATGTCATTTTCATCTTTGTTCTATGGCCAAGTACATCTCATTTGCATTCGTTTGTTTCCCTACTGGAGTGCCATTCTACAGCTGGTGAGGGTTGAGCTCAGTACCTGCTACTCGCCATACACCCACACTGTAGTCATGCAGTTACAGGCTGAATAATAACCCCATAGGGCTTTACACATGTTTTTAAGTGGTATACACCAGAGGAAAATCAAAGCTCAATGATAATATTCATAGCAAATCATTTTAAAAGTTTGAATGCCCATGCATGCAAGCACATTTCTTCTCCATATTAGATTAACAATGCTATTTCCATGTCGGCCAAGCATGATGGGAAGAACCTGTAATCCCACCACTTGAGAGGATGGGGCAGGGGATCAGAGTTCAAGGCTATCCTCAACTTCCTAGGGAGTTTGAGGCCTTGTCTGGGCTACAGAAACCTTGTCTCCAAAAAAATCTGTATCTTGACTTGGAGAAGTGCAGTTCTATAGCTAGGGATTCCCAGTGGTCCTTCCCAAAATTCTAAAGACAAAAGAAAACCCAGAGGAGACCCTATTGGTGTCTCGCTCACTATGTGCAAAGTATGGATGACAGGCAAAGTGACCCTGAATCTTCCATGTAGAGTGAGATGGACCCAGTTAAGCACTCATCAATCATTGGATCATCCACTTGTGAGAGGCTGGTCTGGTTCTGACACTATCTCAGTCAGCAGTCTCCTCAGTGGGTCTCTTCCCACTGTAATCAAGGTAATAATGCCTTCTAACGCATGTCTGCACTCTTTCTACAAAATTAGTCAGCATAAATTATCTATTGAAACATTCAAACTACCTGAATGTCCATCAATAAAAGAACTAGCTAAATAATATTTGTACATCTACACAATAGGATACTGAACAGCAGTGAAAGAGAAAAAGGAATAGATAAGTTCTCTTTGAACTTTTATGGAAAGAATTCTAGGGTACATTATTATTGTGCTTTCATATCACATATAGTCCATTACTCTTCTCCCTGCCTTCTTCTCTTCCTCCCACCTTCCTCACTTATGACCTCTTCCTCCCCTCTCATAGTTGCCTTTCCATTTTCACACTACCTTCACACATGTATGTGTCTGCACACACACAGACATATATACATATAAATTTGAATCTATAGTCCATATATGGGAGAAAACATGCAGGGTTTGTGTTTGAGTCTGTCTTGTTCACTTAACATAATGACCTCCAGTTCTATCCATTTTCCTGCAATTTCACAATTTAATTTTTACTTGTGACTGAATAAAATTCTATTATGTAGATGTAACACATTTTCTTCATTTATTGATAGACACATAGACTTATTCCATTTCTTAGTTAATGTGACTAACGAACATCAATAAACATAGATGTGCAAGTACCTCTATGATTTGTTGTCTTAGAATCTTTTGGGTTGTACATTGAGTGGTATAGCTGGGTCATATGGTGGTTCTATTTTTAGCTTTTTGAGGAAGTTCCAAATTGACTTCCATAGTGGCTTCACTAGCTTCCGTTCTCACCAGCAGTGCATAAGGGCTCCCATATATTCTCACCAGCACTTGCTGTCATTTGTTTTCTTGATAACAGCCACTAGAATCTCAAAGATATTTTATATGTATTTCCTTGAAAGCAGGGAACATTGAACACTTTTTTCAAATATGTGTTCCCCTTTTGTGCAAAAAATAGTGTTTAAAGACTAGAGTATATTAAAAGTGAGGCTGTGCATTTAATGGAAAAGGGATGAATCTTGGGAAAGTTTCTAACTGGTTGCGAAACATGAGCTTCAGTTGCCTCATCTACAAAATAAAGTGTTACAAAGAGTGAATGAGGCCAGGCGTGGTGGCGCACCCCTTTAATCCTAGCACTTGGGAGGCAGAGGCAGGCGGATCTTTGTGAGTTCAAGGCCAGCCTGGTCTACAGAATGAGTTCCAGGACAAGCTGGGGCTACAGGGAGACCCTGTCTCAAAAAGAAAAAAAAAAAAAAAAAAAGTGAATGAGATAATGAAGATTCATTGAGATGAGTATTCTTAAGACAAAGTTGACTTTCTCATTTTTATGAAAACATTGACCAACATAAAAATCATAAAGCCTCAAACCACTAATTCAAGTCATTAGTACACAAGCTGATTTTGCAAATAAATGGAATAGTACGTGTACCAATACCTGTAGATGACCAAGCAACACCCTGGGGCCATATTTCATCATATTAATTTTAAATAATTCTGAAAACCTATCCCATATGCTCCCTGTGTATTTTCTTCTCTCTGTGTTGTCTTGACTGCTAAGACATTTCTTTTTCCTGCTTTCTGAAAATCACAAATAAGCTTATAAAATGTGACAGCCCACATTGGCTCACTTCTCATTGGAGTGACTTTCAGCATACCTGAAAGCATTTTGCTGTGTTCCAGTGACCCCAAGTTAACTTGAATCTGACCTGGTCACGTCTCCATTTTCCTTAAGGTGATAATACAGGAATCAACCGCTGAGTGTCAGATGTAGAATCTTATCTCTCTGCCTTTTTTCCCCATTGAAAGGAAAAGAAAGATTTAAAGGAAACTTCGACCTTCACTGTTTTATGTAAAGCCATCTGCTATTGCATCTCTCCATCTCTGGGTGATGTGTCACACAACACATTTCCACCCAAGGCTTTCTATACTGTATTTGATTCCATTCAAATATGATTTCCCATGGAACCTTGGGTTTTAAATAATCCTCTACTTAAAGAAACATTCAAGAATGTTATTATGCTGCCAACATTAAAAATAGGAAATGAACATTTGCAGCCATTTCCTACAATGCCAACTTATGAAAAAAATGTGTATGGATAGGGGAAAGGTAAAGCCTTGTGACACTTAGATATCTAACATATTTTATTGTAAGTAATTTCTTCATTACCTGAAAACATTTCCCTTTTAACATATCTGTTTAACTCAAATAACAAAATCTCCTTTTGATGATAGGATTTTACATTTTTATGAACTTTAGTTTTTATCGTCCTTTAGTTTTTATCTGCTATTTAGGTAAAATGCTAAAGCTTAAATAACATTTTGTACTTGTAATAAAATCAATGTCTTTAAAATGGTTATCGGCCTGCACATAATTCACCCAATCTTGGTCCCTTTTTGCAAGGTCCTTGGATTGGTTCCAAGTCAAAGGCATTAACAAGTTGTCTGTCCTACAACGTCTTCCCCTAATTTGAATTAAACTATAGTTGCTGATGACAGAAGCTCTTCTTTCATCTTTTGTAAGAAGGTCGCCCAGCTCTGAGCAAGCGTTCTTGGAGCTCCTGGAACTAAACACGTTGGCTGCTGCGCCTTCTGTTGAGTCCCAGCGCAGCTCACACCTGGGTGGCCAAGGGTCACAACTGACCCCAAGGCGTCAGCACCTCTGCCCTGTTCCCTTTGCGGAGCCGCCAGATGGCGAGGGCTCAAGGCGCTGGTGCGAGGCTGCGGATCCCAGCCGGGTAGGGCAGAGTGCCCCCCCCCTCAACAATTCCTGAGCTTTTGCTCCGATACTCAGAGACTGAGCACCCAAACGCAGTGAAACTCCCATTCCATCAACCCAACCCAGAACCTGGAAAGACCCCCGCCTCCGCAAAGAGCAAAACCCAGTAGCCCAGCGAGTGCCAAAGGCAGACAACCGCCAGATCTGAGTCCCATGAACATCCAGGCACCTACTGGGTGCCTGCGCCGCCCTGCCCGGCCCCAGCAAGGTTCCACACCCAGTCTGCCACCAGTAGTAAGCCAATGAGATTCTCAGAATAATGACAATGACCCTCTGGAAACAGCCACCCACACAGCTTGGATGGCCACGGCGCTAACCACTCACTAGCTCAGAGCCTGGAATCCCAAATAGAAAAATGTGCTTTCCCTGGGCCCAAAGTTTAAAGGAAAACTGCATTTCTTGGATTCTTGCCTCTCCTCCCCTGTTCTCCTGTTTAAGCGCAACCCTCAATACCCTGCCAAACTTTTCAAAATACTGGCTAGAATTCTTCCCACACCACCAGCCTTTGGAACTGGTATCTGAACTTAAAATGAAAAGAAGCTGACAAAGGCTCTGAAGAAATTTCTCCTTAACGAGTTTATAAAGTCTTTATTTACTGAAGTTGATGGAAGTTCTTCAGGAGGTAGAAGTGAACGAGGAGAGTGTCCTGCAAAAGGCATTGGTGCTTATAAAACCCGCATCCAGCCACTATCCTTAGGGTAATAACGTCTGGGTTTTTTATCTTTTTTATTATTATTTTATGTGTATGAATGTACTGTCTGCATGTAAGTAGGTACACCGGTGTGGTGCAGTGCTGCAGAGGTCAGAAGAGGGTGTCAGATTCCCCTGGAACTGGAGTTAAAGAGGGTACTTAGCTGCCATGTGGGTGCTGGGAATCGAACCCAGGTCCTCTGCAAGAGTGCTCTCAACCACTGAGCCATCTCTCCAGACCCATAACTTCCAGCTAAAGACACAGAGGCCTGCTAGAGTTATTTTGAGAGCTAAGTGTTGGTTGTAGTTCTAAGCAACTTACTCTAATCAGTTCATGTAAAGTTGACAACTGCCGGCCACTGCTTATTTTGCCCTGTGTTACAAACAGAGAAACTGAGGCAAGACAGAGACTGGAGGCAAGACAGAGACTGGGCCAAGATGCCAAGCTAGTAAACGCCAGAGGTAAAACTAAAACCCAGGTTTTTCTGATTTGTTAGCAAAACTTTAAGTGTCCAAATTAACTAGAGCTAAAGAATATTGAATTGTCCTCAGTTTTTTTGCTTTGTTTTGCTCTATTTATATGTCTTACTACAAAATATTCTGTAGACTATAGAAAATATTCAGTGGCTTCAACATTGCTTTCAGAGTGAGCTGTAGTCACCAAGATGAGAGCTATTAGGTGAGTGACAGAGAGACCCATGCCTGGGATTCCAGCACTAAGGACACTGAAGCAGGACTGCCCCAGTTCAAGGCGGTCCAAGCCACAAAGCAAAACCCTGATTAAAGAAAAAAAAAAAGCTTTAAAAATCTAAGAATGGGGCAGGAGAGATCGTTCAGTGGTTAAGAGCACTGGCTGCTCTTGCAAAGGATGGTTCAATTTCCAGCACCTACATGGCCACTAACAACGGATCAGGGATCCACTGCTCTCCTCAGACACTGCACTACACGGATGCACCTATCTACATGCAGACAATACACTCATTCATACACATAAAATAAATAAACATTTAAAAAAAATTTAAACCTAAGAAAACATAATTCAGCTGATTGAATATCACTGACTTTGACATTGAAATGAATAATGGTATTAACCATCTGTCTATTAGAATGCATATAAATAAACAAATACTGAGGTTGTCTTAATCATCTGAGAATTACAACCAACCTGCAATTAAGACCCTTGTAAATTTCTTTTTAATTTTTATTTTTGTATTAGAATCTATTCTAATAACATCTGGTAGATATTAATTTACAAAGGAAGAGACAGGTGGCTAGGGTTTTATTAAATCAGTATCAATTCTGTGTATTCGGTTTACCTGAACTCTTCTTAGCTTGTTTATTTATTGGCTATTTTCCCACAAAATAAGATAGGAGTTAGAACTGAGGAAATGAGGTGCAGGCAATACTTTTATGGCTAATAGAATAGTTCCCATGTTTCAAATCTGGGAACCCTGTCTGTCTTGCCCTGAGAACTTACAAAAATCTGATTTCAGAAGTTTTTTTCAATACTCCATTACAAAGATGGATCTGCTTTCAAGTAATAATTGTTACAAAGGACAGAATCATGATAACTAAGCAGGTGGTGAAAAACTAGATTCTAGGAGCCCAGTTTTGGCAGCAAATGTTTCACTTCCAATCTTGTGTAACAAGACCACCCCTGAACCTAGTGGGTCAGTCTGTGGTACTCCTTTTTGGAGAGGAATGAAATGCAAGTACCTAAGAATCTGGTGAAGAAAGGGTAGTAAGGGTAGTTTGATTATTTTGTTCTCTTTCTCTCTCTCTCCTCCTTCCCTCCCTCTCTCCCCCTTCCACTCCTCTCTTTTCTAACCTCCCCCCACCTTGGGCATTCTGTTATACAACAAAACATTTTCTGGCCCGCTAACACTAAAAGCCTGTAATTCCCAAAAGCCTGTAATTCCCAACATACATCTTCTCATTGAAGGGATCGTTTTGCAGATTACAAACAACAGAAATCAGATGCTCCCGGTTGTGATGCACTAGATAAAGTTCCTGCCAACCACCCAGTGACTAAGGCAAGGCCTCCAACTGGGACTCAGCAATGAAGACTAGCTAAGCAATCAGGATTCAGAACACAAAGGGTGTACTTGAATAACTGTGACAATTAGAATCATATCCAGAGCGTCTGGTGACCTACCAATTCTTTAAATCACCCCTGAGAAAATTGCTGTAGACCTGGACTCATACTTTCCGGGGCCTTAACTAAGAGCCAAATTCTCTTGTCGAGCAGAAAACCCTCTCTAGAATTGTATCTAGCATCGACTTTTTAAAAGAGGAAAACCAGTCCTTGCTTCCAACTTTGTTGTTTTACTTATGTGAATCTTCCAGTTACCATATCCTATTATTTTCTGTTCTGTAAATGGAACCAAAACTGACATCACAAGGCTGTTGGAAGAAATCCAGGCAAAGTCCTTCTTCAGTGTTTGTTGAATTAATAAAATGTATGGATCGTAAAAAGCACTGAACAAATCTCCATTATATCCCCCAAGGTAAACTCTGTCAAAATAGTACACAAGAAGAAATAGAGATTCTAGTATTCCACAACTCTTTTGATAAGGAATTATCTGTGAAGATAAATCTGGAAAGTCCTTGAAGTAAAAAAACAAACAAACAAACAAAAAAAAATACAGCATAACAATGACTTTAGGAACCAGTGGGGTTTGCCTGCTACCTTGGGATCTGTGAGATGAGCATATTGAAAATGATGGTCACCCTGTTACAACCTTAACACTAATCCTATGAATAGTCCAAGTCTTCTGTAGCTTAATTTGTTGTGAAGTCTCTTCAAAAGTTGTTTTCAAATTAATGCTTCTTTAAAGGATCTTCTGAAGTTTCCAAGTAAATGAGTTCTCATTTGTATCTTTATTTTTCTTAAAGATTGCACAAAATGAAACCAAGACCAAAATTCTGTGTCCACTGTACATCATTAATTACAAAGCAACATACACATTTGGCCTCTACCAAATAAGATATTTTTTTAAAAGTATATATTCCGTGCTCTTAGATTCATGCGTTATTTTACATTTATCACAATTCTCATAAATAATTGCAACTTGACCAATTTGTACTTCTGCTACCACAGTATATATTCATCGTGGCAGAGTCCTCTTTGACAGAAGATGACAGAAACCATTATGTGGGTGTCACATCTACTGTTTTGCCTATTCAATGAAATTCTAACGTAAAATTCACACAAAACATCTTTTCAAAAGGCACAGTTTCCTTCAAAGAAAGAACATTTGAAAATACGTGGCAGTTAAGATCAGAGCCCTGAGGGCATAAAGGTACTGTTATCAATCTGATTCTGGACTGTAAGAGCAGATTGCCTGCCACAGTGAAGGGGGGTGGGAGGGGGTCTATCCAAGGAGTAGGGGCCTGGGGAGCCAAGACCTACACTCCCTCCTTCCCCTGGCCTGAATCTCTTTGAGCCATGGTTGAACTTTGCTGAGTTTCTATTCCAGAATTAGGATGGCTCTGTTTCGAATTTGACACTCTCCGGGAAATAATGGCCTTGTAAACCTGGTCCCTCTTCTCCTCATCCGGGTACCTATCTCTTGGAAACAGGACCCCTGCCCGCTCCGTCCAAGCCCCTGCCCCTTCCCGGGAAGATGCCTTAGGAGACGCGCTCCCCGCAGCCCCCGGCCTCAGCGTCGCTCTGGTCATCCGTGAAGCACACGTCCACATCACTGTCGTCGCTCTTGGGATCCCCGGGCTCGAGAGCATAGCCCGGCTCCGCTCCCGGGCCGTCGCCGGCCTTGGCAAGCAGGATCTGCCCAGGGTGGCGGGATTTGACGTGGCGCTCGAGGTCCCGCCGGCGCACCAGCACCTTGCCGCAGAACTCGCAGCGGTAGGGCGTGTTGCCCTCGGCGTGCAGGCGGATGTGCTTGTTGAGGTTGCTGGGGTCGCCGAAGGGCCGCAGGCACACCTTGCATTTGAGCGGCTTGTAGCCCGTGTGCGTCCGCATGTGGATCTTGAGGCCATACTTGCGCGAGTACAGCTTGCCACAGTAGAGGCACAAGTGGCCGGTCTTGGGCTTGCCGGCTGCGCCGGCCCCGCCGCCGCCCCCCGCACCCGGCGCCCCCATGGCGGGAGGCAGCGCCCCCGCGTCCAGGCGAGCGCGGCCCTTGCCGGCTGCCATCTCCGAGAGCTGCTGCGTGTGCATGGCGATCTCGCGGTCGATGCTGGCCAGGGAGCCCAGCTCGGCCGCCGCCGGCCCGCTTAAGTACGAGATGGACTCCGGGTACTTGAGCAGCCCGCCGAAGTGCAGCTTGACCGGGTAATAGGCGGCGGCGGGCGAGCCATAGAGCAGTTCCCCGTTGTACACGGTGAAGGCTGGCATGACGGCGGGCAGGGAGCTGCACTCGCCCGCGGGGTAGGCCTTGAGCCCGGCGTCCAGGGCCGGCAGGGCGCAGCGCTCCAGCGGCAGGCCGGGCGCGGGCAGCGGCGCGAAGCGAGCGGCAGGCAGCGCGGCGGCCGGCGGGGCGCGCTCCACGTGCTTGAAGGCGGACGACTCCTCCGGGTGGCCCGGGAGCAGAGGGAAACCGCGCAGAGCCCCGGGGCATGGCAGGCCGGGCGGCGGCGGCTCCCCGACGAGCAGGCACTTGGAGTGGTGGTGGTGCGCGTGGTGGCCCGCCGGACTCTCCCCACTGCCCGGGCGTCCGCCCACCCGACCCCCGCCCAGCAGCCGGCCCAGGGCCAGGCCGGGCCCCGGCTTGCCGCCGCCCTCCTCTCGGTAGGGGTCGCCCTGCACGGCCCCCCGGGCCGAGCCCGCGGGTTTGAACGCCGAGCGAACGCCGGTGTAGAAAGCCAGGCCGCCGCTGCCCGCCGTGGAGCCACCCACGATGCCGAGGAAGTGGCCGTGCGCTCGGGCCGCCCCGCTCACGTCCAGGGCGCGCTCCGGCGGCGCCTTGCCCTTCCTGGGAGGGCCCCACTTGCCCGGCGGCGGCGAGGGCGCGGAGGAGGCTTCGCGCTTGATGCTCTCCCGCGCCCCGCAGGCCTGGGGAAGCTGCGGGGCCTGGGGTTGGGACCGCAGCGTGCCTGCCTGGGCCGGCCCGGTGAAGTCAGGAGCGGCGGGTTTCGGAGACAGGCCGAGGTCTTCCGCCGGGCTGGCGCCGGGGCGAACCGCGTGCTCGTGGTGCAGGAAGGCGCGGCCTCCGCCGCCGCTGAGCACGCAGTGGAAGCGCAGGTGGGCCTTGAGGCTGTTGGGGTATCGGAACGTCCTCCAGCAGTACCAGCAAATGTAGCGCTCCTCCCCTGGGCGAGAAAGTGGAAAAGCGACCCAGTGAGAAGCCAGATCTGTCTGGAAAAGCGACAGCGACCCAAGCAGAGGTATTCTTAGGACCTGGAGATAGAATTCCAGAGTCCCGCTGTATCAAGAACCCCACCACCACCTAAAGCGCCTAAGTGGCCAACCCTTGTCACCTTCTCCATCCTCAAAGGACTACTCAAAGAGCAAGAGAGGTGACCCGGGCTTTTCCTAAGAAGACTTCCTCCAAATGTTCTGAGTAAATCTTTGGAAGGCCAGTGCTCAGGAAGGCTGTCCGTGAAGCTCAGAGAGCAGCTGTTGCTTTAAATCAAATGTTGAGACTGTGCTGTGCCTGTGCCCATCTGTTGGTGTTTGCAGAATAAGTGGCGTATGTCAAGGAGTTTGGAAGAACTGAACAAAGGCCAATCTAATAGTCGTGAGCGCCTCATTACCAGGCGAGACAATATCCTGTATGTATAGGCCATATGTAATCATTCCTTTTCATAGAACAATGTCTTTTGTGTCCACTATCCACCCTTTCTACCCCCCTCCTAGCCTTAAACACTGCCTGAGGTTTTCCTGGAGCGTGACCAACTGAAGGACCACATAGGGACCATGATTTGCTATTCTTCAAAATTATTTGCATCTTTATTTCCTCTTTAACCTCATTTAATTGGATTGGAGAAAAAAAAACCTACCTTCTGATATTCTAGAAAGGATGGTGATATTCTGCGAAAGTTGGTGCTGCACTGTCTTGTCAGTTGTCTCACCTGGTAATTCCTAGATAGCTGCACAAATCCAAGCTTAGAAAAGTACTTGGATAAGCTATTTTACTTTATATTTCATTTTATAAATATATAAAAGTGAGAAAAGAGGAACTAAGATACTCAGCTTTTTTTTTTTTTGAGACAGGGTCTCCAGCTGTCCTGGAACTCATTATGTAGCCCAGGCTGGCCTTGAACACAGAGCTGCCTCTGCCTCCCAAGTGCTGGGATTGAAGGTGTGCACCACCACACCCTGCGGATAACCAGCTTTTAAAAGTTTAAACACTTTAAAATTCTCTGCCAGGAAAAGAGAGAGAGAGAGAGAGAGAGAGAGAGAGAGAGAGTGTTTTGGCAGTTTCTGTGTGTTTTATAATATTAGCACTGTTTGTACTTTTTATCTGGGTGTGTGAACACAATCCAGAGACGTGTATAAGACAGATTCTAAGCAGATTATAGATCCTTAGTTTTGTGTACTTCTGTACATAGAAAAGCAATGTTGCAGTTAGGTTTTGTTTTAAAATGTGGCTGGCTGATGATACTTAAAGGAAATATTCTGTGAGAGAGAAGTTAATTGAATGACAAAGAAATACCCAAAGTACATTATAGGTCTCTTAAAATTAAATTCTCCCTCCTATATTCATTCAGCTCACACTTTTCAAGCATTACTATACTGCTAGACTGTAGTGGTGCTTGCCTTTAATCCTGGCACTTGGAAGATAGAGGCAGGTGGATCCTGCCTAGTCCAGGCCAGCCAGGGCAGCTTAGCAAGACCCTTAGCTCAAGGTAAAAAAAAAAAAAAAAAAAAAAAAAATGCTACAGAAGTAGCAAAGGGAAATTTTTTCAGGGAAGGGAATGGCCTTCCCTTCTTGCATATTAACTTTCGACTTTGCATGTAGCAAGTGATCCTCCTAAATAACAAAGACGGAAGTTCAAATGAAAAGTGGTTTATTCCAACAGAGGTCAAGGGAAAGGAAGAGGAAGACTTGCCCATGATACCCTATTCTAATTGTTTATTGAAGACTTATTCAACCCAATTTCAATATTGTATTGCTTTGTATTGAACATCTATGTAAAACAGCTCTTGAAAATTGAGAGAAAGTGATTACTTGGCTTTCTTGTTGAGCCTCTTAAGTTCAGAAGCTCTCTCTCATCAGCTCTTTTCACAGAGAATTTTCAGAGCCAGTCTCAGAATGACTTAACCAATGCAAATCCAAATTATTTGTTAACATGAAGGGGCAGTAATTCACTTAAGCTATGAAATTGAAACCCTCTGAAGTTAGCCAGTATTGTGAAAATAGGTGTCATCTCTATGTATTTCTTCCTCTTCCCAAGATTTAAGTGATTCCATATAAGTCTTTTCCAGATTATTCTCATTAACATGGTCTGCAAACTCTTAAGGGTCAACTGGTACCAAGTGAGGGACAAGCTTCCTAAGTGTCTTTGCCTCCCTTCCTCATGTAACTTTAAAGATTTCAGTCTTCTCCAATCTAGAGCTATGCTATTCAAAATAACCTGTATCTCCCTTTAAAGGGAAACGATGGCCATTTTTTTATGTCAGCATACAGTATTTATAAAACCAGTTGGCTGAAACAGAAACACAAGATTCAGTACTTAAGTTGCTTTTGTACAATTTCCTAGGGAAGGCCAGTGATCCTTCAGTTTGTTGTATGATGGAAAATTTGAGTTTTCCACTGTGAGGCTGGTTATACTTCTTTACTGAAAAGACTTGACAAAAGAATCTGATAATGTGATACAAGGAACAAACTACCTTGGGATAAGTCTTTTGAATATTATACATACAAATCTATTCACAAAACAGAGTTGATTTCCAGAAGACAGTAACACTTTGAAACGAGATGACTCATTGCTCTGAATAAACCCTATTCTGTGTCATTCAGGAAATGTTTCCTAATTGCCACATTTTTTTTAAATTTATACCTGTTTCTAAAAGGTTAAGGTTGGGCAGCAATTCAGGAAGAAATTGTGTTCAAATATTTCATAGCACCTTTGCCATCTAAAAATAAATTGCTTCTTAGGAGAAATTATGAGCAAGCTGAAACAATCAGCCAGGGGAAAAGAGGGCAATGGGAAGCTGCATGAAGTATGAAAAGGGAGTTTCAAGTCCTTAACTGTTTTAGCACCTCCAAGCCTTCTTTCCACGGGAAGTGTTCTTCAGTGTTCTGGGGAGTCTGAAAATCCTTTTCTCTTTAGTTGCTGCACGTTAATTTGCATGAATTGGTTCTTGGCTTTGGAAGGAATCAAATAAATCTGAGAAGAAACTGGGATAGATCCCAGATTCAATTTAGAAGACTTAGTAGGGAGAAGTGAATACATACTATTTAAATAGAAAGACCTTGCTACCTGCCAACTGACCAGCTCTAAGTACCATAATGCTTCTAAAACGTTGTCAAATACATTGTTGTCCTAGAAAACCAATGGAGAAAAAGCACCTTTGCATCTTGTGAAAATATTCCAGGTTTGAGCTACACTCTAGAATGCAAGCTGTAACTGATAAAACATGTTTAATTCGTTTTGGTTGGTTCCTAACTGAGTAAATAATTATCATCCGGGTATTCAATGGGAAAGGAAGGCCCAGTGAAGTTCATGAGTGTTTCTCTGCCATTGTAGGCCAGGGTTATTCCCTGTTGTCACCATTTGCTGATGACTTTAAGGTGATGGTAGTGAAGTTCCTTCTCTTTCTATGTAGAGAGCATGAATTCAGTTTTCACATAGCTACACAAAGGAGTCCTTTGGGTCTGGGGTTGCCACCCATAACTCAGAAGAACTGGCCTCTACTCTTGCCCACCCTCAGTGTCAGGGAGTCCTTTCCAGAGACAGTACCTTTCTCATCATGAGTTGGAGTCGCAGTTGTAGGAATGTCAAACCACTGAGCCAAAGAGTTAGAATACCACACAGTCAGCTCTTCCCCGGGCTGCACATCACGTAATGCTCGATAGAAGATCTGGGGTACAAGAAATAACAAAGTTCTCTGTCATTTCCTGGGTCAAAAATGGAACTGAGAATAAGGTGTAAATCCTGACATTGTGACCCTTGGAGAAGCGACTGGATCTCTCTCTCCAAATCTCACCCTTCACCTTTTAAACAGCAAAACAATACAAAAATGTCTTCCTTAGAGGGTCATTGGAACACTTAAGTGAGACTTCTTTCCTTTCAAAGAGCTCTGCTCTTAAAATTCCTTGGAACCATAGGGACAGGTAGGTAAAGTTGTCAGGGATGAGGGGTAGAGAAAGTACCTGTCCTCCTGGTAAGTCTGCAATAGCTTCCAGAGTCTGTTCCTGGGGGTTCCTGGCTGCCCGAATTAACCCTATCCACTCCAGAGGAGAGCCCCCGGACTCGTCCACCAGCTCCCCTCTCACTATTCGCACCTGCAACACAACACAACCCAGAAGAAAAGTTTATCCTCCACCCCACACAACTCAGGAAAAGAGCTGGAAACCCCACCTCTAAGAACTGCTGGGAGAATAATTCCTTGGGGTCCTGGCTTAAGTATTAGGGGAGGGTGGCTAATACAATGGTCTCCAACACCACACACACACACACACAAACACACACAAACACACACATACACACACAGAGCTTGGGAAACTGGTCCTTCATGAAGCATTCTCCAAGAGTACCTGAGCTCGCCTTAAACCAAGACCTCTCCCCAAGCGTGGTTCAGGGAGCAGCCCTAACCCTGGGATAGAAATGGTTCTAAGTCTGACCCAACCTGGAGCACAGAACAGCCCTCTTCCTATGCAGTCTCTCACACAGTTCTTCCTGTATTGAACCTTAGGTGCAAGTGAGCCGAGCAGTGGAATACTCAGAACAAAAGCATGCTCAGAGAAATCTTGCCTGCAGCTAGCAACCCATTTAAAAGCAATTAAATTACGTTTAAAGAGAGAGAGGCGTTGTGAGCTACAAAACCAGGTTTAGAGGGTTCCTAGCACAGGAACAAGCTGAAGGGCCTGGCGGCTGGGCACCAGGGAGGTACTTCTTAAAAGAAAGTTCTGACAGTTGCTAAAATCAAAGTCCTTTTCTACCACACTTCTGACTTCATTTCCTGGACTCTCTCTGGCAGTCTTTGGCAGCTAGGACCTCTCTCTCTCTCTCTCTCTCTCTCTCTCTCTCTCTCTCTCTCTCTGCAGGCAAGAGCCTTTAAAAGCCCCTCTGCTCATGATGATGTTTGGGGGTGCAGAGCCAGAAGGTTGGCCCCAGCACCTTCCTGTTAGGCCCCCGGACTTCCAGCCTCTGTAAACACCCCAACTGGGTGCCCTTCACAGGTGAACACCACAAGCTGTCAGAGCCTTGTCAAAATCACGATCTGCATAATCTTCTCTCCATTTATCCCAAACCTCCAAGCAGAGAGAGAGAGAGAAGGAGAGAGAGAGAGAGAGAGAGAGAGAGAGAGAGAGAGAGAGAGAGGTATGTTCCAGGAACCGAACCGAGAGCCTCACAAGAATGATCTTTTCGGTGGAAATGGGATTAATTTTTTTATTTAAGCCTCAAATCAATATACAGAAGGGAAAAAGGAGGAAAAAAGTCCTCCGCATTCTGCCTCAGGAAAAAAGGTACCTTTGCGAAGAGAAGCAAGGACCGACGACGGGAGAGTTGGGGGCCTTCGTTGCGGTGAGGACACTCCACAGCGCTGGGGAAAGCCAGTGCCTGGAGATCAGTGTACGTAAAAACGCGGGTGCACTGCACCCAGGGTCTGTCCCCTCTCAGCCACGTCCTCTCCATTCAGCACACGTCCAGTTCTCAGAGACAGGCTAGGAATAATCCGGGTCCCCTTCACTCTGCAGAATTAGCAGGTATCCCTTTCTCTGCTGCTTCTCTATCCCTTTCCTGGGTCAGGGCTGGGGTTGGGGGTGAGGGGATGGCAAGGGACGGAGATGGAATAACCCAGTACCTTTTTCTTGGGCCCTGGCTCCCTGCGATCTGACAGGTACTTGCCCAGCTTGAAGGTGCCAGGCACCGGCCCGAGGCGCAAGCCTGCAGGAATGCAGCAGTCAGCGTTGACGCTAGTGGCCGGAGCTCGGGAGGTTCCGTGCATTGTTGCCACCGCCGCCAGGCAGGCGCTCGGGCGAGCTGGGTCCTAGGCAGGGCGCGAGTGACAGAACCTGGAGCCGCGTGCTAGAGGAGCCGCGCCCCGACGTGCGTCCTCCGCCTCGGAGTGACGCGAGCGGGCATGCACTGCGCCTTTTCAATCGGGGTGGGCGCCTTTTGGCACCGCAAGCGCAAGGGCGCGGAGTTTGGTGAGAGAGTTGCGCTGTGAAGCAGCTGCAGAGTCCCACCCGAGAGGGTCACATGGAGTGGTTCCCTCACCCCCCTGCATAATCGAGGCCTCTGAATGGCTAGCACACAATGGTCCAGGCGACCTTCCCATTCCTAAAAATCCAATTTGTCAAGGGCGAAGAAAAGGCACTGGTGAATCAAAGGTCCGGCGGGACCATTAATCCTCAGCATGGGGTATTGTCCCTGAGACAGTTACGATATTTTAAGTGACAAATCCACTGTATAATTTCTCCATAAATTTTACTTCCTTTTATTGTTCTCCGACAAACCAGTTTTGGGAAATAAGTGACTACTTTAAGTCTACTCGGCTGATTCCTTTGAGCCTTGGTCTACTTCAAAGATTTTAATGCTCTCCCTTTGGCTTTATTGTAAAGGAGATTAAACAAAGAGATAGGGACTGTTTGGAGGACTTGTTAACTTCTATTGATTTCTGGCGTGTGCCATACAGAAATTAGGCAGGTACTTGATGGGAAAACACCAGAAAATACCTACACTTTTTAAATAACGACCATATTACCATTTCAGGGTATTGGGTTTAGGCCAGTCTACCATTTAGAACCACTTTAATTGTTGCCTGTGCTCCGTTTTGCCCTAAATATGAAACCTCCGGAACAATTTGAGAGGGAGAAGTCAGCTGAGCCTGCCCTGGAACTCAGAGCAGCTCCCCCTAGACTTAGAGGATCTGCTTGCTGGACCACTCTGCAGCCTTGCAAAGGGGGAAACCGGGTTATTAATCATGCCTCCCTCACCAGAAACCCATCAATTCAAACCTTGTTTTGCTTTTAAGTTTAAAACCAGGAAACAGTCTTGAGATTAACTTCCCCAGAACCAAACAGCTGGATTTTACTTATTTTTGAAACAAACAAAGCTAGTCCAATAAAAATGAGAAGGCTGCAGAGACTAGCAGGTGTTTGGGTCAATGCGGTTTTTTGAACTGACAGGACAGGTATTTCTGAATTCAACCAAATGCTCCCCTTTTCTTTAAGGAAGATTTCCATTTGTGTGAGGGCTGTTTTTCCATAAGCTACTAGCTGGGCATTCTAGCTCCTCAGATATTAGGACATTCTTCTGGCACCTACTACTACTGTTAGAGCTGGTCACCTACCTACCTGGCCAGCACAGAAGCAAAAACAAAACTCCTGCAGGAGATGGAGTGGTGATGGACCCCCACCCCCACTCTATAGAAGAACAGAGGGCCTGGGCAGCACCCTTAATGGTTCCTGCATGTGGCTTTGCCCTAAGAAAGCACAGTTATGCCACCTTGAGCAGAAGTGCCTCTGGTCAATAGGGGTTGCAGGACAGAGTAACAACTGTGAGACTTGTCCACCGCTGCCCTCTGTAGGAAACCTGGATTTACAGGCACAGGAACAGAAACTCACTCTACACTTTCCACGAATGGCATGGGGCCTCAGCTTCCTGATCTGTAAAGTGGGAATGTTGGGTCCAAGGAGTCCCTTGCCTCCTTCTCCGGAGTTCACTCAATCGTTTCGAGGAAAGTCAGTAACGGTGGAATTCTGAAAAGGCAAGGCACTTATGGTTGGCAGCAATGAGAAAAGCCAGGACAGGTCAAAGGTCACAAGTCTAAGCAAATCAAATCAAGATGGTGCTGGGACACTGACGGCAGATGCGGTGCCAGCCCCAGAGCCTAAATAGACAGTGTGCTGGGACGACGGAGAGCTTCTGAGTTGGCCTGGGGCGGCCACAGGGAAGGCCACTCAGCCACGTCATTCCCTGAACCATTTTTGGAGGAAACAACCACGGAGTTTCACTGTCAACCCTCTGGCCGTTCCTCTGTGAGTGAAGAAGGCTGCCGTCCAAAGAGGACGGAGCCTTTGATCCCGGAGCCTATGAATGGCAAAAGCCGGGGGAGGGGAGGAGGCTAGAAGCGTTGGAAGCGGCTCCGAGGAGTCCAGGGCAATAAATTTAAGCCATGAACATGTCCCTCTAACCTCTGGCCTGGCGACTCCGGATGACACCCAGTTTAAATTACCAGCACTGCAAGCGGGAAGGGGCGATCGGAGGGCCTGGGTTCGGGGAGCCTCCCAGCCCTCCTTAACGAGTGAAAAAGCGTGAACGACACGCGAACAATTTTATCAATAGGACCATGTAAAGGCCGACTGTGAGGAAAGTTATTTATTAATATAGCCAATTGTGACTGGTTCCCAGCTTCGCGAGAAGAAAGAGACTGCGCCAGAGGCGTTCACACCAGCTCGCCGAGTTTTATTCTGTCCTGTGGCTCGGAGTTGCAGTTCCCCAAGTGAAATAAATTGTCCACAAAGGAGGAAAGGAACACATTTTCTTTTATTTTTCCTCCCCTAAAAAGCAAGGGTGAAACCAATCTAATGTGCCCAGTGGAGCAAGATGGGCCGTGAAAGGCTGGGTGTTAAAAGTAAAAGCGGGCTGTGCAGCAAATGGGATGGAAAATTAAATGAAATTAAATAGCTTGAACGGCCGTATTGTCCCTTATTAAAAAGACACATTAATTACATGGTCTCAGCCTTATTCAAAGACAATGTTGAGACTCAATCAAAACATTCCACTCCGCTTTTTTATCGACTTAAAATGGGCGTCCAGAGGCCCTGTTAAAGCGAAATCCCTCCTCCACTGAGGTGCGGCCAGAGCATGTTTTGGGGGCGGTCCGCTTGGGCACAGCTCGGGCCCCGGTAACAGGTTGGCTAAGGAGGCGCGGGCAGACGCGGAGAGCCGCAGCGCCGGGAGGCGAGCTCCGGGCTGAGCACCACCGCGCAGCCGAGCCCGGCCCCGCAGCCCCCGCCCAGCCCCGGGTGGCGTCCAGCTCCAGGCGCCCAGCACGTGCGAGTGGAGCTCCGCCTAGAAGAAAAGACTTGGGGCTGGGTTGAGTAGCTCCTTCCAGAACACAGGTCTCTGTGCTGCTGCCAGCCCGCAAAGACCTTGGACTTGAGTCCCCGGGGGAGACAGAGTTGGCCGCGCCGCCCCGCCTCCCCCAGGGTCCTTAGGGACAGGAATGTCAAGGAGTCACCAGGCAGCGCCCCTGGCCTGCCTTGGACCGCACAGCCCCCAAGCCGCAGTGGAAGAGCTGCGCGGGGTCGGGGCCGCCAGCCTGGCCTCGGGGGACGCAGACGGGTCCGCGGCGGAGGTGGGGCAGAGGTGGCCTGGGATGGCCCCCGGAGGGCGCCTGCGCTGGACCGGCAGGCAGGTCAGCGCAGACCAGCTGCGCTGCCCCCAAGGCGCGGGTGGGACATTAAGGCCAGGTCTGAATAGGGCGGCGGCGAGCGGCTCTGGGAACGCCACCAGATGACACGCCGGCGACGGGGCCATTTTCCCCCTTAATTGCGTGGCCGGTGGATGCGCGACGGCCGGGAGTCTCCAAAGTCGTAGCCAGGGACGCAGCCCGGACAACGCTGGTGGGTTTTGTGGTGCCTTTTTTGTTGTTTTTTTAAAGTCTGCCATTGGAAACTACTCAATAAAAGTATTCAGAGCCCCTCTCAAGTTGCCTTTTAACCGGAGTTCCCCAACTTATTTCTCGGTTCTTTCGGTTGACATGGTGCAAAGAAAAGTCAGGGAGCGCGCCGCTGAATTGCAATGTCTTGGGGCACCTCCACATTCAGCGCTCCTCGGCCGGCCTCTGCCCGAAGAGCCCGCGCTCAATTCGATTTTCCTTGCTGTTGGACACATTTAGGAGCGCCTCTATTTGTGAAGTTCATTTCTAGGCAAATGTATTCAAGAGCTGATGGGAATGAATAGGACCGTGTGTCAGCCGCCCCTAATTGGGATTAAAGCACTTAGGAGCACATGCAGAGAGTGACAGAAATTCTCAGGTTGCATTGTGTTCAGACTTCCACCCGCTCGGATGCTCCTCCTCCAAGCGAGATTTATAAAGATTGCAGAGAGAAACTGAGGAAAGAAAGGCGAAAGGGAAAGAGCCGGCTAATGGCTCAGAATGAGGCTGCGATTCAGCCAGTGGAAGTGCCGACTTCAGAGAAAAGATGCTGCGGATAATTGAGCGGGGCAGGGGAGCAGATCTCAATTCTAATCAGAAAGGCGGAGAGTTAAAAGGCGAAATAAAGATGTTCTTGAAGTTCCCAAACGCCCTCCCCTCCGTCTTTCTTTTCCTTGATTGAGCCTGGCTTTATTTCCCTTTATCTCCACTGCCATTCTGCACTCCAAAGCACATACCTTCTCTTGAAGAAATAAAACAGCAAATTGATACTTGAAATAGAGGGAGGAAAGAGTCGCATAGGTAATAAAAATACCTTTCTTATGTTAAGGAGGTCGTGCTTAAATAATCAATGAAACCATTTCCTGATGTGGGTTAAATATATATATATATACATATATATATATATATATATATATATACTGTATTGAAACAAATACACAATGAGTTCCCACATGCATTCATTGTGCATGTACATAGTCTGCTAGTAAATCTCAATTCAGAAGTGGCCCGCTGGGTTTGGAGGCTGAGGTGACAAAGCCTTTTAAAAGCTGAAAACTGGCATGGAGCTGAGGCTGGCATAGTTGTCTAAGAAGAGAGCAGTAGCTGCCTCCTTTAGCTTCTGAGGAGCAGAGATGCCTAAAAGGTCAGATGAACATGACCTAAAGGAGTAAGAAAAGAGCACTCCCAAAGTTATCTGGATCCCCTCATTGGTTTCTGAGTTGTTTGACTCTATCTGGAAACATGGGTTCCCTGGAGGAATTGGAGACTGAGTATCTGAGCACAGGACCAGAGAGAGGCTTTGTCCGTTTTGGAATCAGTTTGAATTTGGTAAGGTAGGAATATGTTTCCAATCGAAAGTCATTCCTGGCGACTTAAAAGATGATTCTGCATGGCTACAAGAGCAACAAGAAAAGGCAAGGTAATGTGGGGGTCTGGAGAGGCAGCAGGAGCCCATAGCTTCTATGAGCAATTCCTATAGATGCTCAGGTTCGCACCAGAGATATTGTTGACCACACAGAATCCAGAATCCCCAAGTCCTGCATTAGCTGAGGTAGGAAGCCATGTTTTCCATCTACAATGGGGACAGGAGCAGATGACTATGTGACACAGGAATGAATGAATGAATGTTGTCCAACTTTCAATTCTTCCACAGACCTAACCCACCCACCACACAAGGATAGCCTCAGAATAACATAACAAAAATTTGTGTCCTATAGAAAGTGGATTTTTCTTTAATTCAAAACCCCTGTTATTTTTGCTTATTTCATTTGTTATCACTGTTGTTGCTTTATATTCCTTTAATTTTTTTTTTATCTTTTAGAGACAGGGTCTCCCTGTAGCCCCAGCTGTCCTGGAGCTCACTATGTAGACCAGGCTGGACTTGGACTCACAGAGATCCACCTACCTCTGCCTCCCAAGTGCTGGGATTAAAGACGTGCACCACCACGCCCAGCATATATTTTATTATATGCATGCGTGTGTGTGTGTGTGTGTGTGTGTGTGTGTGTGATATGCACATACTGTGGTGCATGTGTAGAAGTCAGAGGACAATTTGCAAGACTAAGTTCTCTCCTTCCACTATGTGGGTTCCAGGGGTTTAACTCAGGTGGACAGGCTCAGCAGCAAGCATTTTTACCACCCTGTCCTCTTGCCATCACTCTTCATATCATTTTATCAGCATATATTAATTGCACCAAATGGTGAGTTTCATAGTAGAATTTTCACATAACCATCTAAATTACATTGATCATATTCACTCCTTATTACCTACTATTGTTTATCGTTTACCCTCTTTGGAAGGGGATGCATCATGGGAGGAGGATGCTGGCTGTTAAGACAAATCCATAGCACCCGAGACAATCCATAACTGTTGGAAGCTCGTTAAATGTCCATTGCAATTGCAATGAGAGAAAAGCAATAAAAAATTTCCACCTATATCACAACTAAGAATCTAACTCAGTTGCATAAACACCATCTCCAAATGACAGTAAACAAGCTCACTTCTAGGATCCCATCCAATGGCCCTGGCACTCCTGTGCTCCTCTAGTGCACTGCTATCACTTATTAACTACTCCTGATCATATTTTGTGTGTTCATAAGCAAACAATATACTTGCCTTCCTGAAGTCATCACATTCAGATATCTTTCAAGTACATACACAATCATGATATAAAATTTAAGGATAAAAAATGAATTTTTATACACATACACAGAAACTTTTTTTTTTCTTTTCAAATAGGTTTGTAAAGATTCAGTACTTTGGGGGGAGGAGATGCTGAAGATCAAGCCTAGGGCCTCACAGATGCTGTACTACCATCTGAACCCCTTACGCCTGAGCTGTAATCCCAAGGCCATAAAATTCACCCATTTAAAGTATACAATCTGTACTGGACAGCTTTAGAGTCAACTTGACACACCTGGGTTGAAGGAGCCTCAATTGCGGAATTGGCTCCATTGGATTGGCCTGTGGCCACATCTGTGGAGAATTGTCTTGATTGTCGAGCAATGTGGGAGGGCCCAGCCCACAATGAGTGATGCCACGCTGGGCAGGTTATTGTGTACCTTATAAGAAGGCAGGCTGGGGGGCTGGAGAGATGGCCTAGCGGTTAAGAGCGCCAACCGCTCTTACAGAGGACCCGGGTTCCATCCCCAGCACCCACATGGCGGCCGACCGTCCGAAACTCCAATTCCAGGAGAACTCCAGTTCCAGGGGAATCCGACACCCTCTTCTGACCTCCGCGGCATTGCATGACACGGGTGCACAGACTTGCATTCATACACATACAGAAATAAATAAAATTAATAAAAAAAATTAAAAAAAAAAAAAAAACAAAAAGAAGGCAGGCTGGGCATGAGCCAGGAGAGCAAGCCAGTGAACAGCATTCCTCCATGGCCTGTGTTTCAGCTCCTGCCTCCAGGTTCGTGCCCTGAGTTCCTGCCTTGGGCTCCCTGAGTGATGAACTGTGACCCAGGAGATGTAAGATGAATAAACCCTTTCCTCCCCAAGTTGGTGTCGGTCAGAGTGTTTTGTCACAGCAATGGAAGACAAACTAGAACAGAAATTGGTACCAGGAGTGGAGTATTGCTGTGTCAGACCTGACTTTGGTGTTTTGGGGAAGGATTGTGGAGGCGTTTGGAACTTTGGGCTGGGAAGATCATTGAATGCCTAAAGATCGTGGCTGTGGAAATTGGAACAGTTTTGCTGAAAGAATTGTAGAAGATGGAGGCCTGGCTTGTGATGTTTCTAGTTTCAAAGGGAAGCAGAGATCATCAGGACTGTTTAATCTGTGGGTTCTGGTCAGCTGGGGCTGAAGAATCAGCTGTAAGTAACAAGAGACCAGAACCTGAAGTGAAATCTTTGTTGTATTAGGATAATTGATGCTGGTTAGCTAGGGCTGAAAAATCAGCTGTAAGTAACAAGAGACCAGCATCACTGTGGTGAAATCTTCTGGGAAGAATTTCTTCAGGGTCAGCACACAGAAGCTATGATCCAGAAGGGGCCTGAGCCTCCATCTCAAGCCAGAAGCAGGACTTGGTAGTGTGTAAGAGTCTCCTATATGGTTCTGGTGTTGAAATTTGAGGGGGTCACAGAGAGCAGCCGAGGCTTGGCACTGTGAGAGGTCAGGAAAGACCATTGGTGGAAGTGCACCTCAGTTGCAGTGAAGACCCCAGGATTGCAGGGGTCATGGAGAGAAGCTGAGGCTTTGCACCAGGAGAGGTCAGAAGAGACCATTGGTGAAGGTGCTGTCTCAGTTTCAGTGGCAACACCAGCTTTTTGGAGATGCCAGGACCATGGGACGACCACCAAGAGCAGCAGCAGGTGTGAAAGGAGTCGGCTGGGCCTTCAAGATGAGCTGTGTGTGCCATGGACGGCAGAGTCAGAGAAGGGAAGCTGCTGAAACCCTTTGGAGCCCAGAAGATTGTGAGTGAGTCCCAGGTATCCAGCCTTGAGCTACTTTGCTGGACTTAGGTTTTGTTTGATTGTGCCTGATTCTTCCCTTTGAAATAAGACAGTACTTGTTTTGGATTTTACAGCAGCCCACAGTTAAGAGACTTTTAATAGACTGTGAACTTTTAAGTGTTTGGACATTTTAAGGACTGTGGGGCTTTTAAGGTTGTACTGTCTTAGGTTGTGATTAATGTTAACATACTTTGGGGATAAGAACTGGAAAGATTGTGGTTTAATAGTGATGTGTTTTGTGTGTCAAGTTGACAAGGGGTCAATTGTGCTGGATATCTTTAGTGTCAACTTGACACACCTGGGGTGAGGGAGCCTCAATTGGGGAATTGGCTCCATTGGATTGGCCTGTGGGCACATCTGTGGAGAATTGTCTTGATTGTCGAGCAATGTGGGAGGGCCCGGCCCACAATGAGTGGTGCCACCCTGGGCAGGTTGTTGTGTACTGTATAAGAAGGCAGGCTGGGCATGAGCCAGGAGAGCAAGCCAGTGAACAGCATTCCTCCATGGCCTGTGTTTCAGCTCCTGCCTCCAGGTTCCTGCCCTGAGTTCCTACCTTGGGCTCCCTGAGTGATGAACTGTGACCCGGGAGATGTAAGCTGAATAAACCCTTTCCTCCCCAAGTTGGTGTCAGTCAGAGTGTTTTGTCACAGCAATGGAAGACAAACTAGAACACAATCACTGAGGATATGGCTCAGGGATTAAGAGTAATTACTGCACATGTAGCAGACCCAGGCTTGGTTCCGAGCACCCCTATGATGGCTAACAATTGTCTATAGCTCCAGTTCCAGGGGATCTGATGCTCTCTTTTGGCCTCTGAGAGTACCACACATACACAGGGGGCACATATGCTCAGGCAAAGCAGTAACACAGATAAAAACAAATCTTAAAAAAATAAGTTCTACAATTCAATTTTTAGTATACTCCCAGTACCACTATCTATTTTAGGACAGTTTTATTCCCATCCTTAAGAAAACACATAACCTATGGAAAAGATTTCTGGGATACTATCTCAGACTTAGACTCATCTTGAAACTTAAACATTAAGCATATAGGCTTAATCCCTCATGACCCTCCCTTGCATTTAACCCAAAATAATGTATGCACGTGTGAGTGTGTGTTGTGAAAATAGCAACCACTGCAAGTAGCAAACATTCTTTAGAACAACAGATTATCCCACTTGTGTTTCAAACAGTCAGGATTAGATTGATAACATGTTTGTGGTTGTGTGAATTGGTCTAAGACAATAGTACAGGGAAAGTCCTATGTTTCCTTCCTCATTTCATGCTGGGTGTACTGTATCTGTAAACAGAGAGCAAGACCTTTGTCCAAGAACACAGTTGCAGGAGAAATATGAAATAATAAGTTCTCAGAACACATTGATGCCATTCTCCCATTCTTGGTTTCTATGGATGGTCACAGTCAGGCTTTTTTTTTTTTTTTTTTTGGGTCTTTTTGAGACAGAATCTCCCTGCAGCCCCAGCTGGCCTAGAACTTGCTATGTAGACCAGGCTGGCCTCGAACTCACAGAGATCCACCTGCCTCTGCCTCCTGAGTGTTGGGATTAAAGGTGTGTGCCACTATGCCAGGCAGTCAGGTTATTCTTATCCAGGTATTTCCATAATGTGGCATCACACCATGAAAATAATCAATAATTATCACTCTCAGTTTGTCCTCATTTCTAGGCGGCCACCAAAGATTTTCTGTCTCAAAAGATGTTTTTATTCTAGACATTTCATGCATGTAAATTCATACAATATATGTTCTTTTGTGATTGGATTATTTCATTTAGCATATTTTCAGAGTTTGTCTTAATTCACTTAATGTTACTACAACATCCTACCTGAAACTGGGATGTGTAAAAATCTTTATAAAAAGAAAATACATTCATTTGGACTCAAATTCTGAAAGCTATGAAGTACAAGATCAGTTGGGTGTATCTGGAGGCCCTTCTTACCGGGAGACTCTGAAGCATCCCAAAGAACCATAGAACATCACATACTGGAACAGAATAAGGTTGTTAGCCTTGGTCTGTTTTCTTATAAGGCTAATAATTGTATTATGATGTCATATAATCTTAGTTACTTCTATAAAGACCTACCTCAAATATCATTAGCACATAACTTTGAGGATTAAGTTTCCAATGTGTGAAATATAGGACACACATTCAAACTGTAGCCAAGTTTGGTCATATAAAATCTATCGGTACATCACTTCTTGTTATGGATGAATTATATCCCATCATAGAGACACATCACATTTTATTCATCCATTCATTAGTTGTCAGGCCTTTGAGCTGTTTCTACATCTTTTCTTCTGTGAATAACACCTCTGAAAAGTTAGTTGTAGGATCTGAGATCTCCTGAGACCAGCTGAAGCACAGGTACTGGGGCACAGGCTAAAGAGCATCCCCCCACCCCATCACCCCTGCCAACTGGGATTATGAAAACATCTGAAGGAGGCAAGCAAAGCAAGCCTTCAACACAGTGAAGAGGCATTTAGGACTCACATTGGAATACAGGCAAGGAGAAGCCCATACACCAGGAACACGAAGAAGAGACAACATGGGAAAGGGGCAGGATAATCCCACACCAAGCTTTACCAACCCTGTGGAAGATTCCTACAGTGGGATCCCTCTGGGGATGGCCCACGACACAGATATCAGAAACACAATTGGGAACATATTTAAAGAACTACAACATTATAAAGAGCAAATCAAAGAACTAAGAAAAGAGAATGAAGAACTCAAGAAGGACCTAGAGAGAGAGAATGACAAACTCCGGAAGGAAGTAGAAAAGATCCCATGCTGAAAAAGATAAGGAAACCAACCAGCGAAGCAAAGACCTACAGGAGGAGATTGAGAAGCTCCAAAAAGAAGTAGAAATACTAAAAAAAATCAGAAGAGGAAATGAAAAAAAAAAGGAAATCAAACACACATACAATCAAGAGGAAAGGAATGGAAAAAGCCTCAGAAGCAGAATGGAGGAAGCAAAACAAAGAATATCAGACCTGGAAGATAACATAAACCAACTAAAAAGCTCAAGTAAAGATTATGAAAAATTTAAAAATACACAAAAGTGGAACAACCAGGAACTGTGGGACACTATGAAAAGATCAAACCTCTGCATTATAGGAATAGAGGAAGGAGAAGGATCCCAAGAGAATGGTATTGATCAGATCTTCAACAGAATAATAGATGAAAACTTCCCCAAACTAAAAAAAAAGACAAACCAATACAAATACAAGAAGCACATAGAACTCCAAACAGACAAGATCAGAAAAGAAATTCTCCACACCACATTATAGTTAAAATGCTAGACACCC
>VZQC01011281.1:3245199-3281729 GCA_009823505.1 Rhizomys pruinosus | reverse complement strand
GGAGGTTTGATCTTTTCATAGTGTCCCACAGTTCCTGGTTGTTCCACTTTTGTGTATTTTTAAATTTTTCATAATCTTTCCTTGAGGTTTTTAGTTGTTCTGTGTTATCTTCCAGGTCTGATATTCTTTGTTCTGCTTCCTCCATTCTGCTTCTGAGGCTTTTTCCATTCCTTTCCTCTTGATTGGATGAGTGTTTGATTTCCTTTTTCATTTCCTCTTCTGATTTCTTTAGTATTTCTACTTCCTTTTGGAGCTTCTCAATCTCTTCTTGTAGCTCTTTGCTTCGCTGGTTGGTTTCCTTATCTTTTTCAGCATGGGATCTTTTCAGTGCTTCTACTTCCTTCCGGAGCTTGTCATTCTCTCTCTCTAGGTCCTTCTTGAGTTCTTCATTCTCTTTTCTTAGTTCTTTGATTTGTTCTTTATAATCTTGTAGTTCTTTAAATATGTTCCCTATTGTGTTTCAGTTATCTGTGTCCTGGGGCATCCCCAGAGGGATCCCACTGCAGGAGTCTTCAACAGGGTTGGTAGAGCTTGGCGCGGGATTATCCTGCCCCTTTCCAGTGTTGTCTCTTCTTCGTGATCCTGGCCTATGGGCTTCTCCTTGCCTGTATTCCAATGTGATTCCTAAATGCCTCTTCACTGTGTTGAAAGCTTGCTTTGCTTGCCTCCTTCAGATGCCTTCATAATCCCAGTTGGTGGGGGGTGGGGCTCTTCAGCCCGTGACCCGGTACCTTCTGCTGGCCTCAGAAGATCTCCTAATCTTTATTTTACAGGGATATATGCTAAAATAATTACTGCTGAAATATGGTGGCTGGGATTTTCTCTAAATAATTCTAAGGGAGGAGGGCAGTGAATCAAGGTATAGATCAAGATTTTTCACCCTGAACATACTGTCATTGTGGACTGGATAATTCTTTGTTATGCATTCTGTTCTGTTATTGGTTGATATTTACCAGTATTCCTGAGTCCACCTATTAGAGGCCTAATATTCCTTTCCATCATGATATTAGACAAATATCTCCAGCAGACAAATCACCCCCAGCTGAAAGCAAGAATAGAGGAAATAAAATTGCAAGCTAATAATTACTTAGTTTGAGTGATGAGGATGTAGGGTTTATTACACTACTGCCTACAATTGCATGTGATAAAGTAATCTAACTTTTCCTCTGGGCATAGCATGATGCCATCTTGGAGTAGAGAATATCTTAGTCAGGTAGCTACTGCTATTATTCAACAGAACAATACAGTGGGAGCTAGGTCTACCATATTCCCTAGTAGATGAAGAGGGGGAGGGTCACAAGACCCACACCTGTAATTCTGGCTTTTACTCCCTCTTTCACAACATCAGCTGCAAGTGACCTAAGGGTATGTAGGAAGTGGACATTATCTGGAAAAAACGATTCTATCATGTAGCTTCCACAAGGTCACCACCCATTATGTGGTAGGACTTTGCAGCAATGCAGCTGTGTGGAAGTCACCCATGCTTCTGTAAGTAAGTCTCATCCATGCTCTGCAAAAAAAAAAACCCAGGAAACTCATTGGTTTGCCAACAGACTTTGGTGGAATGCAGTTTTGGTCTGCTTTTGGTGCCCTATCTGGGTAAGCAGACATCTGTTCACATCTTCCAAGAAAGTTTAACTCAAATGTCTTGCAACTTTTCCAAAATAGAATATTATTTTAAAATAAGGTTTTAAAAATCAGTAAAGAAGAAGAAATATGGGGCAGGCAGTGGTGTGTGTGTGTGTGTGTGTGTGTGTGTGTGTGTGTGTGTGTGTAGCATCAAGATCTTTGGTTCTGTGATTTTTTTTTTCAGTCTTTTTGAGACAGGGTCTCCTTTTAGTCCCAGCTGGCCTGGAACTTGATATGTAGACCAGGTTGGCCTTGAATTTACAGACATCTGGCTGCCTCTGCCTCCCGAGTGCTGGGATTAAAGGTGTGTGCCACCACGCCCAGCTTGGTTCTGTGATCTTTTAAGAAGCTATTCGGAGGGACTTAAGGGATAACTTTGTTCCTTGTCCTCAGAGGTCAACTAAGTCCCAGGGGACTATGCATGGGGGCCTCTCTGTTGAAATGTCTTGCAGATGTGAGTCACTAGTCTTCCTGTGAAAGGAAGTCTTGGAGATCCATTAATGAGACTTCAGCCAGTGTCCAGTCTATAAAGAGGAAAGTCTCCTCATGCTTCAAACAAGAAAGCCTGCTCTAGCAAGACCTGACTTTGTCCTCGAGTGGATGGAACTGGTAAATGAAAAGCTGAAAAGAGCCAGGGGCTCCCTCCCCCCCAAAACCCCAGTGACCCCTGAGGACCAGATCCTCAACTGACCTTGAGGAAACAAAAACCTTGGTTAATCTGGGCTAACAGTGTGGCCTTAAACATCCGAAAGGAAAGTATAACCAGAAATAAATCAGTAAGGCCTGAGAAATTGTACTTCAGGTATAAAACTTGAGATCTTAGTAAAAAGACAAAAAGTTAAAAAAAAAAAAAAAGCATTATTGTTTTGCCTGTCTTTAATTCTTACTGGCAAGTGCAGCTACCCTGTGACTGCCACTGCTTTTGCCATCCTTCAAAGACATGAGACACAGCTTTTCAACCTTCCAATATGGACTGAAGACTCATGTCTCTCCAAGAATCCTCCAAACCTTCAGTGCCAGATGGGGACTGCTGAGACATCCAGCTTGTGAACTGAGCTACTACTGGGGTTTCAGCCTCTTCAGAGTATAGACTGACAGACTGCCATTGTTGGACTACCCAGGCTGTGTCATGGAGGCCAGTACAAGAAGATCAAGACAGGACATGGTGCTTACTGGACCTCATTTGATGACCATGGGAAGGGAAAACCCCAGTGTGGAGCACAAGGGCAGGACTGATGGTTGTTTGGGCTTGCCAAGGAGGAGACTTCAAATAATTCCTTAAGGAAAACATGACATCTTTCAGCATAATAAAGAAAAATTAATTAATTAAAATAAATAAATAATGAAATTTAAAAAAACTATTCCAGGGAATAGTCAGAAAATATGTGTGAATTACAGAGTCCATAATTAAAGGGATATCCATAGCTGCATGGCCACAGTAGGACCTACCACAGGCATAGTGTTCAAAGTCTTAACAATCAAAACTGCTAATCTTGTGGCATTGACTAAAACTTTCCCTCCTTTTTGCACTTGGAATAAGAACTATTACATATTTTCTGTGCTTTGCTTGTTTTTAAGTGGCCTACATTCATTTTATTTGTACAATACTTTTTAAAAATATAAAGTTATCCTATACCTATTGATCTTTGCACCTGATGTTACATTTGGAAGTGTTGGGGGTAGGGGGGAGTCCTGTGTCCTAGATTATCACTGAGTTTGGGGATGCTATTTCTGTAGCTTGACATACCAAGACATTCATGCATCAACGAGGATTCTTGGGTGCTGTTATTAGATACAGTTGTATCCCCAGAAATTCATGTGTTGAAGTCCTATTCATGAGTACCTTAGAATGTGGCCTCTTTATAAACATTTAAGTCAAAATGAAGTCATTATGGGCTGGAGAGAAAGCTCTGCATTTAAGAGTACTGGCTGCTCTTGCAGAGGACCTGAGTTCAGTTCCCAGCACCCTCATGGCAGCTAACAGCCATCTGTAACCCCAGTTCCAGGGGATCCCCAGCCTCTTCTAGCCTCCAAGGGCGTTGGATAACACAAATACACTTAAATATGTGCAGCTGAAACACCCATACACATAAAATTAAAATAAATCCAAGATTTTAAATATTTATTTAAAAAGAAGTCATTAAGCCGGGTGCAGTGGTGCACGCCTTTAATCCTAGCACTTGGGAGGCAGAGGCAAGCAGATCTCTCTGAGTTTCAGGCCAGCCTGGTCTACATAGTGAGTTCCAGGACAGCCAGAGCTACAGGGAGACCCTGTCTCAAAAAGACCAGAAAAATAAGAAAGAAGAAGAAGAAAAAAAAGAAGGAGGTGAGGAAGAAGGAGGAGAAGGAGAAGAAGAATAAGAAGAGGAGGAAGAAGAAGAAAAGAAATCATTAAGTAGATTGTATGGCAGAATGCAGGGACTTGGGTGGAGTGGGGGGGCATGGAAAGGGAAGCGATTGTAGATTCAACTGAGAAATGAAGTATGACTTATGGAAAAAGTTTAGAAACGATAAAAAAGACTATCCTCATAAGGAGAAATTTGGACACAGACATGCTTAGAGAGTAGATGATATAAACATGAAGTGTGTCATCTATAAGCTTTCCCTTTATTTTGTCTCAGAACAAATCAAATCTACCAACAACTTGACTTTTTGTTGTTTGTTTTGTAGTGCTAGAAATCAATCCCAGAGCTTTACAAATGGTTAAAGGAAAAAAAAAAGCCGGGTGTGGTGGCGCAAGCCTTTAATCCTAGCACTTGGGAGGCAGAGGCAGGTGGATCTTTGTGAGTTCAAGGCCAGCCTGGTCTACAGTGTGAGTTCCAGGACAGCTGGGGCTACAGGGAGACCCTGTCTTGAGAAGACCAAAAAAAAAAAAAAAAAAAAAAAGGTTAAAGCAGAAAATTATGTTAGTCAGTTCTGATTCTATGCATATGTGAGAAAAACTGGCTTAGAGGCTATTTCCTTGAAAAGGTGCCCCAATTAAGCCACAGATGACTTCGCGGGATATACTACCACAACTGCATCTGACATAGATCTCACTGTGTCCTGCCAACTCACAGCACTGCATCTGTGCACTGCTGCCTCAGGAGGTTGATCTCTGTGGCTGCCCTCAGAAAACTGGATCCACACAGGCAGCTGCTTTTGTACAGTTGCTTCTAAATCAAGGTCCTGGGTGGTCTCGTCTGACTTACAACCTAAGCCATATTGCTGGGACCAAATGCAAAAAGAAGGTTGAGACTTTTAAAGATAAGAATCATAGTGTGGAGGCTGAAGACATGGTTCAATGGGTCAGAGCACTGGCTGCTCTTACAGAGGACCAGGACTTGATTCCCAGCACCCACATGGCAGCTAACAGTCATACATAACTCCAGTTCCAGGGGATCTGACACCCTCTTCTGACCTCTGTGGACATTGCATGACACAGGTGCACTTACATGCATGCGGGCAATACACTTCTACACATAAAAAAATCACAGTCTGGGGGACTGGAGAGATAGCCTAGCATTTAAGAGCACTGACTGCTCTTGCAGAGGACCTGGGTTCGATCCCCAGCACCCACATGGCGGCTAACTCCAATTCCAGGAGAACTCCAGTTCCAGGCGAATCCGAGACCCTCTTCTGACCTCCACGGCATTGCACGACACTCGTGCACAAACCTGCATGCAGACAGTACATTCATACACATACAAAAATAAATTTTAAAAAAATAAAAATAAAATAAAAATCACAGTCTGGGAAGTTAAAAAAAGAAAAGAAAGTACTGTAATAACTAAACTGATATAACTCTTTAACTAAAAGCATGTGATTAGAGTTTAGACTATAAATTTGAAATTCTATATTGCTACTATAATTTTTAATAGTTTACTGACAAAACTGTACTACCAAGCTTCAACAATAGTGTGAAATTTGTCACTGTTCCTATAATGTGAGTTTGTCAGTCACTCCCTATATAAAGTCTTTCAATGTAATCATGTAACTTATTAAAGAAAACAATGTTAATAAAAAAATGTATTGGTCTTTTTGAGACAAGGTCTCTCTATAGCCCCAGGCTGTCCTGGAACTCACGTATGTAGACCAGACTGGCCTTGAACTCACAGAGATCCACCTGCCTCTGCCTCCCAAGTGCTGAGATTAAAGGTGTGCACCACAGTGCCCAGCCCTAATAAAATATTTTGTTAAGTTGTGAAACAAAACTGATTCAGAGCTAAATTAAGAGTAGTGTCATAGGATAGTATATAACTGCTCATAATTGATACTCTAGTGGCAAAAAGATTTAAAAAAAATAGGAAGAAAAAGGAAGAACAAAGGTCCTGGCAAGATAGTTCAGCTGGGAAAGGAGAGCACTGTGTAGGAAGAGAAGGGTGGTAGGTACTATCTTTAGATCTCCAAACCCAGGCCCTGCCTAACATTTATAGACTTGATCTGTGGTCTAAAGCCTGCAATTGTCACAACCTAAGGAAAAAATTATACTTTAGTAGCTGCTTAATACAGGATATTAAACTATTGGTGCAGAATATACTTTAATAGTTGAGGAACTTTTCATGCCTAGTTTTACAGAGCTGTATAAAGTGGTTTAAGCTTCTCAGGGAAAAACAACAAATGCAAAGTATGTTAGGCACAAGAAGAAAATGTAGATTGGCATCACTGAATACAAAGGAAATGGACTTACACCTCTTCCAAGAGCAACCCAAAGGTCATAGTCATAGGTTTTCTTGTAATCATTTTATTTTATTTTTTAAATTTTATTTTATTTATTTATTTTCTATGTGTATGAATGTACTGTCTGCATGCAGGTTTGTGCACCCGTGTCATGCAATGCTGGGGAGGTCAGAAGAGGGTGTCAGATTCCCCTGGAACTAGAGTTCTCCTGGAACTGGAGTTAACAGACGGTTCTCAGCTGCCATGTGGGTGCTGGGGATCGAACCCGGGTCCTCTGTAAGAGCAGTCGGCGCTCTTAACCACTAGGCTATCTCTCCAGCCCATCTTGTAATAATTTTAAACTAATGTTTACAAAACGATGGCTTTCATTGTAACATGTTCACATGCACATGATTGTGCTTCGCCCATACTCATTCTCGTTACCCCCACTTGTCCCTTTCTCCCTCCCACTGGTCTTTTTTCTCCATCCACAATTTCTCTTCTGCATTCTTGTCAGGTACATGAATGTGTACAGTTAAGCCTACATTCTGCAAATGAGAGAAAGCATAAATATTTCATGTCATCCCCTCTTGCCCTCCCTCCGTTTAGACTTCTTTGTTCCCCATAGAACCCCTCTACTTTCATGCCCTATGTGTAGTATATATAATATATAGATACATATTTAAATATAGATTCCACACATGAGAGGAAACGTGTCATATTTGTCTTTCTAAGTCTAATTCATTTCACTTAATATGATCTTCAGTTCCATCCATTTTCCTGCAAATGGCATCACTTCCTGTCTTCCTTCTAGATGAATAAAGTTCCATTGCCTAGCACATTTCCTTCATCTATTCATATGTTAATGAGCAACTAAGCTGATTCCCTAGCTTGGCTCTTGTGAATAGTGCTGCAATAAATAAGTATCTCTGTGGAATGTTGATTTAGATTCTTTCGCGTCTATAGCCAAGAGTGGTATAGCTGGATCACACTGGAGTTCTATTTTTCATAGTTTGAGGGACCTCCTACTGATTTCCATACTGGCTGAACCAATTTACACTTCCACCAGCAGTATATAAGCTGCTGGACCCCAATCCTCAACAGCATTTGTTGTCATTGATTTTTATGTTATTTATCACTAATGTATTGTTAGGAGCATACTTAGCATATAGAAATTGTGTGAACTTGAAGTAGTTAGGAATAAACAAACAGTAGATAATGTGTGAAATTGTAACTTTAAAGAAATTAGCAAATGTTAAACTTAGCTCAGCAAGAAGCCTTTTCCAGTTTAGGGCTGCTTTATTATTTTTTTTTATTTTATTTTATTTTATTTATTTCTGTATGTGTATGAATGTACTGTCTGCATGCAGGTTTGTGCACCCGTGTCGTGCCATGCCACGGAGGTCAGAAGAGGGTGTCGGATTCCCCTGGAACTGGAGTTCTCCTGGAATTGGAGCCTCAGACGGTTTTCAGCCGCCATGTGGGTGCTGGGGATCGAACCCGGGTCCTCTGTAAGAGTGGTCGGCGCTCTTAACCGCTAGGCCATCTCTCCAGCCCTAGGGCTGCTTTAAAGATAAGCACTGAGCACTAAGTCCACCACAGAGGGGTTCAATAGAGCCCAAAAGACTGAGAGAACTCAATTGATTAGTTGGCCAGAGGTGGAATGGACACAGACAGGAAAGACAACTACCTGCTATGAAGGGGGGACCCTAGGCACAAGCCTGAGATTAGCACCTGAGAACCCAGTGCACACCAGCTGCAGCCTATTTAAGCTGGGAAGTGTAGAGTGACTTTGCTCTCACTCCCCCTTGGGGGACCGCTGTGAGATGCCACTGTGAACCTCTCTGCTGAGAATACCTGGACATGCTGCCCCATAGGCACCAGTTTGCCTGAAGTTCATGCTGACCGGGCTGGCCACTGCTGCTGCCCAGACAAGCCTGTCTGAGCTGCCACAGCACTGGATTTGAAAGAGATCCACTTCAGCCAATCAACAGGCTTCTTGGAACTCCCTAGGGTGGACCCCCTCCGTGCCTTCAAGGTGCTAAGAGAATACCCTGTAGGTGAAGAGCCTTGGGGAGATAAGCTGGGACAGAACAGAATTCGAATTATAGAATTAACCTGTGTGGGGATTAATAACATTAGATTGTAAAAAGACAAAAAAAAAAAAAAAGCCAGGTGTGGTGGCACACCCCTTTAATCCTAGCACTTGGGAGGCAGAGGCAGGTGGATCTTGTGAGTTCAAGGCCAGCCTGGTCTACATAGCGAGTTCTAGGACAGCTGGGGCTACAGGGAGACCCTGTCTCAAAAAAACAAAAAAAGACAAAAATAAATAAAATTAGATTGTATTATAATATTTGTGTCCTGGATTCCTTTGGACTTAGCCCATGCTAGTCCAGGCTCATGGCATGTATGTATTGTGATATATGTGTGGTCTTGTGTGCCAAGACACACATGTGGAGGTCAGAGGAAATCTTGTGGAGTCAGTTCTTTTCTTCCACCTTTATGTGGGCTCTGAGAATCAAACTCAGGTTTTCAGGCTTGAAAGGAAATCGTCTTTCATTGATAGGTTTTCTCACCAGCCCTTGTCATTTCTCTCCATGAAGATAATAATTCTGATTAGGGTGAGATGTAACCTCAGTGCAGTATTAATTTGCATTTCTCTTACAGATAATGAGGATTGTTTTTTATATCTCGGTTGTACATTTCTATTTCTTCTGTTAAGAACTGTCTGTTCAATTCATTTTGTAAATGAAAAATATCTAAACTAAGCATAGTAGCTCATGCCTATAATTCCCACAATTGGAAGATGAGATTTGCCTTGATCTTGAAGCCAATGATGGGCTGCCTAGTAAGTTTAAGCTCAGCCTAGACTACAGATTTGAGACCCTATATCAAAAAAAGCCACACACATAATACACTCCCACAACAAAAAGAAAAAAAAAAAAAAAGAACAACTAAAAATGATGGTTCATCATTATCTTGTGTGTGTTGTCTTCGTGTCATGGGTGAATTCAGTTTTTTATTAAATAGTTGTTTAAAAGTCCTGGAGTCAAAGACTACAAAGTGTGTGTCCCTGGGTAGGAGTCCTATATTAAAACTTACCCACCCAGGGCTGCAAGATCATTGCAGAAGAGGGAGTGATTGTAAGAGCCAGGGGTGGTACATGACCATAAGAAAATGGTCCTAGATACAGGCTTCTGGGAACTTACTTAGGTGAACCTAACAACGATGGTGACAGCATGCACAAAACTATGCAAACTCAATCAGATTAAAAAATATATAAATAGCACAGAACTTAGAAAATGAGCAGGAGGCATCAACCTTAAGCTAAGGAACTATTGGCAGCTGATCTGATCCAGGAACAGTTGGTCTTCTTTAAGGGAGTAACACTAGACAGACTGAACAGTTTCCACTGGATGAACTCACATGGAGAGACATTTGAGTACACAAACTTAACTTAATAGGCCTTAACATATATGAAAGAATATACACGCCTTTAATTCTAGTACTCAGGAAGCAGAGGCAGAAGGATCTCTATGAGTTCAGGCCAGTCTGGTCTACATAGTGAGTTCCAGAGCAGCGGGGCTACAAGGGAAACTCTGTCTCAAAAACAACAACAACAACAACAACTATATCTATTATATATATATATATATATATATATATATATATATTCAGAATGTGGGTGGGCTACAGGGTGCAGATAGGGAGGGGAATCTAAATGATTTATATTGTATGAAATCCACAATGTTAAATTAAAAATACATTGGAAAGAAGGTCTTGAATTCAATCCCTTCACTGCCCCACCTAAAAAAAAAAAAAAAAAAAAACCAAAAGGAAGGACAAAAACATTTTTATATAACTCAGGCACAGCTTAGAGAAGTTGTATAACACTGATGAAAAAATAGCTCTTTTATTGTACTTCAGGCATAAAACTTGAGATCTTAGTAAAAAGACAAAAAGTAAAAAAAAAACTCTTTTGAATTTTTTTCTTTGTTTTTGTTTGTTGTTGTTTATTTTTTTAATTTTTTATAAATTTTAAATGATGTATGAAATACACAAAGCATCAATAAAAATAAATAATAAAAAATTTTTATTTATTTATTTTTATGTGTATGAATGTACTGTCTGCATGCAGGATTGTGCACCCACATCGTGCAATGTTGCAGAGGTCCGAAGAGGTCATCGGATTCCCCTGGAACTGGAGTTAAAGATGGTTCTCAGCCACCATGTGGGTGTTGGGGATCAAACCCGAGTCCTCTGCAAGAGCAGTAGGCACTCTTAACCGCTAAGCCATCTCTCCTGCCCCATGTTGTTTATTAGCTAGGGTTTTGCTATGTAGCCCAGGGTGACTTTAATCCTAGCACTTGGGAAGCAGAGGCAGGCGGATCTTTGTGAGTCAAGGCCAACCTGGTCTACAGAGTGAGTTCCAGGACAGCTGGGGCTACAGGGAGACCCTGTCTCGAAAAGACCAAAAAAAAAAAAAAAAGAAAAAGAAAAAAATCGAGGCAGTCCTACCTTAGCTTCCTGTGTGCTATAATTACAGGTATTCTCTGCAATGCCTAGCTAGTCTTCTGACTTCTCAGATAACTTTTTCAGTGGAGTCCCCCATTTTTCAATGGTTAATCTGTGGCAAACTTACACAATCATTCCCAGTACCAAACTTTCCCCCTCTCAACAACTTCGAAGTTTGCTGTATGACTTGTCCTGATAGATGGGCCGTCCATGAATGTGATAAGCAGAAGCTTAAAGTGCTTGCACATCTGGGGCTTGTCATTTTTACATATTTTTACATTTTTACATATTATTGCTGTGAGGATAAGCCTGATCTAGCCTTCTTAAAAGACCAGCTGGAAAGCCGGGCGTGGTGGCGCATGCTTTTAATCCTAGCACTTGGGAGGCAGAGGCAGGCGGATCTTTGTGAGTTCAAGGCCAGCCTGGTCTACAGAGTGAGCTCCAGGCCAGCTGGGACTAAAAGGGAGACCCTATCTCAAATATACCAAAATAAAAATAAAAATAAAAGACCAGCTGGAGACAGTGTTCCAAATCTCAGCTGTCTACCAAAGGATTATAGCCATTTGAGCCAGCCTATGTTAAGATCCACTCAAGTAAGACCAGCTCCTACCACAGAATTGTAGGCAATAGATTATCATGTCACTAACTTTCTGGGTAGCTACCAGCTTAACAGCAGGATGTAGACCTTTTATAAATTAATACAATTATGTACAACAGAGATGAATGACAGAGTAGGGTAGAAGGGACCCGCCTTGATTCAGCTAGCTTATATTCCCTGCTGTCATTTAGAAGTCAGTGTACAGTAGAGCAAGCCATTTTTTCAAGATTGGATGGTGTTTACGAAGCCAAGTAGAATCCTGATTTGGGCAAAGATGTAGTATACACAAATATGTCATTTTCCCAAAATCTTGACTGTCTTACTATTCACTGCTACTGCTCTGAACCAAGGTTGGCATCAATTCTGTTGTAGCTTTAGAGCCATAAACATTAGGAACTGATAAAGTTGGAGTTGGTGACCTGGGAAAAATGCTTTTGTCTGTAGTCATTCATAGCCTTGCAAATAACCACTGGAGTGGTTTGAATGAGAATGTCCCCATAGTCTCCAAGTACCCAGGGTGAGGCTCCTCCATTGCACTTGGGACGTGCTGACCCCTGTGATTTCCCCAAATGCAGGAAATTCGACTGCATAATTTGTGGTAGTGGGGGACTGCTCTCCCCTGAAAAAAAAAAAAAAGTGGCCATCCTAAACCACTAAATTAATAGCCTTAGAGTAGCTCTAGTTTTAAACAGTTCAAGTGATAAATGCTATGACAGAAAATGAAGCAAGGCAAATACTGAGTGTATGGGGGTTTTCTTATATAGAATGTGTTGTTTTATAAAGAATGAACTAAAAAATCTTATTATTATTATTTTATGCATGTATTGTCTGAATGTGTGTAAGTGCACCCATGTCCTGCAGTGCCTGAGGAGTCAGAAGAAGGCTTTGGATTCCCCTGGAACTGACATTTTGTAGAGTAATAGCCATGATTCACAAAAGATGAAGAATATTGATGTTACATGAAAAATGAATTTCAACAATTTAAATCCTCTTAGTATTCCTCCTTACCTCTCATCAAATCGCAAAACTCAGAGAGCATTAAAGATCATCTTAGCCAACCCTCTCCTCATTATAAGAAGAAACTAAAGTACAGAAAAGGTAGCCCAAAGCCACATAACAAGTGAGAGCCTCCCCTTTGTACCTCACCTTGTCTTTCTAATGTAGTTTTTTTTTTTTTCTTTTGCATGTGTCTGAGTGCACTTACTGCCTACATGTGTGTAAGTACACTGTATCATGCAATGCCTGAGGCAGGTCAGAAGAAGGAATCAGATCCCCTAGAACTGGAGTTACAGATGATTGTTAACAACCATATGGGTCCTCTACAAGAGCAGTCAATGTTCTTAACTGCTGAGCCATCTCTTCGGACCCCCTAATGTAGCTTTTTAGAGTTAGAAGCAACTTTTAGCTTTTCACGCTGGTGCTTTGGTGCCTCCTGTTGGAAATCAAAGGAATTGACTTTAACCCTATCAATGTTAAAGGATGGCTGTCTGTCTTAGCAGGCAAGCTATAAGCTTTTTTGTACTCTCAGCAGTGTGCCTGAGGAAGTTTGGGTGAACTAGGATCTAAAAGACAATTTGTATGCATGGATACAAAAGTTCTAATTCTTGGGTCTGAAACCCAGATAGCATAGTTAGTTCAAATTGATCCTCTCCTTTGAGTAAGCATTCCTTTTCTGGTAAGCATGGCTGACCTCCATCTTTAACACAGCCATCCCAAACACCACTACATCCTCGACTAGGCAAAATGCTAAAGGCCATTTGTGTGGCAATGAAGCTACAAGCATCTCAGAACCAAGGAGACAACTCAGTGTTTCAGGGCTGAATCTTCACGTAGCTATTTGCAATCCAAATTCTCTGGCAGGTGGTATGCACTGAGCCTCAACTACTCAGAAAGTGGGCAGGAGGATTACTTGAGCCTAGGAAATTGAGACCAGCATGAGAAAAATAATGAGAAAATAAGAATATGAAAAACTAAAAATAAGAGAATAAAAAACTTTGTGCTAGAGATATGACTCACTGTTAGAATGCTTGCCTAACATGTACACACTTAGACCTCCAACACTATCTGAATAATAATTAATAATAATAATAATATGTTTTAAAAGATATGTAAGGCAGGGCTGGAGAGATGGCTCAGCGGTTAAGAGCACCGACTGCTCTTGCAGAGGACCCGGGTTCGATTCCCTGCACCCACATGGCCTCTAAGAACTGTCTTTATCTCCAGTTCCAGGGAAATCCAACGCCCTCTTCTGACCTCCATGGCATTGCACGACACAGGTGCACCAACCTACATGCAGACAGTACACTCAATACACGTAAAAAATAAATAAATTTTAAAAATAAATAAATAAAAGATGTGTAAGCCAAATTAAGTCAATAAGACTCTTTTGGATACCTCAGTAAATCTAAAATAACATCTTAGTCTGATATTGATATCAGAACAGGTGAACATTTAAAGCTATGGTTTCTTTCTTTCATTTTCTTTTTTTGCTTGTCTAGTCTAGTCTAGTCATATTTGAACTTTCTTTCTTTATATCTCATGACCCAACAGAAGGGAGGTAATTTCTCACTAGCACATATAAACTATGCCAAAATGGGAGAAAAATATACAACCACTTTAGAGTTGCCAGAAGGCAACTCTAAATTCAGGGCAGGTTGTTGTTTCTAAGAATATTTCTCTGTAGAAATGGCTTATGGGAATATTTAAGGATTTCGTTGCGTTTAAGGGGAAAACTATGTATAGGCTTCACTTGAAAGCAAGGACATATTTAAAAGGCTGTAAAAGTGATGAAATGTGTGTTCACTAACAAAATGATTAAATGTATAGGCTATATTGTCTAGCATGTACTCCATTTTAATAAACTTTTCAGCTAAGGATAAGTTACCTAGATATCCAATGAAGCAATTTAAAAATTTTTTGAGACTTCAACTTTGGATAACACTGCCTGCAGAATCTTACTTTTCATTTTATCTGGTGGCATTAGAGAGTAGACTAGACTCCACAAGCTATTTACAAGGGAACGATAGTAAATACAGTATATGTTGACCACTACAGTCATTCCAACTTCTTTTCATAATGTCTGTATACTGGAAAATTAAAAATTAACACCTCCTGGTATTAGAATAGAAAGACAAGAAGATAACATAGGAAAAGAAAACTAAATCTAGTTTCAACTTCAGGAAGGACCTTATGCCCATGTTAAGAATCTGTGAACTAAGAACAGTTATGACTTACTCAAAGCTCTAATGGGTTTTTTTTTTGGGGGGGGAGGGTTGAGGCAGGGTCTCCTTATAGCTCCAGTTGGCCTTTAACTCATTTTGTAGACCAGGCTGGCCTTGAACTCACAGAGATCCACCTGCCTCTACCTCCCAGAGTCCTGGGATTAAAGAAGACTGCCACCAGGCCTGGCTTATCCAGCTTTTATAATAGCACAACAGTCATGTTTATCAGATGGAGGTTAAAATTAAGAACACATACCCTTTTATGTTAATGAATTTAAGACTAAGAATATTTAGATTTGGCGAGCAGAGTTCATTTTAAATTAAGATATTTGTATAAAACGGGGCTAGTCTAAAAAGAAAGGCAGAAAAATTGCTCTCAACATCATTAACATACTCTTTCATAAACACTCTAAATTAGGCACTTGCTTCTGTCTTGCTTATGAAAATTTCTTATCAAAGGTTAGCTTGAATGTATAAATTGAAGAGCCTGTCTTGTGAACTGTTTCTGTCTAACTTGTTTAAGTCTCAGCAGTTAGATCTCCACAAAGAATAAATGTTGAGTGTTTGTTCTGGTAACTTGACAACGGTTTCCATAACCTAACTGAAATGTGGGAATTCTCTTTGCTTCTTTCTACTGCAGCTTGGATGACTGGAGTGGTGGAACTTGATAGGAAACGATATGAAAGGGAAACCAGTTTTCAGTGTTTTTAACTTTTTTTTTCTCTAATATTTGCCTACTGTGATTCCAGTTAATTTACCTCTCTGCCGTGTTTGGTCTTTTAAAAACTGATTAGAAAACTTCAAACAACATTACAACTCCACCTCCTTTTCAGAAATAAATAAGAACACTCAATTTAGCATTCCCAAGACTTAAATGTTAGGACGAATGCTGGGGTTCCCTAAGGATCGCAAAGTAATTAGTGTCTTTTAGTGAATAAATGGGTCATGGGTGACAAAGAAAAAGATAATGATTCCTCAGGGCCCAAGATTTTATTTCATCTCGTCAAAGTAAAGCTCAGGTTCATAGCGCTGGCACAAAGCGCTGAGGAACCCAAAAGGTAAGAAAGGACTGAGCTGTGGCTCCATCCCGTCTTCATTTCTTCCGTTTGTTCCTCAGCCTTCTTGCGAAATTGTCTGACCTCAGATCCCATAAAACCTCACAATGAGAGGAACGCTCGGAATTCTCAAGGGCCATACAGGGTCGAATATTCCACCTCCAAAGGTCCCTGGGGCAGGGGCTTGAGCCCTGAGAGCTCACAGGCAGGCTCTGCGAGACCCAGAACGCCGCGGAATTCAGCCAGGTCTGAGCCCTGCAAAGGGCCTGAAAAGGTTGAGGCTGCATCACCCTCCCTCTTGCTGGGCGGTTTCCAGGCAGATTCCCTCCTCCCCAGAGTCTCTAGCATCCACAGAGCCCCCACGCTCTCGTGTGGTGGCGGTAGCCGTGACTTGGAGGAGCGATCAAGGAAGCCCACCCTCTAGCAGCCCCGCCTCCCGGCTCCAGGGAGGTCAGGGAAAGTGAAGTGGCCGCTGGAGCCCTGCAGTGCCTGGCACCCCTGGAGGAAGCAGGACTAAAGTCCAGAACCCGGGAGGCACAGTGCCACAGCACCCAGGAGAGGAAAGTGCAAAATCCCAGAGGGGGAAGGCGGCTCTCAAGGCAAGAAGCCTTTCAAAATAATTTCATTGGTGCTTTTTACTGGTGACAAAGACAAAAATGGCAAGAGTTGAGATTGGGGCTCTGGATGCAAACTGTCCCCTCTCTTCCCTCCCTTCCTCTCTCCCCTCTCTCCTCTCTCCCCTCTCTCCCCTCTCGCTCTCCCTCTTCCTCTCCCGTGGTCAACAGTACTACAAGATGGCCATTATGTGGACAAGTTTCAAAAAAGGTCCATAACAAAAGAAAGGCAAGGTGATGCTCAGAAAAACCCTGACCATTTCACATCCACTGTCCTAGATCAATGGGGCCAATGAGGCCCAGATTTTAATGCTCTGTCTTAAAAGGACTAAAAGGTTATTGGTCACTGTCCAGGAAGAACAGGAAGACACACTTGATGATTTTTTCTCACCATCAATTCTTTTTTTAAAATTTTTTTAATTTTTAATTTATTTTATTTTATTATGTGTATGAATGCACTGTCTGCATGTAGGTCTGTGCACCCCTGTCGTGCAATGCCGCGGAGGTCAGAAGAGGACATCGGATCCCCCTGGAGCTGGAGTTAAAGACGGTTCTCAGCCGCCATGTGGGTGCTGGGGATCGAACCCGGGTTCTCTGCAAGAGCAGTCGGCACTCTTAACCGCTAGGCCATCTCTCCAGCCCCTCACCATCAATTCTTTATAAAAGATTTGATTGTGCTGCACTTCGTCAAAGAATTATTATTCCAGCGGAGCTAGACACGTAGTCCTTGGAAGAATCATTCGCATTCTATGAAAAAATTAAAAAATGACGTTTGCGATTATGTATGAAAATGTAGCTCGTTTCCTGTGTTTATAGTAACCGACAGTAAAATTATATGAAAAACAGACAAGAAAGCCTGCTTTTCAAACGTGAAGACTTTTAGAAAATTCTGTAAGTGAAAATGTTGAGAATCAGATGAATATGTGAAGTCTAACATTACTGTTAAATAAAGCACACGAGACAGGAGGGTGCATCCAGATGCAGTGGCCCTCTGGGGGGATTAACCCTTCTGGGTGCTAGTCGGGATGTCAAGCAGAGACAGCTTGGCTTCAGAACTGTTAAGTTAAAAGTGGTGTTTCCCAGGGGTCCAAGCCAGGCTGGCAAAGGCTAACCCAGAGAGAAGGCACGGCTTTGCTCTCGGCGATAAGCCCTATTCTTGACCTCTAAATGCTATACAGTTTTAAGGTACATGAGGGTTTTCCAGCTCCTTCTGGAACAGCGCTCTGAGACCTGCTTCTGTCTGGACACCCGGTGGTTTTCTGGCTCATGCTCAGCTTGAGGCCTGAAGAGGAAGCGGCAATTCACCCCGCCCCCATCCACCTAGGAGAAAGTGCTTTAAGGAGGATTCTCCATCTCTCGGGAGAAGACGCAGCGTACCCTGGACGTTGTCTTGTTGTCTTCGATGCGCCTGGCTGGTTTTGCATCCTGTGTCCATGCCCCAGCTGCAGAGCCAAGTAGGTGAAACCGTACGGAAGCAGCAACCCCGACCCCAGGGGAAGAATTTTCTTTCTCCTTGAGGCCCAGCTGTAGTTCTATTAAATAGCGCAGGTGTCCCGGAAGCCGCGCAGGATTGAGCAGCCGGCGAATACGGGCATTGGATATTGGTTTTAAAAGACTTCAGTTTGGGCGTAGTGACCCAAACCTGTAATCCCAGCACTAAGGAGTTGAAGGTCATCCTTGGCTACGTAGTAAATTCAAGACTGGCTGGGCTGCATGAGACTCTGTCTCAACGAAGCAAAGCAAACAAAACAAAATGACTCCAGATTAAATCTAATTCCAATTGTTATTGAATTTACCAAACACAAAGAAAAATAGTATTTTCATTTTTATTTATTTTATCTCGTGTGTATGAGTGTTGTGCCTACATGTGTGTAAGTGCACCCCTGTAGTGCAATGCCAGAGGAGGACCAAAGAGGGAAGAGGATCCCCTGGGAACTGAAGTTAGGAATGGTTGTTAGCTGCCATGTGGGTGCTGGGATTTGAACTGCGGACTTCTGCAAGAACAGCAGGTGCTCTTTACTGCTGAGTCATCCTTCCAGCACCCCCCCGTTTGGAAAAAAATTATTTATTAATTTTATTTTATGTGTATGAGAGTACTGCCTGAATGATAAGTGCACCCTTGTTGTGCAATGCAGAGGACAGCAGAGGGCATTGGATTCTCCTGGCACTGGAGTTACAGAGGGTTGTTAGCCACCATGCAGGTGTTGGGAATTGAATCCAGGTCCTCTGTAAGAGCAGAGTGCTCTTAACCGCTGAACTATCTCTCCAACCCCAAGAAAAATAGTTTTACATAAAATAAAATCCTAGAACCAAGGGTGTAACTTAGCGGTAGAGTATATATTTGGTATGCTTAAGGCCCTGGATTCAGTTCCCAGTATGAAAAAAATGAAAGAATGAGTGAATGAATGAAATCCTAGATACAAGTTTTACCATGATACCAGCTTACCAAACGCAAGTCTCATCTATCACAGCTTGAACAAACTGTACCTTTCACACTAGGGGTATTTTAAAGTGGTATATTTAAGGCCCATCTCTAGCTATAGGAACCTAATAGTTATCCCCAAACCACTTACAGTATTCCATCATATTCTCGATGCCTTTTTCTGTTTCTTCAATTCTGTTGTCTTTCCAATCACATCAGAAAGAGGAAGAAAAAGAAAAGAATATGTATATATATATATATAATTTGCCATTTTCTTATTCCTTTTGTCAAGTGTTTTGGTGACTAGTAAATGGCTATTTTCCAACTTTAAGTGGCAAAATTTTAAAATATAATGCCACTTTTAGCATTAAAAAGTACATTAGCCTACAGTTTCTCTTACAAAGTCTTCTCAGCATTGTAAAGGTCTACAAGAAGAAAAGTTTCATAGCTATCCCCCCTTAAAAAATAGACAAGTTGGCCAAGTGTGGTGGCGCACACCTTTAATCCCAGAACTTGGGAGGCAGAGGCAGGTGGATCTCTGAGTTCAAGGCCAGCCTGTCTCAAAAAAAAAAGCCAACAGAGGGACTAGAGAGTTAGCTCACAAGTTAAGAGTCACAGCATGTCTGCCATACCAGATTTATCACACAGCAGTTTCTCAAGTAGGGATCTGTGACATTTAATGCTGGATAATTCATCATTGTGAGAGTTTATATTATACATTCCATAATGGTTATCAGCATCCTTATAAGATGTTTCTAGCCTTCTCCACATGTGGGACAAGCAAAAATGACTCTAGTCTTTGAGAAATGTCCCAGAGGGAGACAAAATCACTGTTAGTGAAGAACTACTGACCAAAATGAACAATCAGAAACAGCAAAAAATAAACCAAACTCTTCCTTCTTTGGCATGCTTCAGTTTAAGATCAAAGAAGTTGGAACTTACACTTCCCAGCTACCTTCCTTTCTATTGTACTGGCCAGACCTGGAACCTGTCCCTACTTAAACCAGTACCGTCCCTTAGAGCCAGGCAAATAAGGCATTCCAGACTGCTCCTTGGCATTTTAAGAGTATTTTTTTTATTTTATTTTATTTATTTATTTATTTATTTATTTATTTATTTATTTATTTATTTATTTATTATGTGTATGAATATACTGTCTGCGTGTAGGTTGGTGCACCCGTGTCATGCAATGCTGCAGAAGTCAGAAGAGGGTGTCAGATTCCCCTGGAACTGGAGTCAAAGACGGTTCTTAGCCAACATGTGGGTGCTGGGAATGAACCTGGGTTCTCTGCAAGATCACTCCGTGCTCTTAACCGCTGAGCCATCTCTCTAGCCCCAAGAGTATATTTTTAAAGTTAACTTTTTATTCTGGAATGATTTAAATTTATAGGACATTGGCAAAGATAACACAGAGTTCCTCTATACTCTTATTCCATTGTCCCTAATACTGTAATGATCAGAAAAACTCCATTTTGAACAGAGAAACCATTTAAGTTTATTTTATTCTTGGCTCAAGGCTGCATGGCAAACTCCAGGCAGCCCAGATCCCCTCCTTTCTTTGCAGCCCAGGTGCATGTCCAAACCTTGGACTGGTGGATTTTTGCTTCTGTAAATTGCGTATCCTGCTTAAAGTCAATCCTAAGTGGCCAAATGTGCAAGGCATCTTTGCCTTGTTGGTCTCCCCTTTAAAAGGTACTCCCCCTAATGTACTTGGGGCTGCAGTAAGATTGGCAAGACTATCTGCCGGGCAGATGGTAATAATTGGACACTGAGACCATTTGTCAGAAGCACTGTTTTCTTTGAATAAATTTGGCTGATTAACATTTGATTTGGGTCTGGAGGTCTTTCTGGGTATCTCTCAAACTCGATAACAATATTAATTATCATCTTACATTACTGCGGTATATTTGTCAAAATTAAGAAATTGTTATCAGTATGTAACTATTAATGTTACCATAGAGCTGGGGTTCCATTTCATGGATTCAGTCTAATTAAGAAAAGCATTTTAAGATGGCCTCCAGGGGCTGGAGAGATGGCCTAGTGGTTAAGAGAGCCGACCGCTCTTACAGAGGACCCGGGTTCAATCCCCAGCACCCACATGGCGGCCGAGAACCGTCTGAAACTCCAATTCCAGGAGAACTCCAGTTCCAGGGGAATCCGATACCCTCTTCTGACCTCCGAGGCATTGCACGACACGGGTGCACAGACTTGCATGCAGACAGTACATTCATACACATACATAAATAAATAAAATTAATTTAAAAAATTAAAAAAAAAAGATGGCCTCCAAAGGAAGCTTAGGACAGCTTTAGTAGATTTTAACAGAAAAACAAAAGGGCAGCAAACTGTAAATCTTGGCAACTGTATGAAGGAGGAAAATGGAGAAGAAAAAGAGAGAAAGCCATGCCATTTGGGTTAAGCATGTTCAGCAATGGGGGTCAACAAGCAGCCAAAGGGGAGGGGGAGCTTCAGAGAAGAGTTCGAAGACCTACCGTGTCAGGAAAAGCATGCCTCAGCTTTGGCCAGTATCCTAAGAGAAGATAAAATTGAAGAAAAAGGAAAAGTTACTAAGTCAGAAAAGTAGGGAATGACAGACACATAGCAGAGGCCCCAGTGCTGCCCGATGGAAGTTCTGTGAGCAACTTCACAGGGCAGGGTTTCTGGGAAGGCTAAGTACATTATCTAATTCTTCCTATCTCCTACGCTTTCCTAGGGGTGGTCTCTTGGACAAGTGATTGACAGGCCAGTCTGGATTAACCCTTAAGGGAGGAGACAGTAAGATGTAGTGTTCCAGTCTTTGAAGCAGATCAGCCTGCCCAGGACTGGAGGTAGATTTCATTCATTTAAACTGGAGGAAATAGCTTTCCCCGAACTGACCTCAGCAGAGCTTCATAATCCATCCTGAATAGCTTCCAAAGCCGTTGTAAACTCTGACATTAGGTTTCATGCTTCAGTCATATTTCACCAGGTTTTCCTACTGTGTCATTTTCTGTGCCAAGATTTCACTAAGAAAAGAATATTTAGTCATGAAGGCTGCTTACTACTCTCAGATGTGTGACAGTTTCTGACTTCCCTTATATTTTATGACTTTGACCATTTTGAAGCACGCAGATTGGATGTCATGTATAACATGTCTCAATTTGGGTTTGTCTTTCTTTTATTCTCACCACTAATTAAGCAGTCATAAGCCTTTTAAGAGAACAACAGAGGCAGGGTGGCCATGCCAAGAACACATATTACTGACATGGCTTACCAATATTAATGGTGGCCTTGATCTCTTAGGTAGTGTTTGCTCAGTGTCTCCACTAGAAAGTTGTTTTTTTTTTTTCCTTTTCATGATCTATTTTTTAAAAGCAAGAGACAAAATTTAGTCCATACTCATGTAGGGAGGTACAAAGTTCTATCTCATGGAGGGATGAATACAAATACTATATAGTTATACTTTTTGGTACTAATTCACAGAGATCCTTCCAATGAATATCTAAAACTAAAGACAGCACCAAAGCTTGTATACTTTTCCTTATACATATATAACAGCAATAACTAATAATGGAACAATGATGACAATTCACTCTAATAAAAGTTTGTGACTATGATTTTTTTTTTTTTTTTTTTATAGGGTCTCCCTTTAGTCCCAGCTGGCCTGGAGCTCACTATGTAGACCAGGCGGGCCTTGAACTCACGAAGATCCACCTGCCTCTGCCTCCCAAGTGCTGGGATTAAAGGTGTGCACCACCATACCCGACCCCCCCCTTTTTTTTTAATTATGATTCTTGAGTCAAGAAAATTATTATTTTGGTACTGTGACTGCAGCTAATGGAAACCATGGATAAGGGAGAGATACTATTGTAATGACTTTTGTTGACAAAGACATAATCTGGACTAATGACTTCTAATTAACCCCAGAAAAACCATGCACTCTAGGGTCTAATGACCAAGGTATCTCCTTGGGACCTTTAGTTTAGTACTTGTGCCAGATAGCTTTAGTGTCAACTTGACACACCTGGGTTGAGGGAGTCTCAATTTGTGGGGCTGCTGACTTCAAGGTTAGACAGGCTGTAGAGGGCATAATGGCCCTGCTGCCAAACATGCAGCAGCTTCGGGATTTATGGCCCTGCAGCTCCCACAACCAAACGAGCTGAAGAGCCAGCTGTAGGGTTGATGGACCCACAACCAAGCACCTGTAGTAACAGCCCAGGGATCACATCAGGTGGTACAAATCCTTGAAATCTGTTTATTTGCACACAGCCAATAGCTTACATACGTCTGGGACAGGCAGCCCTTACATCTGATTACATCACCTCCCAGTGGGCAATGTTAGACCTCCAGATCATCACACATCATCCCGACTCATGGGGCATATTCAGAAAAGAGGTGTGCTGACAACCATGCCCTCGTGTGGCCTCTAAGCATGCGCTAGCAGAAACAGGGTGTGCCCTTCATTTTTTGCTCCGCCTAGTGTGCTGCATAAGCTCAAGATACGTCTGAGTGCAGGATTACTATCCCACAGGAATTGCCTCCATTGGACTGGCCTGTGGCCATCTCTGTGGTGGTACTTTCTTGATTATTGGGTGATATGGGAGGGCTCAGCCCACAGTGGGCAGTGCCATCCCTGGGCAGATCATTCTATTTTGTATAAGAAGGCAGGCTGAGCATGGGTCAGGGGAGCAAGCCACTAAGCAGCATTCCTCCATGGTCTGTCCTTCAGCTTCTTCCTCCAAGTTCCTGCCCTGAATTCCTACCTTGAACTCCCTAGTAATGAACTGTGTGACCTGGGAGATATAAGACAAATAAACCCTTTCCTCTCCAAGTTCGTATTGGTCAGAGTGTTTTGTCAAAGCAAACTAGAAAAGTTTTATACCCAAAAAGATATGTATGTATGAATGAATTAACATGCATATGCTTAAGAATTAACATATTAGTAAGGCCTGAGAAATTGTACTTCAGGTACAAAACTTGAGATCTTAGTAAAAACAAAAAGTAAAAGAGAGAGAGGTAGAGAGAGAGAGAGAGAAAACACTCTTGTTTTGCCTGTCTTACTGACAAGTGCAGCTACCCTGTGGTTGCCACTGCTTTTGCCATCTTTCAAAGGACATGAGACACAGCTTTTTAACCTTCCAATATGGACTGAGACTCATGTCTCCCCAAGAATCCTCCAAACCTTCAGTGCCAGATGGGGACTACTGAAACATCCAGCTTGTGGACTGAGCTACTACTGGGGTTTCAGCCTCTTCAGAGTATAGACTGCCATTGTTGGAATACCCAGGCTCTATCACAGAGACCAGTACAGGAAAATCAAAGACAGGACACGGTGCTTATTGGACCTCATTTGGTGACCATGGGAAGGGAAAACCCCAGTGTGGAGCACAAGGGCAGAACTGATGGTGGTTTGGGCTTGCCAAGGAGGAGCCTTCAAACATGACATCTTTCAGCCTAATAAGAGAGGTAGAGAGAGAGAGAGAGAAAACATTGTTTTGCCTGTCTTACTGACAAGTGCAGCTACCCTGTGGTTGCCACTGCTTTTGCCATCTTTCAAAGGACATGAGACACAGCTTTTTAACCTTCCAATATGGACTGAGACTCATGTCTCCCCCAAGAATCCTCCAAACCTTCAGTTCCAATGGGGACTCTGAAAAAATCCAGCTTGTGGACTGAGCTACTACTGGGGTTTCAGCCTCTTCAGAGTATAGACTGCCATTGTGGGACAACCCAGGCTGTATCATGGAGACCAGTACAGGAAGATCAAGACAGGACGTGGTGCTTACTGGACCTCATTTGGTGACCATGGGAAGGGAAGACCCCAGTGTGGAGCACAAGGGCAGAACTGATGGTGGTTTGGGCTTGCCAAGGAGGAGCCTTCAAACATGACATCTTTCAGGCTAATAAAGAAAAAAAAATCATAAGCTGAAGATGCTAAAACCTATGATATATGTGGCATGCATATGTGCATATTTTGGAGTGATGCATATTGGAAGGAATAACAATAACAAAAACAGTGGGTCAAAGAACTGACTGAAACAGTGAACTTCTGCATCAAAATTTTTAAAAGAGACTGAGAAAAAGATGAAAAATATGTTTGGCAGAATGCATGAGCTCTGGTGGGGTGGGGGGGCAAGAAAGGGGAAATGGGCCTAGTTTTGATTGGAAATTTTGTATGAAATGCACAGAGCTTCAATAAAAATTGGCTTTGAAAAAAGCACAAAACGCCAAAAGAAAAAAATAAAAGAATTAATATATTAAAGTTCTGAAAGTGGGCTGGAGAGATGGCTCAGCAGTTAAGAGCACTGGCTGCTCTTGCAGAGGACCCAGGTTTGATTCCCAGCACCCACATGGAGGCTAACAGCCATCTTTAACTCCAGTTCCAGGGAATCTGACACCTTCTTCTGACTTCCTTGGGCATTGTAACATGGGTGCACTTACATACATTTGGGCAATACAATCATACATATAAAATTAAAATAAATAAAATATTTTTTAAAAATTAAAATGCTGAAAGGCAACTCCCCACCTCTATTGAACACAGTGGAGGTTGGGAAGGATGGGTAACCTTGTGTGAATGTGACGAGAGATGAAAAGACCAAGTGATCTGTGAAGATTAAGGATGGGGCTGAACTTGAACTTGTACTTCCTCAAAGAAGCTGGAGAATCCATTTTTAATAAATTATGGGTGTGGCTTGCTGGGGACACACGGAGAGAAAAGAGGTGCTACAGTCAGTTCCATCTGCCCATGGTGAAGACACACAGCTCCATCTCCACAGGTTGAGGGAATAAGAGAGATCCATCAGCATAGTTCTGAGAGTTCAGACTGTTCTAACAGGTAGTTATGGGAACCAGTGTCCTCTAAGTTCTGGCCCATTCAAAAACTTAAAGAGCCATCTATTTTGCAAAATACTAATATATGCCTTGGATTTTTTTTTTTTTTTTTGAGACAGGATCTCACTTTGTATCCCCAGCTGACCTGGAACTGATTATGTGGACCCAGTTGGTCTGGATCTCTCAGAATCCACCTGCCTTTTTTCTGGGATTAAAGGCATGTGCCACCACAGTCAGGAAATGCTTTTCTGCATCAAGGTATCACTATTGTGATGGTTAATCCTGGGTGTCAACTTGACTGGACTAAGGAACAAATAAGAGAAAAAGGTTCTTCTGATTGGGCCACCTCAACCAGGATGGCCCACCCCAAATGTGGGCTTTACCTTCTGCTGGCAGGCAGTATTTAAGGCCATGGCACAGGGAGCTAGTCCTTTTTCTCCTGCGGCTTGTCTCTCTCATCTGGTGAGTTTGTCTTGCTGCTGTGATCAACCTTTCGGATCCCAGCATGTACTGAGACCGGCAGATCTCCTGGAATCCATTCGGGCCTTCAGCACTAGATTGGGACTACTGAGACATCCAGCCTTGCCGACTGAGCAGTTCCCTGGATTCTCGGCCTTTCCAGTGTGGTGCAGCTACTGTTGGGCACCTTGACCTCTGTCACATGAGCAAATCAATAAATTGTATATAGCTATATATTCATCCTGTTGCTTCTGTTTCTTTAGAGAACCCTGACTAATACAACTATGTAGTCCAAGCTGGCTTGAAACTTGCTATATATAGCTGAGTCTGAAGCTGCCCTCAAACACATATTCTTTTGCTGTGTGCCACCACACCAGCTAAATGTTGGTGTTTTTCTAGGTTTTTCTTTCAGTGCTGGGTCAAAGACAGGGACTAGCATAGGTTAAGCAAGAATGCTAACATTTACATCTCAGCCCTTTTTTCACTAGGTTCAAGAAAATCACATATTTAAATCAGTATGATGAATTCAAATGTATTTATTTTGGATCATAATACTATTATTTTCCTCCTGTTGTTAATTTTGTATTAAATTGACTGGGCTAAAGGATGCCCAGATAAGCTGTAAAACTGAATCTTCAAACAGCATTTTATTTATTATATGCATATTCCCTGCACATATATGCACTGGTGTTGTGCAATGCCCAAGAAGGTGAGGAGAGGGGGTTGGATCCCCTGGATCAGGAATTATGGAGTTATCCACTATGTGGGTGCTGGGAACTGAACCCTGATCCTCTGAAAGAGCCGCCAGTGCTATTAACCACTCAGCCATCTCTCCAGCCCTTTATTAAATTTTTGCAGTTTTCATACAACATAGTTTGGCAGAATTTGGGTCCACTCCTGGCTCTCCATACCCTACTGTTCCCTACTCAAGTTAATGAACTCTCACATATATAATATGGCCTATGGAGTGTGATTTGTGTCCCCCAATGTCCTTCAATGTAGGTCCATCTACTGGGCCTGCCAAAAGTCTCAACCCTATAAGACACTGTCTCTCCCCCTCCCAGAAGCCATCCATTGCCAAAAGTTCCTTAGGTTGGTTTGGGATCTCTTACTCATGCATTTATGCTGTCATCACTGCCATGAGTAAATATGAGTAACTTACCAGCTGTCTGGAAGACTGTTTTGTTGTAGTCATCCACCCCCTCTTAATCCTACAGTCTTTCCAACTCTTCCTCTGCAATGATCTCTGTGTCTTTAGAAACAGAGGTTTGAAATAGCTGTCCTATTCAGGTATAAGTACTTTACAGACTCCTGTTCTCTGCACATTGGCTAATTGTGAGTCTCTGTATTTACCATCATCTGCATAAGGGAACTTCTAACTTCATAAGAGTTAAGAGATGCATGCATCCTAAATGTAGAGGTTGCATTGAAGTTGTGTTACTTAGGGATAAGAATCTCACAGACACTTATTCTGTGAGTCTGATGAGTTCTGGAATTCTGTGATAGTCTCCATCTATTCCAAAAAGAAGTTTCTTTGATGAAGGGTAGAAGGCACAGGTGTCTGCAAATATGAGGGTACACATTTAGAATAAAGTAATAAATTACATTGATCTAGGAATGTGACAAAAGTAGGTTTTTCTCTGACATCAATGAACTTAATTTTTTTTTCCTTAGTCTTCTTGAGACAGGGTCTCCCTGTAGTTTCCGCTGGTCTGGAACTCACTATGTAGACAAGACTGGCCTGATGAACTTAATTTTTTTTTTTGGTCTTTTCAAGACAGGGTCTCCCTGTAGCCCCAGCTGTCCTGGAACTCACTCTGTAGACCAGGCTGGCCTTGAACTCACAAAGATCCGCCTGCCTCTGCCTCCCAAGTGCTAGGATTAAAGGCATACGCCACCATGCCTGGTGAACTTAATTTTTTAAATTTTATTATTTTTATTTTATGGGTATGAATGTATTGCCTGCATGTGTGTAAATGCACTGTGTCATGCAATGTTCAAGGAGTCAGAAGAAGGTGTTGGATTCCCCTGGAACTAGAGATACAGGCAGTTGTTAACCTCCATGTGAGTGCTAAGAATCAAATCCAGGTCTCTGCAAGAGCAGTAGATAATCTTAACCACTGAGCCATCTTTCCACCCTTAAACTTATTTTTTTTAATTTTTTGAGACAGGATCTCCCTGTAGTCCTGGCTGTCCTGGAACTTACTATGTAGACCAGGCTGGCCTTGAACTCATAGAGATCCACCTGCCTCTGCCTCCTGAATGCTGGGATTAAAGGCATGTGCCACCATGCCTGGCAAAGTTAATTTTTTTTAAGACAGGGTCTCTTGTAGATCAGGCTGGCCTCAAAGTTGAGAACACTCCTTATTCCCACCCCCAGGGAAGCCAAAGGTGGTTAAACCCTTGATTCTCCTGCATCCACTTGCCAAGTTCTGGCGTTATAGGCATGGATCTAGGAAAACATCATTTCTGATCTCTGTGAGGATTCTTTTGGAAGAGATTATGATTTTTTAGAAGCAATAAAGAAATTGACCCACACCGATGTTGGTGGGCACCATCCAATGGGCTCAAGCAGAACACAAAGGCAAAGGAAGGGAGAATTCAGTCTTCCAGAGATAAGACATCCATTTTCTCCTTTGCACGTCTCTTAGGACTTAAGGCTGAGACTAGAACTACTGCACTGGGTTTCCTAGACCATTAATTTTCAATCAGTATATTTTCTGGGACTTCTGATCCTCTACCATTGGGTGAGCCTATATGCGTTCATATTAGTTCTGTTTAGGAAGAACCCTGATGAATACAGTTTTGCTCACTTTTGTGCAGGGCTGACCTTCAACAGACAGACACCATCTTCTGGGCTCAGCAGCTCCAGCCCACTTGCCTAAGATCATCACGGCTGGGTTTGTTGACTGTTCAAGCCCTGCATGGAATGAGGACAGGGAGAGTCATGGTCTATGCCCAAGAGTCCAGCAACACCTCCCAACTCATGATGGCAATTCTGACCTAATTGCTCTGTGGCCTGGGGGGAGGGTTAGAATATATAGGCTGGGGAAGACTAGGAGAAGACCTCTCTTGCCATTTTGTGTGGCTACAGGGAAACCATCACCTATGAAGATTTTCCAGTGCAGCTTTAGGGGAGGGGAGCGGCCATACTACTGTAAGTATGTAATGTCAGCAGCGGCCATACTACTGTAAGTATGTAATGTCAGCAGCGGCCATACTACTGTAAGTACGTAATGTCAGCAGAGCAATGCTGCATTAGGGAGCTTCCAGCTCTGTTGCAGCCTGATTTCTTCATGCCCTGAAGCTAAAGTGTGCAATGTTTTCAGCAGTGAGGTCTTATCATCTAATTCTGGCAAGCAAAGGACAGGGGCAGCAATGGCTATAGCCTTCATGGTTTGTAGACCTCAGAGGCCTCTGGGGGTGGGGGAGACTCATAAGGAGGCAGCTCATCCCTATAAGCCTCTTAAAAGTCCCCCAACGCTTGCTGCTGCTTGTCCGGCTCCCAAGTCAGACACAAGCCCTAAATAAAACACACGTTATCTTTATCTGATTCCTGTGTACTTTTGCTCCGGGTTTCACCTCCAAATGAACCTAACATCTGGTGCCAAAACTGGCTGACAGACTGACTGGACCAGAGGCTGGGTACAGGCTCTCCACTCATCATGGATCTGACAGAGGAAAAGAAAAGTTATGCTTAACTGAGTAATTTAGAAAAGCAGGCAGGCTTATCCCAGCCACATGGTAGTGACACCTAAAGTAACTGCACTGATGCTGGATTTGGGGAAGCAAAAGTACTCTATCTCATTAAAGGCCTAATTATTCTTCCCATCTCTCCAGTGTGGCTTAAGATGAATTAGCCTTGGGACTGGAAAGATGGCTCAGCAGTTAGGAGTGTTGACTGCTCTTGCAGAGGACCTGGTTTCGATCCCCAGCACCCACATGGTGGCTGGGAACCATCTTTAACTCCAGTTCCAGGGTAATCCGATGCCTTCTTCTGACCTCCCAGCATTGCATGACACAGGTGCACCAACCTACATGCAGACAGTACACTCATACACATAAAAAATAAAAAAAACAAAAAAATAATAATTTTTTAAAAAGATGAATTAGCCTTCAAGGCTAGGTTGAAATGTCTGGTCTCTAACCAAGGCTAGAGTAAAGTCTATTCTTTTGACAAGAGGAAATAGCTTCCACTTAATGAGCTGCAATAGACCCCTGAATAAGGCTAGTGGAACATCCCCCTCTCTGAAGAGATAACTATCATTTAAGAGATGCACTGAAAATGGATCATTAGATCTAAAGCACATTGTCATGAAATTCTAGGGAACAAATTCTGTAGCTGTTCAACAGGGGGGATTTCTGTCTGGAGTTCTAACCACATGTTCACGTATAGCCTCCAGGTAAAGATGTTCATTTAAGAGGCAGTAGGGGCTGGAGAGATGGCCTAGTGGTTAAGAGCACCGACTGCTCTTACAGAGGACCCGGGTTCGATCCCCAGCACCCACATGGCGGTCGAGAACCGTCTGAAACTCCAATTCCAGGAGAACTCCAGTTCCAGGGGAATCCAACACCCTCTTCTGACTTCCGCAGCATTGCATGACACGGGTGCACAGACTCGCATGCAGACAGTACATTCATACACATACAGAAATAAATAAAATTAAAAAAAAAAAGAGGCAGTAGATACCTGATAGCCCTCTGGCACAGCTAAAAACCAAGAACATCCTGAAACTTCTGCTTTTGGGATCCCTCTGCCTAAAGTACCAGCCGTTTCCTCCCATCCTTGTTTAATTAGCTTATCTAGGATGACTGATAGAGGTGGTTTAAATGAGATGTCCCCCATAGCTCCAAGTATTTGGACATTTTGTCCCCAGTTGGTGGCCATGTTTGGGAGGTCTTAGAAAGTGTGGCCTTACTGGAGGAAGCTCTTCACTGGGGGGTGGGGGGGTGGGAATAAATCTTTGGCTTGAGGTAGGGCCTGCAAATTCTGTCCCGGGGCTTCTATGAGTTATCTGATATCTCTGTGGGCATTTAAGTTGCCTCTGTGAATTATCTGTAGCTCCATGAGGTAGGGATATTGCAGTATTTCCTGCCTCACCTATCTCTGCAAAGTTCCAGATCCTGATGGCCTCATCCTTCGAGATATTAAGCAAAATTTCACACCTCTAGTTTACTGCTTCCACAAACAGGAGCTCTGCTGCCCCTGATAGGAGCCAAGATGGCTCACCCTTCCCTTCCTCTTATTCCCCCCCCCCAGCCCCCCATTTCCTTGCCCAGAGCATGGTAGCTTTTAGTATATAAACACATTGCAGGAATGAATAAAACTGAGTCTTTTTTCTCCTGGCCTTGCTGAGTCCATTTCCTTTGTCTTCAGGTGAGTTCTCAAGGTTCCCTCCCCGCTTCTTGCCAGAGCTCAGCCTGGAATTGTAACCCTGCTGGCCGGAGACAATTCCAAGGCTTTTAGCCTTGTAAAGCTGTGAGCCTGGTCCAAGGAGGAAGAAGATCTCGTGGATTTCGGCCACACATGTTTAAAGGACCAACAGAGAATATATATACATTAGACGATAGGGAGGGGCTTAGAGAGTTCTTCAAGCCTTCCCAATCTTCAGTCACCATCTGCTTCCTGTGCCTGCTTGACAATGTGAACCTCTGCTTTTTGCTCCTGCTCCAGCATCTCCTGCCACCCTGGCTCCCTACAATGATGGACTCTAATTCCTCTCGATCTGTGAGCTCAAATAAATTTCATTTATAAGTTTCCTTGGTCTTGCTGTTTCCATCACAGAAGCAGAAGAATGACTGATACACTGACCAAACCTGGGTTAGTGCTGTCAAGGCTGAAGCTCTGAACCCTGGTAACCCCAGTAACAATTTCTGTGATTGCATCTCTCACAAGAAGCAACTTAAAGTAGAAAGGGTTTCATTTGGCTAACAGTTCAATGGAAGGCACCCCACCATGGTCTGGAGGCCCAAGCAGAGAGAAGCAGCTGGTTCCATTATAACTAAAATGTAAGCTCAGTAATTGAGTTCATGAACCAAGTCCAGGAGACGGTGTCGCTCACATTGGGGATGGATCATCTTCCTGCTCGGTTAAAGTGTTTTGGAAACACCTGCAATTATGTTTCCAGGGTGATTCTACATTCTATCATGTTATGATTAACCAATACATAAATTCTTCTCACCAGAAGAACAGCAGAGGATGAATTCATTGGAATCATGGGTTAGATATAAGGCTTTGGACAAAAGACACTGAATACAGAAATACTCAAAAGGGTCTCATTTAGTTGTGTATTTCCTGTTTCCTGTATCCTGAGACAGCCTGGAATAAATAAAACATTGTAACTTGAAAAATTCCAGGACAAAGCTTTCCAGCATTAAATAAAAATTAATCCTAGGGGACATAGGTCATATTCATATGTTGGAGAAAGGTGTTAAACATCAATGGCCATCATCTTGACATCTGTGTGTGAACAGTCTGATTCCAATGTTCTAGTGTAATGATCAGGGGAAAAAACCCTCCCTTTTAAACAGTGAAACCTTCACTCTTATCTCAAGTCTGCACAGTGGATTCTAGGCAGCCCAGACTCTGTTTCCTTTCCTGAGTATGTCCAACTTTGATAAAATACAGACATAATTAACTTGCTTATACTGCTTAAAGGAAGCCTGACATTTTCTAAGTGGGTGAGAAGCACAAGGTAGCTTTGCCTTTTTTGGCCTCCCCTTTAAAAGGGCTCCCTCCGACTCATTCAGGGCTAAAGCTTTCAATCAATTTGGAAAGAAATTGCATTCGCAGCTGTAGCTGTAATAAATTTGGCTGATTAACATTTCATTTGGGCTGGTGCTCTTTTTAACCTCCACAACACTAGTTCTTAACATTTCTGAGATTTGCATTCAGAAAGCAATACTAAAGCTATGTTCTCCGTAGGTTATTTTAAACCAGCTGATGATGGTACTGTCAACTAGAATCTAGATCTAGAAAAACTAGATCTAGAAAAACCTAGAAGGTAAAGTATGTATGGACATGTCTGAGAGGGTAGATTGAAGTGGGAGGACATGCCCTAGAAATGGGAGGTATAATGCCGTGGTTGGGGTCCTGGACTGCAAAGGAGAAGGCAGCCCAGGTTAGCTCATTTGGATTCTCAGTCAGTTTCCATCTTAATTGCCTTTGGGCAGGCTCTCAGGTGAAGGACTGGAAGTGGAGACTCTGGGATTCTGGCAATAGGACAGCTTCTGTCTTTTGACCCAGAAACTGTCATTGTGCTCAGCATCTCCTGGCTCCAGAAAGACTCCCACCATGGAGTCTTCGAAGTCTCGCCCTGGTGAGGAGGTGGCATGTACAGTGTACAGAGGAAGCAGAAGAATCACAACCACAACCTTGAGGTGCTGGCCAGCTCCAAACGCAGCTCACCAGCCAACTCACTCAGCTTCAAGACCAAGGAAGGCCACAAAAAGTTGGCACTAAAACTGGTGCCATCCGGGAAGCCGAGCAAGATAGGATGGAGTACTGGGAATCCCAGCAGAAAAAGGCTGGGACTTTCGAGGTGACTGCTGGAAGGATCCCCTCAAAGGCTGATGAGGACCAGTACTATGTGCCCTAAGTGCCATGCACTGCATCCGTCAACAAATCAAGCTCCAGCAACTGTTGCAGCAGAGGCAAACTAGCTGGAGTGGAGAACAGCCAACAGGAACCAGGAAATGACAACATCCCAGTGGGCCCTCAGTTCAAGGTCAGTCTCGTGGATCAGCACCAGCACCTCAAAGAGAAGGCTGAAGTGCAAAAGGAGTCTGCCAAGGAGAAGCAATTAAAGGAAGAGGAGAAGATTCTGGAGAGTGTGGCTGAGGGGATGGCCTTGATGTCAGTGAAAGAAAAGTCCCAGGGCATCACATATGCTGATCCGATCAAAACCAGCTGGACTCCCCACCATACCTCCTGACCATGTCTTGGATGGTCCTGGGCAGAGCAACACTGACCACATTGGAGTGGACCGTGTGTAGAGCCTGCTCCTGAACCCTGTGCCCCAGTGCTAGAAAAGCTGCTGCTGCCACCTAACGATCAGGATGCCTACCTTGGAGAATTTAGGTCTGTCGGCACCTTCTCTGCTCCCACGTAGTGAAGGCTCAGCAGGTCAACAGGGCTACACTCACCATCCACAGCCTTGGCCTACACTGACCCTTTCACATGCCCCTCAGCCTGGCCCTAGGATTCCTGGCTTGTTGAAGGCCCCTGGCTCCTCAACTGGCCGGTCCAGAGACTGGTGTCTACAGGACCTGCTGCCCCACTTCTGCCTTCCCTTCCTCCCACAACGTTTATCATAACATCCTCTTCTTCCAGTGCCTACTCCATTTCAAGGAAATGAAGTTTCCTGCAGCCGTCCTTTGAGGCCTTAGGAGAGGGATCTTCCACCCAATGCCCATTCAGATCCAAGGCATCCCCACCCTTCTGTCTGGTCTGTACATGATCAGCATTGGCTTCACAGGGTCAAGGAAGACACTGGTAATTGCACTGCTTCTCATCATGTTCTGCCTGGAACAAGAGAAATGGCTGCCCTCTCCAAGCAAGAAAGGCCTTATGGACTCATCATCTGACCCTCTACACAGCTGGCAAAACAGACCCATGACATCCTGGAGTGTTTATTTCTGTTTGCTGCAAGATGGCTGCTTCCCACTTTTGTACTGTGCTCTCTGCCTATGGGGCATGTCTGTCAAAGAGCAGATGGAGACCATCAAACAGGCTGTTCACATGATTGTAGCCATCCCTGGGTGCCTTATGAATTTGCTGCAAAAGAAAATTGTCAGCCTAGACATCCACTGATTCTTGGCCCTGGATGAGGCTGATCCCAGGATGGACATGGGCTTTGAGGGCAGCATCTGTACCATCTTCTCTAGTTCTAGGGCTCAGCAGCATACTGTACTCTTCATTCATGGGGGCAGAGACCAGGATGAATGAACCATGGCCATCAAGGCATTCTGGAAGGAAAAGAAGGATGTCTTAGTGGCTACAGATGTGTCTCCAAGGGTCTAGACTTCACTGACATCCAACATATCATCATATACGGCATGCCTGAGGAAATCAAGGACAATGTGCATTGAATTGGCCACACTGGGCGCTTGGGAAACACTGGCATTGCCACCAGCTTCATCAACAAGTCCTGTGATGAGTTAGTCCTTATGGTTAGGGAGACTTACTGCTGTGACAGAGGACCTAAGTTTGACTCCCAGCCCTTCCATTTCATTGGTTTTTCTCTATACTTTAAATTGTAATTCCTCTTTTTTTTCAGATGACATAATTTTATTTTTTTCACATAAATTTATTTTTATTTTTTTAACAAATCTACACCCGTGTTCCTGCCCATTCCCCCACCCTGCCAGAGTTCATGCATTCTGCCAAACATGCTTTTCATCTCTTTCTCAGTCTTTCTCAATATTCTCCATGAGGAAGTTGACTGTTCTGAGCAGAAGTTCACTGTTTCAGTCAGTTCTTTGATGCAGTCCTTTCTGTTGTTGTTGTTGTTGTTGTTTCCAATATGCATCACTCCCAACTGGAGAATGTTTGCGGGGTGGCGAGTAGAAAGTGTATTCTCTGGCATTAGGGTGGAATATTCGGTAGATGTCTGTGAGGTCCATTTGGTGTATAGTATCATTCAGTTCAGATGTCTCTTTGTTTATTCTTTGTCCGGTTGACCTGTCCAAAGGGCTCAGTGGGGTATTGAAGTCCCCCTACTATGAGTGTATTGGGGTTAAACTGTGCCTTGTGGTCCTGGAGAACTGTCTTTATAAAGTTTGGTGCACCAGAGTTTGGTGCATCTATATTCATGATTGTGAATTCTTCATGGTGAATTGTTCCTTTGATAAAGATGTAATGGCCTTCTTTGTCTCTTCTGACTTCTTTTACTTTGAAGTCTATTTTGTCTGAGATTAAAATAGCAACACCTGCTTTCTTTTTGGTGCCATTTGCTTGGAATATTTTTTTCCATCCTTTCACTTTAAGGTGGTGCCTATCCTTGAAGGTAAGATGTGTTTCTTGTAGATAGCATATAGATGGGTTCTGTTTCCTAATCCAATCTCCCAGTCTATGTCTTTTGATTGGGGAGTTTAGTCCATTAATATTTAAGGTTATAACTGATAAGATTTGTGTTGCTTCCTTTCACCTTATTATCCATTTCCATTTTTGGTTTAGGTTTCTACTTCTGCAGTTATGCTTTTATTGCTTTCTCTTTCTAGGTGCCTGGGGATGGTTGCTTCTTTCTTCTGTCTTTTGAATTGCTTCAAGTATTCTCTGAAGGGTTGGTTTTCCGGACATGTATTCTTTTTTTTTTTTTTTTTCTCGGACATGTATTCTTTCATCTTGATTATGTCTTGGAAGATTTTTCTTTTTCTCTTTTTTTTTATTGATGCTTTGTGTATTTCATACATCATTTTCAATTCAGTTCAGGCATATTTCCCTTTCCTTTCCCCCCACCCCACCCAACCCCATCCCAGATCATGCATTCTGCCATAACTGTCCTGCATCTTTCTCTCAGTTTTTTTTTTCATTTTTTAGCAATAAGTGATATTTTATGAGTACAG
>VZQC01011281.1:3057636-3242869 GCA_009823505.1 Rhizomys pruinosus | reverse complement strand
AAAAAAAAAAAAAAAAAAAAGTCTACACTTTACCACTCTAAACTCCATTAAGAATGCATTAGACGTAGTGACAGGAGGAACAGAAGCGCGCTTAGATAGTAAGCCAATATTATCTTCATTTATTTCTCCTTTCAATCGCAGGGAAGAGAGCAGTCAAATGCTTCAGTACAACGCTATTTATGAAGGCCTACAAGTGGATTTACAGATCCCCAAGTGCATCCCTTCTTCCAGAAGTTGCCCATTCAGACCAATCTTCACTAGGAGAGAAAACTCATCTAAGCCCGCTCTTGGGCGGAACAAGCACGAAATCTCGCGGGAGCCTTCTCAGCGCAGGGAGCCTTGGTGAACACTCGTTCAGGTCACTCCCACTGGCAGCCTATTCGTTCGCTTTCTCTGGTGCAGCTGAGCCGGAACTTTTGTGACCAGGAACCTGTGTACACGTTACGTGTTGTCGATCGGCGTCAAGGCGACGGGGTGCCGTTCTCTTTCTCTGGCTTGGGCCGCGGAGGAGCTAATCTGGCCCTGGAGCGCAGTTTCCAGAGGGACTGGGTCTATGGTCGCTTTGAGGGCTGCTCTACGGGCTGGTGCTTTTGTATCAGGGCAAGGAGTGTTCCATGGCAGGGAACTTCTGGCAGAGCTCCCACTAGTGAGTGAGCGTCTCTTTTCTCGCGTGGGGCCTGTTTGGGGTGCGGCCTGCGGCTCCCATGGGCTTCCGTCCTGGCCCCTGTTCGAGCACAGACTGGGAGGCCGCGGAGCCGCGAGCGAAGCGCGTCTGTTTAGGGGCAGTAACCTCGCCGGTTGGGGCTTCGGGGAAGGATCTGAAAGCCCGGAGGACGGGGGAAGAGGTCCAGTCTCCGGGAAGGAAGACTGAGACGGTTTCCTTTCGGGTTAGTTGGGCGGGTGGGTGAGGTGGGCACCTGCAGGGGAAGCTCACCCAGCGTTGATCTGTGAGATTGCTTGTTCAGGATAGGTGTGGCTTTTGCTAGTTTTGTTCAGATCAGCAACATTGTGATCTCTTGTATTTCGCCTTCTGTGCTGATTAAATATTCCCAGGGTAGACGGGAGTCAGGTTTGTAACCTGCGGCTTCCGGCCCTGCCTAGATGGAGTTTCATGCCCATAGATTATAGGGCACGTTCTCTCAAAAAATATCCATTTTCATTAGTCCGTATCGTATATTTTGCTTTAAAAATGGATTTTTTTGTTTGTTCCTTTAACCATTTAAATGAGTGATTTTTGTGTCTGTCAGTGACCATGGAAGAGTTAAAGTAATATTTAAATGTGTTGATCTAAATGCATCTGGTTAAGCAGGCTGGAAGGTGTGTGATGGGGCTAAACATGGAGCAGGCTTTCCATCGAACAGGTGAAAAGCGAACAGGACTTAGTAAAGTTCTTTAGTGTAAGTAGTATTTAGTGCAAGGAGAGAATAGCTCATTAAAATTTTTCCTCTGAATAGTATTCGCCCTTTCCCCCTTTCAAGAGGGAAAAATAGATTTGGAAACCCATCTTCTGAAAAGCGTGTTTTCCTCTTGTTGCAGGGTGATTCTGGGTAGATGAAGTGCTGGAGAAATGTTTCTGTTGAATAATTCGGTTGGATTTCACTAAGATATTTTTTTTTACTTAAAGTTGAGATAGAGAGAGTGATCCCCAAAAGGTGAACTTTAATTTGGGGTTGTACTTAATCCTGGTACTTAGTGACTGCCTTGAGTTTCTGTCCCAGTGATGTAATATACTGCAGGGATAATGAATCTCTGGATTTAGTAAGAGGTCTGTCTTGCTAGTAGCTCACACCTTTAATTCCAGTACTCTGGGCAGAGGCTGCCAGATCTCTGATTTCGAAATCAGCCAACCGGGGGATACATAGTGAAACTGGTCTCAAAAAACAGCTGTCCTGAGGAAAGGCCTGCTGTAAAGAGACTAAGGAGCCTGTAGGTACTGGTGTTTTCTGCAAACTACAGAGTGAAGGAAGTCCAGAAAGAGATGAAGGGAGACCCATCCAGTCTTTGAAAACATCAAGAGATCCTTTGCCCTCAAGTGCTTCAGTTTCTTCATCAAAGGAACTTGCTGAGGCTACAAGTAGGCTGCTGAAAAGCTAGAGAAGTCAGATGAAATAATTTGCCTGAAATCTGTGAGTTTGTGATGAGATCCACTGCACTCTTACCCATGATCAGACAGAAGAACATGAATCAGACGACACATTACACACAGTTATTTGAAGACAGCTAACCAGTCCCAAGCACTAGCACTAAAAATCAGAGGGATTTAACAGCTCTACCCACAAGACATGAAACTTTGGTGATGGTAAAAATGCTGATTGAAAAAGGTATTTCATGATGGGCATAGTAGTGCACACCTTTAATTCATTTTCACAAGGTATCATTCACCTAGTGAATGATACCTTGTGAAAGTGTTAGCATTTTGAGTTGTGAATTCTGCCTTTCTCCAGCTTTGTATCTCTTAATAGTGTCAAAGTATACTGTCCCTGGGCTGGAGAGATGCTCTTGCAGAGGACCAGGGTTAGATTCCTAGCACCCACATGGTGGCTAAGAACCGTCTTTAAGCTGGGCGTGGTGGTGCACGCCTTTAATCCCAGCACTGGGAGGCAGAGGCAGGCAGATCTCTGTGAGTTCAAGGCCAGCCTGGTCTACAGAGTGAGTTCCAGACCAGCTGGGGCTATAGGGAGACCCTGTCTCAAAAAAAAAGTACACTGTCCTAATGAATTAGTACTTTGGTGTTTTAGAGAATATTTGCTTTGAGAATAATTCTCATTCATCAGTAAAATAAATTCTCTATCAGTAAAAAAGGATGTTAAAAGGCTTTTTTCCAAGTTTTTAAAAAAATTTAAAATAGAAAGTTTAAGTAGTGGAGGGAAAATAGTCTGATAAACTTTGAAAGAAACTGAGAGAATTAGCTGTTCCAGAAGGGGTTTTTTCTTCCCCAGCATTTTAAGGATCCTATTTCTCATTTGATAGGCATTTTCTTTGTTCTTTGTTTATTGTTGGCAATATAAAATTGTATTTTCAGCTTTTAAATATAAACTTATAAAATGTGCTTTTGTAAATGTGTGTGTTGGTATGCATACATGTGCATGTGTGTGACTCAGTATGTGTATTGGTTTGAGTCCCAAGATAGCTCCGAATGTGACTCAACACATTTGTTTTTTTTTTTTTTTTTTTGGTCTTTTCGAGACAGGGTCTCCCTGTAGCCCCAGACTCAACACATTTGTAAGTGACAGCATCACATCACACTGTCAAAAGGTTATTCATCTCTGCTATACTCCCAGCCAAATTAACTGTCTTCTAAGATTACTACATATACTTTGTAGCTCTCAGAATATGATCAGCTTGTCTAATCTTACTGTTTTAGGTGATTTTGTTTATTGCTATAGAATGTCTAACATTTTTACTTTTCTAGTTTGCAGTGGATTTTGGATAAACAAGATCTGTTGAAGGAGCGCCAGAAGGATTTAAAGTTTCTCTCAGAAGAAGAGTATTGGAAGTTACAAATTTTTTTTACAAATGGTAAATTGGTTGAAGTTATATAGCATAGTCTTGAGAATGTGTAGTAATCGTCATTGGATTGTTAAAGTCCATACCTGGGCTGGGTGTGGTGGCGCAAGCCTTTAATCCTAGCACTTGGGAAGCAGAGGCAGGTGGATCTTTGTGAGTTCAAAGCCAGCCTGGTCTACAGAGTGAGTTCCAGGACAGCTGGGGCTACAGGGAGACCCTGTCTTGAAAAGACCAAAAAATTAAAATTAAAAAAAGTCCATATCTAACATTTTTATTTGTACATTTATCTTTTTAGTGTTATGGAAAATTCTTTTGCAATTTATGTGCCAGAGGCACCACAACAGTTTCACAGTGTTACTCTGTTTAAGCATTTGTATTGCAACCCAGTTTAAGGTTGAATAAAGCAAAATACTTTGTGGATAAATGATTCTTTAAATTGACAACCCTATAGTTGTCATTTTTACCTTAGAACTTTGCTTTGTCTGGAAGGGGATTTAGTCAAAAGATATTTACTGTGTCTGGAATAGCTTTACCACCTGATCTTTCTTTTTTTTTTAATTAATTAATTTATTTTTACACCTGATCTTTCTTGACTCTCACTTACTGTAAACCTACTCTTGTTTTGAGAATGGGCCGGGTGTGGTGGAGCACACCTTTAATCCCAGCACTCAGGAGGCAGAGGCAGGTGGATCTCTGTGAGTTCAAGACCAGCCTGGTCTACACAGCCAGTTCCAAGACAGCTGCAGCTGCAGGGAGACCCTGTCTCAAAAAAAGTGGTAGATGGGGGCTTGAGAGATAGCCTAGCGGTTAAGAGCACCGACTGCTCTTGCAGAGAACCCGGGTTCGATCCCCAGCACCCACATGGCGGCTAAGAACCATCTGTAACTCCAATTCCAGAAGAACTCCAGTTCCAGGGGAATCCGACACCCTCTTCTGACCTCCGCGGCATTGCACGACACGAGTGCACAAACCGACATCCAGACAGTACATTCATACACATACAAAAATAAATAAAATTAAAAAAAAAAAAAAAGTGGTAGATGGAGAAGCAATTAGGGATTTTTTTGCAAAATGTATAAAATAGTAATAAATGTCTTAATATTTTATTTTTATAGCTGTTATAAAAATATGTAGATATTATGAAATTAAAATATTTAGAAAAAATAAGAATATCTTATTATATCACTGCAAGAGTTACTTTTGTATTAGTTTCTTTGTTTATGCATATTGCCGCATTTGCAAATCTTAGTAGTAGATCACTATGAGTTAAATAGTGTTATACATGTATAGGTTTTTTCTTTGTTTAAAAATGAATAATCTTGACTTAAACATGAAAATTATTGTTAAAGGCTATAATATGCCAGATAATACATTTAAAACTGATTATTTTCCTTTTAGTTATCCAAGCTTTAGGAGAACATCTTAAATTAAGACAACAAGTTATTGCTACTGCTACAGTCTATTTCAAGAGATTCTATGCCAGGTAGGACTGTTTTATTTGGGGACTATGTTATGCCTATTTGAAATACCTATATAATTTTGACATATTGTGAGTTACTTGTTTGCCATAAAACCATAAGTTGTGATTTTTCTTTTTAATAGTGGGTTTTCTAATTGGTCATCATTTAAATCCTGTTTTAGGTATTCTCTGAAAAGTATAGATCCTGTATTAATGGCTCCTACATGTGTGTTTTTGGCATCTAAAGTAGAGGTAAGAAACAGTTTTCTGTTCTTCATCTAAGTATAGTCAATGTATATTAGTTAACCTCCTTATTTTTACATTGCCTTTGTAAGGATAATAATAGGTAGTAATTTATACAAGATACAAACATCTTGGATATATCTTTATGTATTTACTTAAATACTTTTATGGTACTTACTGTGTATCAAATGCTTTTTAAAAGTATTTTATTTTTTTCATGTGTATAAGTGTATTGCCTGTGAGTGTATGTAAGTGCACCTGTGTCTTGCATTGTCCAGGGAGGTCAGAAGAGGGTGTCAGATCCCCTGGAACTGTAGTTGTGGATGGTGGTTAGCTGCCATATACATGCTGGGAATCCAACTTGGATCCTCTGCAAGAGCCACCAGTGCTCTTAACCATTGAGCCATCTCTCCAGCCCCTCAAGTGCATTTGTAAGACCCTTTTTAAGTTCCAATTCAATCCTTTTAACACAAAGCGTGCACCACTATGGCCAGCCACCTATATGCTTCTTACTAACCAGCCATAGAGAAAGCCAAAGGAAAGGCAAGGAATGGAAGAGGCTATGGCTTTGTATACTCAAGCATGGAAAAGTATGGATAATGAGAGTATAAAATTAAATGAGAGAGAAAAGAAAGCGAAGAACTTAGAGTGGAGACTGAACTTCTGCTAAGTTTCTATGCTGGATAGCTTTAATGTCAATTTGACACACTTGTGTTGAGGGAGCCTCACTTGGAGAATTACCTCCATTGGACTGGCCTGTGGCCATGTCTGTGGGGTATTTTCTTGATAGTTGAGTGATGTGGGAGAGCCCAGCCCACTGTGGGCAGTGCCATTCTAGGCAGGTTGTTGTATATTGTATAAAAAGCAGGCTGAGCATGCTCCAGCAGTGTTCCTCCATGGCCTGTGCTCCAGCTCCTGCCTTTAGGTTCCTGCCCTGAGTTTCTACCTTGGGCTCCCTCAGTGATGAACTGTGACCTGGGAGATGTAAACTGAATAAACCCTTTCCTTCCCAAGTTGGTATTGGTCACACTGTTTTGTCACAGCCTTGGAGAAGCAAACTAGAACAGCTTCTTTTTCAGTATTGTTCAGAAAGTTCATCTTTCAGCTGAAATCCAGATCATGGCAGATTCTATGAAAACTAGCTGTTTTTCTTAACTAATCCACATAATCTTTACTGTGAACAAAACTTTTGTATTATGTTTCTATTTAGTGAATATTTCTATTTGTCTTTAGAATAGAGTATTGAATATGATTTTAACATAATTTTTTATTCATATTTGCTCATTTAGCTTTAGTCAAGAGTATCCATGACCTTTTTTTTGGGGGGGGGGTCTTTTTGAGACAGGGTCTCCTTGTAGCTCCGACTGTCCTGGAACTCACTTTGTACAGCAGGCTGGCCTTGAACTCAGAGATCTGCCTGCCTCTGCCTCCCAAGTGCTGGGATTAAAGGCATGCGCCACCACACCTGGCCTGTCCATCACCTCTTTCTAATTATCACCTAAATATGAGAATTCACTATATTAGCAATATTACTAAAAGGGGCTGGAGGGGTGCCTCACTGTTCTTGTAGAATTCCTGCCCCCACAAGGCAGTTAACAACCATCTGTAACACCAGTTCCAGGGGATCCAAAACCCTGTTCTGTCCTCCACTGCCACTGCATAGCAGGTGTACTTATACATGCATGCAACACAGGATACACATAAAATAAAAATTAAAAACAGAAATATTATCAAGAAAATTTTCCAGGAACTTCTTGTTATTTGATTAACTGATTAGAATTTTTAATGGTTTATTGAGGGAAAGTTTGGATAAGTATGGTCACCTAAGTCAATTTTAGAGTGTTTCTAAGGCCCTGGGATCAATCCTTAGCACTGAAGAAAAAAAACCTTCTTTTTGGATGAAGAGTTATTGTTACTATTTCAGATAATTTCAGATTTGGTTGGTATATATATATATATATATATATATATATATGTGTGTGTGTGTGTATGTGAGTGTATTAGTCTCTATGACGAAATTTTTCTATTTTGTCCAATTAATGGAAATTCATATACAACTCATGTTTATCCACTGTCTCCAGTTTTTGTGTTTTATGTTTCACTTATTAGGGTTTGAAATTTAAATATAAATACATGTGCACATACTAAACAAACAAACAAATTGATCCCATTCACCTTTTTCTAGGAATTTGGTGTAGTTTCAAATGCAAGATTGACCACTGCCTGCTACTTCTGTATGTAAGTGCAAAAAGTACATTCTACTTTAAGGTTGTAATCTAAAGAAAACTCCATAGTATGGGACTGGAGAGATAGCCTAGCGGTTAAGAGCACCGACGCTCTTGCAGAGGACCCGGGTCGATCCCCAGCACCCACATGGCGGGTGAGACCATCTGTAACTCCAATTCCGGAGAAACTCCAGTTCCAGGGAATCTGAGACCCTCTTCTGACCTCCGCGGCTTGCACGACACGGGTGCACAACTGCATTGCAGAAGTTACATTCATACACTACAGAAATAAATGAAAAAAAAAAAAAATAAAAAAAAAACTCCATAGTACATAGATTACTGGTATTATTATTATTGTTGTTATTGCTATTTTTAGTTTGAGTCATATGTAGGTGAATTTATTAGTCTAAGGAGTACCTTTTATCACTTGCCGTATTGACATAAAAAAGTTTTAAAAGATGATATTTTTCCTTATGTAGCTGTGTAGGCCTCTAATCTCAGCACTTGGGAGTATCAAGAGTTCAAGGCTGGTTACTGAGGCAGGGTTTCTTAAACCCTAGCTTGCCAGTATGGGGTTAGTCTTGCTATTTGCCAGTTTGCTCTGGGGAATCTCCTACATCTTGCTTTCGAGGGCTGGAATTGCAGGTGACCTGCCACACGCGCCAGCATTTATGGAGGTTAAAGGAATCCAAACTCTGGTCCTCGTGCTGGCAGGCAAGCACTTTTTTTTTTTTTTTTTTTTTTTTTTTTTTTTTTTTTTAATTTTTATTTTATTTTATTTATTTCAATATGTGCATAAGTACTGTCTGCATGCAGGTTGTGCACCCGTTTGTCGTGCAATGCCGCGGAGGTCAGAAGAGGGTCCTCGGATTCCACCTGGAACTGGATTTTCTAGAATGGGCGTTTTCAGACGGCTCTCGGCCGCCACGTGGGTGCTGGGGATCGAACCCGGGTCCTCTGTAAGAGCGATCGGCGCTCTTAACCGCTAGCCATCTCTCCAGCCCCTGGCAGCAAGCACTTAACCCCCTGGGCAGTCTCCCTAGACCCAATCTTAATTTTTTTAAACGATATTTTATTTTTGTTTTAATGTTATGAGTATTTTGCCCGCAAGTATGTAAGTGCACCATGTGTGTGCAATGCCAGCAGAAGCCAGAAAAAGGACTCAGATCCCCTGGAACTGGAGCTACAGATGGTTGTTAGCACCGTTGTGTGCTGACCAACTCTGCTTCTGAAGAACAGCAAGTGTGTTCTTAACTGCTGAGCCATCTCTCCAGCCCCACTATCTTAATTTTTAAGGGTAGAAGGTTACTAATCAGATTGCCAAAAATTTTAGTGTACCATACATTATGTCATTTGATGATGTATTGCATTTTCTGGAAATTTGAATTCTGAAAGATATTTTAACTTGTTTTGTTGTCTGTAGTGTAAAGATTGTAATACTGAGATACACAGAGGAATGGCACATAGTGATGGTCGAATTTGGAGTCATTTATTAATAGCCAGTAGTCAGAAAGGGTGCTAGCACACGCCCCCCCCCCCAAAAAAAAAACCCACCTCTACCCTAAGGAGAAAAAAACCCCTCTACCCTAAGGAGAAGCACAGCAGGGTTTCTAACCCTCAAAACCATAGTTACACTTGTAAGGTTCCCAGTATTGTAGAAACAGTGCACTCCCTGAAACTGCTGCATGGAGGTGTTCTGCCTGGCTGGCTGCTAGTGGGAATGGCTGAGCAAAAACACAGGGTAAAACAAGTCAGCTAGAACAAAATGAAGTTAGTTTTGTCACGTTAGACATGTCGATTCTATGAGGGTTATTATGAGGATCTGATGAGATGTAGAGCAGTGCCTTGCTCTGTCTTTATTGACATTATACATAACAATACCAGATGAGGTATTTAAACAGTAGAAATTGACTTTTTCAAAGTTCTACAGGAAAGGTATTAATCTTCTTTTTTTTTTTTTTTTTTTTTTTTTTTTTTTTGCTCTTTTCGAGACGGGTCTCCCTGTAGCCCCAGCTGTCTGGAACTCACTCTGTAGACCAGGTGCCTTGAAACTCAAAAGATCTGTCTGCCTCTGCCTCCCAAGTGCTAGGATTAAGGCGTGCGCCACCATGCCTGGCGTGGTGTTTAAATCTTACACGTCCCGAGGGAGTCGGCAGGAACTCAAGGCAGGGTACTCGTTGGCAGGAACTGAAGCAGAGACTAGACTATGGAGAAATGCCACTTATGGACTGCTTACCCTGGCTTGCTCCGGCTACTGTTGATATATAGGATAGATATGATTTTAATTTTTCTTAATTCTTATTATTTACTATTATTTCTAACTTACTCTAGTTAGTGTTGTCTGTATTTACTTGGGTGTAGGGCTGATCACTTGGGCATGGGCATCCTATCAGTAGGTTTGTCCCTGGAGAAACTATCTCGTTTCCTCACAGCTATCCACTGCTTGTAGCTCTTCAACTAGAGGTTGTGCCTTGTTATCGTATCCCCTATCTATGGTAGAGTATTGACTGTTATGGTCTTATGCAGGCAACTTTATTTTTAAACACAATGATTATTCCCAAATTAAGAATAAAAAAACTGGGATAGGGTATGTTCATTTTTAATAGAGAACTTGTCTTCATGCACAAACCCTAGATTCCATTATTAGCACAGTTTAAAAATAATGTAGGAGGCCCACATTGTCTCAGCTTGTAAGACACTGTTGCCAAACCCTGATGACCTGAGTTTTGATCTGGAACCCCAAGTTTGTCCTTTGACCTTTACACACATGCCACGTTGCTTATGCACACTTGCACACACACTTGATTAACAATAAATGTTAAAAATACATGGAGCTGGCTAGGTGTGGTGGTCTTTTTGAGACCGGGTTCCCTGTAGCCAGCTGGCCTGGAACTCACTATGTAGCCTGTGCCAGGAGTAAATCGTGGGTCACTATGCCCAGCTTTCAACGTCTTTTTTTTAAAGCAGCAGAATCCTCTCCTTTTTATTTCTTTTCCCCTTCCATCTGTCTTCTTTTTTTCTTCTTTCTCTTCCCCCTTCACTCCCTTTCCCCTTTCCCTTTCAGTCTTCCAGTGCTGGGATTGCCCGCATATTCCACCATTCCAACTGGAACCCACTCTAAAATTAAAGCTCTCCGATTGTATAGACAAAGGTTTCTTTTGCCATCTAATTTTTCTCTACCCAGGAAACAAAAATCTAGGTCCTACTGAAGGTCATAGCCTCTAATATTTTATACTGTGCTAAAGGAATTTTGGGTTTATTCACTTTGCTGTTTTCTTAAAGTTGATTTGTTTTGTTTCCTACAGTAAAAACTAGATTTTCATATGCCTTTCCAAAGGAATTTCCTTACAGGATGAATCATGTAAGTATATTATGTAAAATGAAGCACTCAAAACTCTTAATTCAATTTTTATAGTAGAACAAAACTTCATAATCTTTAGAAATGGCAGTTTTCAAGTCACAAAATTAAATTTTCAATGGTTTCTTTCTATATTTTTCTTTTAATATTAAACATGTTATTACCAACCCTGGTGCCAATTAAGAACTTGGGAACTATTTAATAATATTGAAGTTGGGACTTCTCCCAAATCAGACTTTAGATTTTGTTGGGTGGGTGGAGTCACTGACGTAGTCGGTTTGGTTTGGTTTTTTTTGGTCTGCTATGCAGACCAAGCTATCCTCGAACTCAGAGAGCTGCCTGCTTCTGCCTCACAATGGCTGGGATTGAAAGGTGTATGACACCAAACCTGGCACATTTTAATTCTTTAAGAGGGGCTGGAGAGTACGGCTCAGTGGTTAACAACACTGCTCTTGAAGAGGACCCAGAGTTCAATTCCCGGGACCCACCATGTTGCGCTACAACCATGCATAACTCCAGTTCCAAGGGAATCCAACACCCTCTTCTGAGTTGAGGGCACAGTATTGAAATGGCCTGCACTTACATACATGAGGGCAAACCCATAACACATCAAAATAAAAGTAATAAAACAAACAACAAATAAAATTCTTATAAAGAAAAGCCTGTATCCACTTCTTTTTGTTGGAGGAGAGGAGATTTTTAGATTGAACCCATGCCATGGTTTGGCTGGCGCATGCTTAATCCCGTACTCAGGAGGCAGAGGCAGGCAGATCTCTGTGAGTTCAGACCAACCTGGTCTACATAGTGAGTTCCAGGGCAACTGGGGCTTGCAGGGAGCCCTGCAGTTGCTAAGCAGTTGCTCTATTTGAGATATACCCCTCTCAGTATTCATTCTTCAGAATTTTTCAATGTACCTTTCTATTTGCACAATGCAAAATGCAATTATCTGTTACTTAATAAAAACATCTACCAAGTTAGAAATAGACACATTATAAGTACATAGTTTTGACATATATATAATTTTTCAAATAGTATTTTCATACTATCTCCATTATAGTTAGTAGTTCTCAACCAGTATGCACATTTGTATAACCTGGGAATATTCAGAAAGCACTAATGGCCAGGCATGGTGGAACATGCCTTTAATACCAGCAGAGCGAGGGAGGAGATCTTGTGAGTTCAAAGCCAGCCTGGTCTACATGTGAGTTCTAGGACAGCTGGAGCTAAAGTATGACCCTGCCTGGAACCAAAAAAAAATAAGACTATGATAAATCATATATGCAATTTGGTTATTTCAAAATAAGAAGACTCATGTAATTATACTTGTTGACAATGGATAATTTTTTTAACAGATACTAGAATGTGAATTCTACCTTTTAGAACTAATGGTACGTATGTTTTTCCATTAATAAAGTCAAACTTATTTTCAAGTTTAATGAAATATTTGTAGGGAGGTTCATTTTAATTTACCTCAGTATATATGATGGTGAAATCTTAGAAACCTAATATCATCACCTGTTTCCTTTCTGAGTCTGTTAAATAATTTGTTATCCTATTGAGGCTGGAAGAATTTAAATATTCTATAGTAACTATAACAAGCAAACAAGTCAGGCCTTAATTACCACTGTAAACTGTGGGCACGTTTGTGTATGTGTGCAGTGTGTGAAAGTTGGGTTGTATCTTGGCAGAGTTGGCTTCTCCAGTTGGGAATTATGGATTTATAGGCTAATTAGAGGTTTCAGTGTGTTGCAGATGTGACACTTTGAGTCTCTAAGCGAATGAATGGATGCTGACTGACTGCCAACTGATTTACCAAGGTATATTCCAGAGAGAGCACTTCCTTCACTGTTACAGTAGGTTAGGGCCATGTTGTTTGCTTAAGACATTGAAAAGGAAGCAAGTATGGGTTGGAGAAATTCATTTCAAAATACACAAAACAAATAGTTGGAAAATGATAGTTTTATGTTGTGATAAATGGTTTTATACATAAACATTTTTTAAACTGTTTCTAGGATTGTTGCTTGATAGTGTATCATCCTTATAGACCTTTGCTCCAGTATGTGCAGGACATGGGCCAAGAAGACATGTTGCTTCCCCTTGCATGGTAATTAGAACAGAAGTTATTAATAGTGTAACATGTTGCTAGACAGGAAGGTTGACCACTAAATGTGAAGTTCAATATTTTTAAAGTGCCCCAAGACATTTTATATTGAACAAAATATCTGCTTGTTAAGTTTTAATAACTGTACTGGTTTAAGAACTAAACTCATACATATCTTCAATTATTTATTGACAGGTATACCTGGATTTAAATTTTTTTGTATGAAAAGCCGACTGTTTACATAAAAAGAATGAACTTATTTTTTTATTTTATTATTTTTGTGTGAATGAGTGTACTGTTCTGCATGTATGTAAGTACACCCAGGTTGTACAGGGCCATACAGAGGCAGAAGAGAGGTGGTCATATCCTCTGGAAACTTGTGTACAGATGTTGTAGCTGCCATGCGGGTGCTGGGAACTGAAACTGATGTCCTCTGTAAGAGCAGCAGTGTTCTTAATGCTGATTTTTTTTTATTTTATTATTTTAAAAGTAATAGTTTTTGGTTATATTATATACAAATCCATTTAAAATTTATTTTATTATCTAGTTTTAAATTTTTCAAAACTGAAAAAAATTATGAATTTGTTATGAGCTTCCAAAGTTGAGAACATATTCACTGACAAATGAATTTTATATTCAATAATATGTACTGATTAATTGTCACATTCATGCATCCCTCATTTTGGCTTGATGTGCTCAGTAATAGAAAAGGGATGTTAAGTGTGAACAAAAGTGGGAAGTCTTGCCGGGCGTGGTGGCGCCACGCTTTAATCCTAGCACTTGGGAGGCAGGGAGGCAATCTTTGTGAGTTCAAGGCCAGCCTGGTCTACAGAGTGAGTCCAGGACAGCTGGGGCTACAGGAGACCCTGTCTCGAAAGACCGAGGAAAGTGGGAAGTCTGACCCTGTTTGGAAGAAGTTATATAATCAAATGAAGTAGCTCTTTTTTAGTAATGCTCTAATTTACATTTTTATAGGAGAATAGTGAACGATACCTACAGGACGGATCTTTGTCTCCTGTACCCTCCTTTCATGATAGCTTTAGGTATGTAAGCATGCGTGCCTTTATTAAGCAATGATTTAGGTCATCTCAAAATAATTTTCACCTTACTGTATTGTTCCATGAAGTAATAGTCTAATTATTTGCATGTATGTTTTTAGTAATATGAATTACAACTGTTACAAATCAGGATTATTGTCCCCCTACCCCTATTTTTTGGTAAGCTTTTTATTTTCTTAAATCATTTAAAATTAATTTAAATTGAAATCTAAACAATTTTTTTTTATGGGACAGGTAAGTTCAGGGTTAAGCATACTGATACCAGTTGTCTTATAAAGGAACTGGGCCTGTTTTTATTTCTGGAGTCAGTTTTTCATTCCTGGAGCCAGTTAAATACTCAGGAGATTAAGCGAAGGGGCAGCTGTACTTCTGATCGTGTTGGTAGGGGAGAAGCTAGCCAGCCTCTTCCTCTAGTGGATGGTTAGCATAGCATTTGGACTTAAATAGTCCTAAAGCTTTGCTTTCTTTATAGTTGTGGAAAAGTATCTAATTTTTCTGAGCTTATCCCCTTAATTGTAAATGAGGGAGGGAACACTAATAATTTCATAAACAGTTGTTTGAAAAGTTAAGTGAAATGGCCCAAAGAGTACCAAGTGTCTGTTATATCCTAGGTACTTTGCACTTCTTGCCCCCTTTTTTCCCTTCTCTTGTTGATTTCCATGACTTCTTCCTTATAACTTCCCCTCCCCAATTTTTAAACCAGTCTCAACTTATTTTCATTGGTTTCTCTGTTTTATTTTCTTCAAGTACTTCTGTTTTGTTTTGCTGTTTGTTTTTGAGACCGGTCTCCCTGAGCCCCAAGCTTGCATTAGAAATGCTCTCACCGTAAGATCAGGTGGCCCAGTCTCACAGAAATCTGCCTCTGCCTCTGCCTCCTGCGGGCTGGGTTAAAAGGTGTGTATCCCCACGCCCAGCTACGTACTTTCTTAGTGTTCTTATTTTCAGCCTTCTTATACCAGAAGTGACACATAGGCTGTACTTAGCATTTATATAGTGCTGGTGACTCTTGTAAAGCACTGGATTTGGTGGGATTCTGAAGTGGCATCTACATTCAGTGAGGAAAAATGCTGAGATCTGTATAGATGGGAGGGAAGAAATAGCAGGACATGTGGCACGATTTTGCCATCCTTGCATCTGTGTCCTCCACAGTAGTCTTATGAGACCTAGGCTTTTATCGTCTCTTGTGTTTTAAACAGAGAGAGACAAAAGCAGAAAAATGTATGTGTGCTGATATGTGGGTATATATGTATTTGTGTGTATTGTGTTACACGTATGTTTTCCGCGCGGCATACATGTGTGTGCCAGAGGCCAGCAGATCATCTCAAGTGTCATTCCTCAGGACCCGTCCATCTTTTTTTTAGACATAGGACAGCTCACTGGGACCTCCTGCTTTTAGGCTAGGCTGACTGGCTGGTCAGCCCTAGAGATACTTCTTTCTCCCCTAGGCTTACAGGTGTGTGCCATCTGTTCAGCTTGTTTAGGTAGGTGCCAAGTATTGGTCCCAGGTCCTCCTGCTTGCATACATGGCAGACACTTGAGCAACTATAGCTGTCTCCCCAGTCACTCAATTTTCTTTAGCCATGTTCTTGTTCCCGTGCAGTTCATCATGTTTATCGATCTTTTGCATAGTTCACTGACACTTCAGACTCTGAACCAGGACTGAGCTCATTAATCTTGCCCCTAAGTTTACTGCCACTTTTAATGTTATTGTGATTAGCACTAGGTACTAGTCTTTGTTGGAAACCCAGCGTTTGTGTTGTTTTTTTATTGTTGTTTTATCAGCTATGTGGCCTTCCTGTAAGTCTTCTGTCCCTTCTCTAATCTAACCTCTCATTTCCTCTACTTTTCCACAACACTCACTTGCTGATGGGTCTCCAGTATCCCTTTGCCTGTAGGGATATCCCTTCTGTCCTGCATATTGAACTGGGCTTGTTGGCTTCAATGAGGGTAATTGCCCCAGGGAACATTTGCCAATGATGTCATAGTAAGATAGGACACCTTTGAGCCAGGGATGCTGCTAAGCACTCTGTAGTATTCAAAGTGGTCTTAGAGACTTGTCTAAATAAACATGACTATAATGCCAAAGTTGATAAACCCTAAGTGAAAATGAGCTTTATTAAAATGCAGATTATGTCTTAATATTTTCTGTGTTCCTCTCAGACAGTGGATAAAATTTACAGTCTCTCATTCTCTTTCTAGCTTGCCTACATGTAGCCTGTGTTGTACAGCAGAAAGATGCCAGACAGTGGTTTGCAGAGCTTTCTGTGGATATGGAGAAGGTATTCCTTAAAATTGGACATTTTAAAACTCATGTTTATTTGAACCTACATGTGTACCAAGCTATTGTTAGTTAAAAATACTTAACAATCCTCACATTTGGTGAGAGGAGCCAGTGCTGCTAAATTATATTTATCTTTTTTTGTTGTTTTTGTTTGGGGTTGGGGAGGTTGTGAATGTTTTGTTTGTTTGAGACAGGGTAAGACCAGACGGCCTCGACCCTCACAGGTTTCCCGTGCCTGTGCTCCCCACGTGCTGGGATAAAAGCATGGTGCCCTCATGCCTGATTCTGTATTTATAGCGTTTGATGACAAATTGTTTTGCCAAGTTTTGTAAAAGCAGTGTCTTGTTATTTGGCCTTGGCTGGCTTCCACTTCATGATCTGACTTCAGCTTCCGGAGTGCTGGGTTATTACACACATGCCACTACTATCTTAAGTATTTGTATATGTGATATTGTTCTGTTTTTATATATAATAATAATATATCCTCGTGTGTGGTTGTGATGTGTGTGTGTGTGTGTATGGGGGTGGTGTGTGTGTAATATGTATGCTTGTTTTGCTATAGAGAACTTTTCAAAATATTTTCTTCTAGATTTTGGGAAATAATCAGGGTTATTTTAAAACTATATGAGCAGTGGAAGAATTTTGATGAGAGAAAAGAGATGGCAACTATTCTTAGTAAGATGCCAAAACCAAAACCACCTCCAAACAGGTACTTTTCAGTCTCCATTATTCATTGCATTTAATTGTATGATACTGTGCTTGTTTGTCTTAGAAGTTTCCTTTTTCTTACACTTTCTTAAAATTTTCTTTTTCTTAAAACTTAGACCAAACTTCTTTATTTATATTCGTCATTTTTTTTAATTGGTATTTTGTAGATTGAGAATGACTCAGTTTTAAGATAAATTCTTCTATCTAGTAACTTTTCCTAATGCAATGGAGGGCTATTACAGGTATCCCTCAACATATAGCCAAATACTGTGCATAAACAGACCTGAGCTAGGCAGGCTCATTTGAAAGTCAGGGATAAAGAGCTTGATAGTAATTTTGTTAGTTTGACTCTGTGCTATTCCCCTCCCCCACACCACCGGTTTAGACATATTCAGAAATCGTTTTCAAAAAATTCGATGAATGATCTGATATGCTAAAGATTTGGCTTCTGAATGGTCCTGTAGTCTATAGCACACACTTAACAGATCATTTTGTTGATGAACCTCCGTGCTAAGAAGTTTTTGTTGTTGTTTTCCAATGAATTCTCCGTCAGTATGTTGAGTGGTTTCTCTGCCCTCACTGTGTATCAGCATCCTTTCAACTAACAAAAGGTGCGAATGAACACCTCAATGCTCCTTCTTAGTTGTTTCTTTAGAAAGATAATTATATAACATTAAGATGGATTATAAACCTGCTACTGATTAACAATAATGTTACAGTTGTGGAAGAAGAGTAGATGCTTCTTAATTATACTAGGCCGCTGCTTAAGGCAGTCATTCAAACAGCTACCTTTGGATGCATTTTTTACAGAAGTTCCCTGAGTGATTCTCCACTAGTGGCAGGGCCTGAAGCTGCAAGATGATGGTGGACAAGATAAGGCAATACTCCTATTGTCACAGTTACTGGTATGTTCAGCTTTAGTGTTTTTTATTTTAAATATTCAGATTTCCCAGGAAATTGCCATAATTTTTTGACTTATAAAGGTTTGCTGTAATTACATATGATTTTATGATGCCATTGGCATACAGTGTGTTTTTCTTTTTTCTTCTTTTCTTTTTTTTTTTTTTTGAAGAAACACTTGAATTTTCTCCTGAAGAATAGAAATAGAGTTTTATATGTAAGATTTAATTTCATAGAAGATCTGTTCAGAAGTTGTAATCTCTATGTTGAGTGATACCTGTAATAATAGTGAGATCCCAAACTCTAATTTAAATATTATGAATGTATATGGACACTAACTTCTAGACTGCTTGTTATGTGTGAGAGCCAAAATTAAACAGAAGAATAAAAACATAAAACCAAAGTTAGTGTTCTGGATTTTAATTTTTCTATATCTGTGTCTTACAATCAAGATGTGTTTTGTAGAGTTGTGCCACGGAATAATGAACCTCAAAAATTAATAGTAGTATTTTCAGGGTGTTGAAAAAAATGTGTCTTTCAATTGGTATAAAAATCTCTTTCTTCCCCATTTGAACAGTGAAGGAGAGCAGGGTCCAAATGGAAGTCAGAACTCTAGATACAGCCAATCTTAAAACATTCTGTGAAGAATTCCGTAGTGGACCACTTGGAAATAAATATTTGACAGAGTTTCAGTAAAGTCTTCAGTGGAACACAAATGAAAATGAATAGCTTGTTTCTGTCAAGCATATTGGGAATTGATTTTATTTTGAAAACTAAGTTTTCTTTACCTAATTGATTAAATCTCAATTATAAAAGTTTGGAAAGGTTCTAAGGGGACCTATACATATACAGAGATATTTCAAAATAAAGCAATCTCTTTTCACATATATAGTGGATTATGATATATGGATATTATATATATGTGTTGTATATATACACATTACATCTATATTGATAATGTAAACATATATAGCACACACACTAAAATTAGTTCTTGATTTGGATAATAGAAATTTTCAGCTTTTTATTAAGGTAGGAAAAATGAAACATCATTTGTTTAAATTCTCTTTAATATTGAGGACCAAAAAAGGACAAAAAGATCAGTACAGTGGTTCCTGCCTCTCAACCCATTCCCATAAGTTGAATTTTAAACATACTTAAGAAATTCAGTCTTGGCCGGGCGTGGGTGGGTCACCCTTAATCCTAAGCACTCGGGAGGCGAGGCAGGGGACTCGTTGTAGTTCAAGGCCAAGCCTGGTCTACAGAGTGAGTTTCGCAGGACAGCTGGGACAACAGTGGAAGACCCTGCTCAAAAAAAAGACAATTCAGTCTTTCACAATTTTGGAAGATATGGGTAATGGAATTATAATTTCAGGGAGATTATGCAACCTATTTTTAAAATATTTTATCTTCAGCCCAGGCAGGGTGGCGCATGCCTTTTAATCCAGCACTAGGGAGGCAGGCAGGTGGATCTCTGTGAGTTCAGGCCAGCTGTGGCTACAGGGAGACCCTGTCTCAAAAACACAAAAAAAAAAAAATATGTCAGTAGTTTTGGTATCTCATCACAAAATGTACTAGCCCAACCTATCAGAACTGTGCAATATGTATAGCATATTTTGACATTTAAAAATTATATTGATTCATTAACTTTTAAAATGCTAGGAATCCATTACAGAAAAAAGTTATTTGCAATTAAATTTAAATCAAAGGCATTTTAAAAAGCTTAATTTTGTTAAGCCATAAGGTTGAAATTTAGTAACATTTAATGTTACTCTTTAATATATCATTAAAAATTTTATGAGATATATATGCCCTGTTTTAATTTTTGTGTCCTAGTGTAAGCTTATAAATTTACAGCACATATCCTGAGCCAAGAATGCAGTTAGGTTTCAGGCTAGTGTGATATTGGCTATTTTTAATCCTCATGGTATAGGCTTAAGACTAAATGTTACATTGGTGGGAATGTGCTATCTGTGGAACTTAATAAATCAGTCATTTTCTTCATAATCGAAGGTGACTGATAAGTAAAACTTGGGAGTCAGAGGATATTAATATGTAGTTTAAGTTTTAAACTACTCATTTTTTAATAAATCATGAGAAAATAAATTACAAAGTGTTGAATTCCTAGATAAAATTGGAAGAATAAAAGTTCTTTAGCTGTATTGACTAGTGTCTTAATCTTTTTTAATTTGCCTTACTTTGTTTTCTGAGGATCTTTCTGAAGTATTAATTAAAGCCTTCCATACTTTGTAAAGGAATCATTCTGTATGGTTTCTGAATAGATTTTAAGGAGAGTCCTTTTTCCTTATACATCACATGTGCTGGAAAGGACTCTAAAATCAGTACCAATGACCAGTGCAGGTCTCCTAAGGTTGTGGTAGGATAAGAACTAAGAAAAATAAACTCTCAGGTCATGAAGGAATTAATATGAGCTTAGCTGCCTGTATGTTGTAGCGGACTGACACAATAACTGTAAATTTATTCTCAGCGTTTTTCAGTTTATTTCAAATTTTATATTAATGTTTTGTGCTTCATAGTTTTCTTTGTAAACGTTTATTGTGGAAAATTTAAAATAGACAAAAGCAGCTAAAGCAGTGTAATGACACCTCCATGTGTCCATTACCCAGCTTCAATTGCTTCATAGTCAGTTTCATCTTAACTCCCATGCCGCTGTATCCAACTTATATATTATTTTGAACCAAATTCCAGACACGTCATTTCATCCATAAGTATTTCAGTATATACTCCTAAGGGATAATGTCTCCTCCAAAAAATATAAAGTATTTTTGTCTTAAACATTAATGAAAATAATTTCTTAATAATCAAATACTCACTCAAATTTTCAATTCCCAGAAAGTCAAAAACCATTGATAATTCTAGTCAAAATTTAAATATGGGTTACATATTTAATTCATGGATAAAATCTTTAAATCCAATAAAAATCCTTTATATTTTTAAATTTATATTGATTCTTCCTCCACTTTATGTTTAAAATTCCCCTTTTTGTGGGGCTGGAGAGATGGCTTCAGTGGTTAAGTAGCACATATACTGCTCTAGTGGACCCAGTTCATCCAGGGTACACTTGGTGCAGAACCCCTTAAATCAGTTTCCAGGGGAATCTAACACCCTCTCTGAGCCTTCGCAGGCATTGCACAACATGGCTGACAAAACGTACATCAGGTAACAGTTACATTTATACACATTACCCAAAAATAAATAAATATATTAGTTGATAAAATTATATTTAAATTTTTGTATTTTTTTAGCCCCCTTTTGTTTGCTTATCTATTAAAGCTTTCCCATAATCTGAATTTTGCTGATGGTATCCTTAGCATGCCATTTAGTGTGTTCTTTTCTCCCGTGTATTTCTGTAAATTGGTAATTTCTAAAAAGGCTGTCACATTCAGACTTTTTTTTTTTTTTTTTTTTTTTTTTTTTTTTTTTGCTAGACTACTGTATGAGGGTGTGGTGGTAGTCTCTTCCATTAGGAAGCATATATTGACTGTTTATCTCTTGTGATTTATCGACCAGTTATGATAAGTATTGTTTTTAAAAATCAGTTCTATCCTAGGCTCCACCGTCCAGGATCATAGCCACTAGCCACTTTGTTGGGTCTGAGCACTTAATGATGTGGCTTGTCTGACTTGCATATGGCTTTAAAGTACCAAATACATGTTGGAACTTTCAAGTACTTCATACAAAAACAAAAGAATGTTTAAACCTCAATTTGTTTATAATTACGTGTTTTTGATGATAATATTTTTGGATTACATAACGAATCAAATTAAAACTGATTAAATTTTCATTAATGTGTTTCTTTTTACTTTTTTAAAAGGTAAGAACATTTAAAATGACATAATGGCTTGCATTGGACAGTACTGCTAGTAGATAATAAGGAAAATGTTAGACTCCTCTTTCATTCCATCTGCCTCTCATTCCCATTCCCCTTTTCCTTTTAATTTTTAGTCATTTCTCTATTTACTTCCACATTTCCAAGTAAGAAGCTCTTAATGTAGCAAGTTCGTAATTGTGTCATTTATTTGAGCACTTACTGTCTACCAAGTATGCTTTCTGAGTTTTATTCACTTCTCAGAGCAATTTTATTGTAGAGATAAGAAAACTCAGAACAGTTAGGTACAACCTCACCCAATCACAGATGAAGGAAAAGTAATAGCTTAGAATTAGATTTGACTCCTAAAAGCCTGCGTGCCTCTCTGCTTACCTCTTTTTTTTTTTTTTCTTTGATTACAAATATTAACTACTATAGATAATGGACAGTCTTGCTTTATAGCAATTCATCTTCCCCTCACAGACTGTATAGTGTGTCTCTGTGTGGGTACATGCACACGAGTGCAGGCACCCACAGGGGTCAAGAAGAGATGTCAGATCCCCTGGAGCTGGAGTTACAGCCTGAGGAGGGTGCTGGGGACCGAACTCAGGTACTTTGCTAAGTAGTAGTTACATGCTCTTAACCACTGGCCATCTCTCAAGCTCCCTGAATATGGATTTTAAACACAATTTGTTGGGCTGGAGAGGATGGCCTACGGTTTAAGAGCGCCAGATCGCTCTTACAGAGGAACCGGTTCGATCCCCCACCCCACCATGGCGGCTGAGAAACCCGTCTGGAAGAACTGCACAATTCCAGGCGAGAACCCCAGTTCCAGGGGGAATTCCAAACACCCTCTCTGACCTCCGCGGGGCATTAAAAAAAAAAAAAGACACGCCAACTTGCATGCAGAGCAGTACATTCATACAATACGGAAATAAATTAAAATTAATAAACAAAAAAATAAAAAAAAATAAAAACAACTTGTTGTTTGGAGACCACTCACATAAATCAGGCTGGCTTCAAATAATTCATATGTAGCTCATTGAACTCCTGATTCTTTGTGCTCCACACTCAAGCATTATATTCGAGATGTGAGCTGGCTTAAATTATTAGTAATTTAATGACAGTAGAAGTCCCATTTAGGGCCAGGTTGATGAAGGGGAATATATATGAGAATGCAAGATCTTTCATGGCTACGCCTATTTCATTGTGATAGTGATGGTTTAGTGTCCACACCTTAATCCCAGCACCCGGGAGCAGAGGCAGGGGATCTGTGAGTCCACAGGCAGCCTGGTCTACATTGTGAGTTCCGGCAGCTGGGGCTGAAAAACAAAGGAGACCCTCTGTCTCGGAAAAAAGGAGGAGGAAAAAAGAGAGAGAGAGAACCCCTCAAAAAAACAAAAAAACAAAAAATCTCGTGTTTAGTAGAGATGGCTCATGTTCTTAGAGCACTATCTGCTCTTGGAGAAGATTCGGGCTCATGTTCCCAGCACCCACATGCGAGCTGAAACGTCTTACTCCTAGAATCAGTTCCAGGGGACCTACACCTCTTCTGACCTTTGGGGATGCACGAGACACTACACACAGTGGCTTTATAAGCAATACAACTTATACAAATAAAATATTTCTCATTATTTCTAAACTTTGATCTACCCTTTGTCAAAGTGTTATATTCTACCTGGTTAGACAGGACAACAGTTTTTATAGTTATTAATATACATGTCAATGCTCTGGCACTATGGATCTTAGTAATGATTTTGCTCTTGAGTTTTGTTTTATAAACCAATGCAATTTTATATTTGTTACAAAAATAATTTACTATAAGTTTGGGGAGTTCCTTAAAAAATGCCAGGGTGGGAGTTAATTGTACAGGCCCACTAGCACTTGGGAGGCCAAAATAAGAGGATAATCAAATAGGATGTTAATAATACTGTTAGTACCTTTGTGTTTCTTTCTCTTCTCCAAATGGAAACTATTCTGAATTTGGCATTTGTTATTTCCAAACTATGTGGCCAATGTCTCTAATGATATTCATGTTTGCTTTGTTTTGTTATTTTTTTTTTAATGTGTGAAGTGTATTGCCTGCATTGTGTTGTAAGCTAACCTGTGTTATGCATGCCCTTTGGAAGATCAGTAAGAAGGCAATGGATCCCCCTAGACGGGAGTTAAGACGGTTTGTTAATATCACCATTGGGGGCTGGGAATTAAGCGCCAGGTTCTCTGCAAGGACAATTATTCTCTTTCTCTTAACCTAGTAAGCCATCTCCCCAGCCCCATTTCATGTTGCCTGCGTGGTGTATTGTAAGTGCACTTTGCTCATACAAATGTCGTGCGAGTCTCAGAAAGGCATGTCAGGACCCCTGAACTGGACTTATAGATGTTATTGCTCAAGTTGCGTGCTAGGAACAACCCAGGTCCTCTGCAAAGAGTAGGTTGGGTGCTCTTAATCATTGAGCCAACTCTCCAGCTCCTCATGATTTCATGCTTTAAACTAGGCTATATAGGGTGTTTCTGTCATTTTCTTTTTCTCACACCATTGCGTCATTTATAGTAATGATGAAACTTCTAACTTCCATTTTGCCTTAGTCCATCAGTTAATTATGTCTAATCTTTAAAACTATTTGACATCTATTTGTTAAGTGTTTTTAAATTTGTTCTTGTCTAATTTTTGTGTACTAGGGATGAAACTCAGGGCCTTCTGTGTGCTACCTAAGAGTGCTGTCTGTCACTAAGCTGTATCCCTAACCCTCTAAAATTTTTATTTTAATTTTTTTCTGACAGTAGAGCAAAGAAGGCTGTTTTAAGGTTTCTTTCTCTTGAATCATCTACAAACTCTGAAGTGACTATAAACTCATGCCACATGCATGTGAAGGTTCAAAGAGTGGTTCTCACCTTCCACCTGTTGAGGTCTCTATTGTTTTCTTTCTGTAGGAGTGCTGAGATTACGACATGTGACAACCACATCTTTTTTTTTCTTTTTTTTCTTAGATGAGTTATTTCTGTATGTGAATGAAAGTACTGTTGATGATGCAAATTTGTGCACCCAGGTCTTGCAATGCGCGGAGGTCAAAAAGGGTGTCGGATTCCCCTGGCACTGGGTTCTCCTGGAATTGGAGTTTCAGACGGTTCTCGGCCGCCATGTGGGTTCTGGGGATCGAAACCCGTGGTCCTCTGACAAGAGCGGTTCAAGCTCTTAACCTCTAGGCCATCTTCTCCATACCTACATCTATCTTTTTATGTCGGTCTCAGGCTCCAGCCTCAACACAAACACTTGATCTCTGCTGAGCCATCTGTTTTTGAACAAGGTCTCCCTGGAAACTCACTGTGAGTGACCAGGCTGATAGGCTAACAGCAGATCCAGCCCTCCTCTGCTCCCATTGCTGAGGATTAAAAGCTATGCATCTACCACACCTAACTGTATTCTTTTTTATTTATAATCTATTGTGTTGTTTTGCCTGCATGTAGTGAAGTGTATCCCTATAACTCAGTGCCCACACGAGCCCTTTAGAAAGAGGGTGTGTGGGTCCCCTGGAACTGGATTGGGTTGTTTTTTTTGTTTATCTATTGCTGGTCTGGGAATCAAATTCAGGTCCCTCTCCAATAGCAGCCATCCTCTCGAACTACTGACCCTCCACCCCCCTTTAAATTTGTGAACAGGCTCTCCACTGTTTGCCTAAGTTGGCCTCATTTCACCATCTCTCTGCCCCACTTTCTGAGTGGGCTGAGCAACTACAGGCATGTTCGTATTGAGCCTGGCTTTAATTTTTGTATGTGTTCCCTCCTCTTCCTTTTGTGCATCTGTGTTTACTAAATGTATTAATCACAGGTACTTTAGTGTCTGTGTCTGAAATGCCAATATATGAATCTCCTATGGATCTATTTTTATTGTCTTTTCCTTTTTCCCTGAGATAGCACATAATTCTGACCTCAAACTCACTGGTCAGGTTGGATGACCTTAGAACTCCCGCCTGGACTCCAAGTGCTGGAATTACGACATGTACCACCACTCCTTGCTCTTTTTTTTCCTAATAGTTTTCAATCGTTAGATCCTATTTACTGTTGTGCTTAATAAGTTTTGATAAAAGTCTGAACATTACGTATGAAAACTTGAATTTGTGGCTCTGGCTCAGTCAATGACAAACTATGCTCTATAGGCCAAATCTGGTTTATCACCTGTTTTTTGTTTGGTTTTTTTTTTTTCTCTTGTGTGTATTTGTTCTCTTTAGTTATGTTAGTATACCTAAGAGAGATGTATTTGTGGACATGAAAAATAAATAAATTCTAAACTTTAGTGGCTATAAGAAATTTTATTTGTATACAGTTACAGTTATTTGTTCATATACATTATATGGTTACTGGTAGGTCCTTTAGGAAGATCATCATTCAGGGTTTAGTTGAATCAACAAGCTCTTGAGTGCCGTCAATATTTTATTCCTTTTTGTTTTTTTGTTTTTTGTTTTTTTGTTTTTTTTTTTTTTTTGGCTTTTTGAGCAGGGTCTTCTTCGTTCCAGCTGGCTTGGAGCCGCTAAAGAGACCTAAGGACCATAGGACGTCTGACCTACTCACAGAGAGTCATCCACCACTGCCTCTGTCTCCCGGTGCTGGGATTAAAAGGCGTGTGCCACATGCCCGGAGGACTAATACTACTTTTATTCTACTACCTACTTCTCATACTATTTTTTTTTTCTAATTTTGATTAATTATTTTGTATATGTGATGAATTACTGTCTGCATGCCGGTTTGTTCACCGGGTATCGTGCAATGCGCCGCAGAGGTCCCCGAAGAGGGTGTCGGATTCTCCTGGAACTGGAGTTCTCCTGGAATTGGAGGTACAGACTGGTTTCAGCCACCATGTGGGTGCTGGGATCGTAACGCCGGGTCCTCTGCAAGAGCAGTCAGCGCTCTTAACCGCTAGGCCATTCTCAGCCCTCTTACCTACTATTTTTAACTAAAAGTCTGATACATGCATCCAGGCTCCTATTCTTTGATGGGCCTGCTCTTACAGTTCTTGTTCATCCCCTTTACCTTTCTCCCTAAAGTCATAGGTCTTCTAAATCCTTGTTGCCTCAGTGAGGCTCTTACACAGCACTGTGCCACATGTGTGCAACCAATATACATTGCATATTTTAGTTTTAATAGACAAATAAGCAGAACTAATTCAGCAAATTGTGAAACAGAAGTTCAAGATCACCAGGCGCGGTGGTGCTTGCCTTATCCTGGACTGGTGAGGCAGAGGCAGACGATCTTTGTGAGTTCAGGCCACCCTGGTTTACACATCGAGTTCCNGTGAGATTTTCATAAATGTCTTTCATATAATGATGACAATAATGATCCCATTTGTATTACTTTCACAGTGAGACCCTGACCGAAATGATCGCTACTGCAGCAGATGAAACGACTGTCCGGGACCGGACAGGTAATATTTTTAAATCTCAGTTTTTCTTGATTTTTTTCACCATGTAAACAAATAGAGTATATTGACATACATTTCTGTGAAAACACAGCTCGATATTCACATTTTCATCGGCCTTTTTATGGCCTCCTTACTGTTTTTGCCCAATGTTTGGGAGTTGGGTATTATTTAGAATTTGTGTAAGGACAATTAAGCTGGGCATGGTGGGACACATCTTTATTTATTTATTTATTTATTTATTTATTTATTTATTTTATTTATTTCGGTATGTGTATCAATGTACTGTCTGCATGCAGGTTTGTGCACCCGTGTCGTGCAATGCCGCGGAGGTCAGAAGAGGGTCTCGGATTCCCCTGGAACTGGAGTTCTCCTAGAATTGGAGTTTCAGACGGCTCTCGGCCGCCATGTGGGTGCTGGGGATCGAACCCGGGTCCTCTGTAAGAGCGATCGGCGCTCTTAACCGCTAGGCCATCTCTCCAGCCCCTGGCAGCAAGCACTTTAACCACTGGGCAGTCTCCCTAGACCACATCTTAATTTTTTTTAAAGATATTTTATTTTTGTTTTAATGTGTATGAGTATTTTGCCCGCAAGTATGTAAGTGCACCATGTGTGTGCAATGCCAGCAGAAGCCAGAAAAAGGCATCAGATCCCCTGGAACTGGAGCTACAGATGGTTGTTAGCCACCATTGGTGCTGGGACTTGGACCTGACTCCTGGAAGAACAGCAAGTGTTCTTAACTGCTGAGCCATCTCTCCAGCCCCCTATCTTAATTTTTAAGGGTAGAAGGTTACTAATCAGATTGCCAAAAATTTTAGTGTACCATACATTATGTCATTTGATGATGTATTGCATTTTCTGGAAATTTGAATTCTGAAAGATATTTTAACTTGTTTTGTTGTCTGTAGTGTAAAGATTGTAATACTGAGATACACAGAGGAATGGCACATAGTGATGGTCGAATTAGGAGTCATTTATTAATAGCCAGTAGTCAGAAAGGGTGCTAGCACACGCCCCCCCCCCCAAAAAAAAAACCCACCTCTACCCTAAGGAGAAAAAAACCCCTCTACCCTAAGGAGAAGCACAGCAGGGTTTCTAACCCTCAAAACCATAGTTACACTTGTAAGGTTCCCAGTATTGTAGAAACAGTGCACTCCCTGAAACTGCCTGCATGAGGTGTTCTGCTTGTCTGGCTGTAGTGGGAATGGCTGAGCAAAAACACAGGGTAAAGCAAGTCAGCTAGAACAAAATGGAATTAGTTTTGTCACGTTAGACATGTCGATTCTATGAGGGTTATTATGAGGATCTGATGAGATGTAGAGCAGTGCCTTGCTCTGTCTTTATTGACATTATCATAACAATACCAGATGAGGTATTTAAACAGTAGAAATTGACTTTTTCAAAGTTCTACAGGAAAGGTATTAATCTTCTTTTGTTTGTTATGTTTTTTTTTTTTTTGTCTTTTCGAGACAGGGTCTCCCTGTAGCCCCAGCTGTCCTGGAACTCACTCTGTAGACCAGGCTGGCCTTGAACTCACAAAGATCTGTCTGCCTCTGCCTCCCAAGTGCTAGGATTAAAGGCGTGCGCCACCATGCCTGGCTGGTGTTTAATCTTACACTTCCCGAGGGAGTCAGGGCAGGAACTCAAGGCAGGGTACTCGTTGGCAGGAACTGAAGCAGAGACTAGACTATGGAGAAATGCCACTTACTGGACTGCTTACCCTGGCTTGCTCAGCTACTGTCTGATATGATAGGATACGATATGATAATTTATAATTCCTTATATACTATATATCTAAAACATACTAACTCTAGTTAGTGTTGTCTGTATTTACTTGGGTGTAGGGCTGATCACTTGGGCATGGGCATCCTATCAGTAGGTTTGTCCCTGGAGAAACTATCTCTTCCTCAGCAGCTATCCACTGCTTGTAGCTCTTCAACTAGAGGTTGTGCCTTGTTATCGTATCCCCTATCTATGGTAGAGTATTGACTGTTATGGTCTTATGCAGGCAACTTTATTTTTAAACACAATGATTATTCCAAAATTAAGAATAAAAAATAATGGGAATAGGGTATAGTTCAGTTTTAATAGAGAACTTGTCTATCATGCACAAACCCTAGATTCCATTATTAGCACAGTTTAAAAATAAATGTAGGAGGCCACATGTCTCAGCTTGTAAAGACACTGTTGCCAAACCTGATGACCTGAGTTTGATCCCTGGAACCCACAAGTTGTTCCTTGACCTTTACACACATGCCACGTTGCTTATGCACACTTGCACACACACATGATTAACAAATAAATGTTAAAAATACTATGGAGCTGGCTAGGTGTGGTGGTCTTTTTGAGACCGGGTCTCCCTGTAGCCCAGCTGGCCTGGAACTCACTATGTAGCCTGTGCCAGGAGTAAAGTCGTGGGTCACTATGCCCAGCTTTCAACGTCTTTTTTTTAAAGCAGCAGAATCCTCTCCTTTTTATTTCTTTTCCCCTTCCATCTGTCTTCTTTTTTTCTTCTTTCTCTTCCCCCTTCACTCCCTTTCCCCTTTCCCTTTCCAGTCTTCCAGGTGCTGGGATTGCCAGCATATTCCACCATTCCAACTGGAACCCACTCTAAAATTAAAGCTCTCCGATTGTATAGACAAAGGTTTCTTTTGCCATCTAATTTTTCTCTACCCAGGAAACAAAAATCTAGGTCCTACTGAAGGTCATAGCCTCTAATATTTTATACTGTGCTAAAGGAATTTTGGGTTTATTCACTTTGCTGTTTTCTTAAAGTTGATTTGTTTTGTTTCCTACAGTAAAAACTAGATTTTCATATGCCTTTCCAAAGGAATTTCCTTACAGGATGAATCATGTAAGTATATTATGTAAAATGAAGCACTCAAAACTCTTAATTCAATTTTATAGTAGAACAAACTTCATAATCTTTTAGAAATGGCAGTTTCAAGTACACTAAATTAAATTTCAATGGTTTCTTTCTATATTTTTCTTTTAATACTTAACAGTAGTTATTACCAACCCTGGGTGCCAATTAAGAACTTGGGAACTATTTAATAATATTGAAGTTGGGACTTCTCCCAATTAAATCAGACTTTAAGATTTTGTTGGGTGGAGTCACTGACGTTAGTGGTTTGGTTTGGTTTTTTTTGGTCTTGCTATGCAGACCAAGCTATCCTCGAACTCAGAGAGCTGCCTGCTTCTGCCTCCCAAATGCTGGGATTAAAGGTGTATGACACCAAACCTGGCACATTTTAATTCTTTTAAGAGGGGCTGGAGAGACGGCTCAGTGATTAACAACACTGCTCTTGAAGAGGACCCAGAGGTTCAATTCCCAGGACCCACATGGTAGCTAACAACCATGCATAACTCCAGTTCCAAGGGAATCCAACACCCTCTTCTGAGTTGAGGGCACAGTATTGAAATGGCTGCACTTACATACATGTAGGCAATATACCCATACACATCAAAATAAAAGTAATAAAACAAAAACAAAATAAATTCTTATAAAGAAAAGCCTGTATCACATTCTTTTTGTTGGAGGAGAGGAGATTTTTAGAATTGAACCCATGCCAGGTGTGGTGGCGCATGTCTTTAATCCCTGTACTCAGGAGGCAGAGGCAGGCAGATCTCTGTGAGTTCAAGACCAACCTGGTCTACATAGTGAGTTCCAGGGCAACTGGGGCTGCAGGGAGATCCTGCAGTTGCTAAGCAGTTGCTCTACTATTGAGATATACCCCTCAGTATTCATTCTTCAGAATTTTTCAATGTACTTTCTATTTGACAAATGCAAAATGCAATTATCTGTACTTAATAAAAACATCTTACAAGGTAGAAATAGACACATTTAGTAAGTAACATAGTTTTGACATATAATTTTTCAAATAGTTTTCATACTATTCCATTATAGTTAGTAGTTCTCAACCAGTGATGCACATTTGTATAACCTGGGAATATTCAGAAAGCACTAATGGCCAGGCATGGTGGAGCATGCCTTTAATACCAGCAGAGGCAGGGAGATCTCTGTGAGTTCAAAGCCAGCCTGGTCTACATAGTGAGTTCTAGGACAGCTGGAGCTAAAGTATGACCCTGCCTGGAACCAAAAAAAAATAAGACTATGATAAATCATATATGCAATTTGTTATTTCAAAATAAGAAGACTCATGTAATTATACTTGTTGACAATGGATAATTTTTTTAACAGATACTAGAATGTGAATTCTACCTTTTAGAACTAATGGTACGTATGTTTTTCCATTAATAAAGTCAAACTTATTTTCAAGTTTAATGAAGTATTTTGTAGGGAGGTTCATTTTAAATTTACCTTCAGTATATATGATGGTGAAATCTTAGAAACCTAATATCATCACCTGTTTCCTTTCTGAAGTCTGTAAAATAATTTGTATATCCTATTGAGGCTGGAAGAATTTAAAATATTCTATAGTAACTATAACAAGCAAACAAGTCAGGACATTAATTATACCACTGTAAACTGTGGGCACAGTTTGTGTATGTGTGCAGTGTGTGAAAGTTGGGTTGTATCTTGGCAGAGTTGGCTTCTCCAGTTGGGAATTATGGATTTATAGGCTAATTAGAGGTTTCAGTGTGTTGCAGATGTGACACTTTGAGTCTCTAAGCGAATGAATGGATGCTGACTGACTGCCAACTGATTTACCAAGGTATATTCCAGAGAGAGCACTTCCTTCACTGTTACAGTAGGTTAGGGCCATGTTGTTTGCTTAAGACATTGAAAAGGAAGCAAGTATGGGTTGGAGAAATTCATTTCAAAATACACAAAACAAATAGTTGGAAAATGATAGTTTTATGTTGTGATAAATGGTTTTATACATACACATTTTTTAAACTGTTTCTAGGATTGTTGCTTGATAGTGTATCATCCTTATAGACCTTTGCTCCAGTATGTGCAGGACATGGGCCAAGAAGACATGTTGCTTCCCCTTGCATGGTAATTAGAACAGAAGTTATTAATAGTGTAACATGTTGCTAGACAGGAAGGTTGACCACTAAATGTGAAGTTCAATATTTTTAAAGTGCCCCAAGACATTTTATATTGAACAAAATATCTGCTTGTTAAGTTTTAATAACTGTACTGGTTTAAGAACTAAACTCATACATATCTTCAATTATTTATTTGACAGGTATACCTGTTAAAATTTTATTTTGTATGAAAAGCAGACTGTTTACATAAAAAGAATGAACTTATTTTTTTATTTTATTATTTTTGTGTGAATGAGTGTATTGTCTGCATGTATGTAAGTACACCCAGGTTGTACAGGGCCACAGAGGTCAAGAGAGGGTGTCAGATCCTCTGGAACTTGTGTTACAGATGGTTGTTAGCTGCCATGCGGGTGCTGGGAACTGAACCTGAGTCCTCTGTAAGAGCAGCCAGTGTTCTTAATTGCTGAGCCATGTCTCTAGCCCAAGTGAAGTGAACTTATTTTAAAAGTAATAGTTTTTGGTTATATTATATACAAATCCATTTAAAATTTATTTTTTATCTTAGTTTTAAATTTTTCAAAACTGAAAAAAATTATGAATTTGTTATGAGCTTCCAAAGTTGAGAACATATTCACTGACAAATGAATTTTATATTCAATAATATGTACTGATTAATTGTCACATTCATGCATCCCTCATTTTGGCTTGATGTGCTCAGTAATAGAAAAGGGATGTTAAGTGTGAACAAAAGTGGGAAGTCTTGCCGGGCGTGGTGGCGCACGCCTTTAATCCTAGCACTTGGGAGGCAGAGGCAGGCGAATCTTTGTGAGTTCAAGGCCAGCCTGGTCTACAGAGTGAGTTCCAGGACAGCTGGGGCTACAGGGAGACCCTGTCTCGAAAAGACCAGGAAAGTGGGAAGTCTGACCCTGTTTGGAAGAAGTTATATAATCAAATGAAGTAGCTCTTTTTTAGTAATGCTCTAATTTACATTTTTATAGGAGAATAGTGAACGATACCTACAGGACGGATCTTTGTCTCCTGTACCCTCCTTTCATGATAGCTTTAGGTATGTAAGCATGCGTGCCTTTATTAAGCAATGATTTAGGTCATCTCAAAATAATTTTCACCTTACTGTATTGTTCCATGAAGTAATAGTCTAATTATTTGCATGTATGTTTTTAGTAATATGAATTACAACTGTTACAAATCAGGATTATTGTCCCCCTACCCCTATTTTTTGGTAAGCTTTTTATTTTCTTAAATCATTTAAAATAATTTAAATTGAAATCTAAACAATTTTTTTTTATGGGACAGGTAAGTTCAGGGTTAAGCATACTGATACCAGTTGTCTTATAAAGGAACTGGGCCTGTTTTTATTTCTGGAGTCAGTTTTTCATTCCTGGAGCCAGTTAAATACTCAGGAGATTAAGCGAAGGGGCAGCTGTACTTCTGATCGTGTTGGTAGGGGAGAAGCTAGCCAGCCTCTTCCTCTAGTGGATGGTTAGCATAGCATTTGGACTTAAATAGTCCTAAAGCTTTGCTTTCTTTATAGTTGTGGAAAAGTATCTAATTTTTCTGAGCTTATCCCCTTAATTGTAAATGAGGGAGGGAACACTAATAATTTCATAAACAGTTGTTTGAAAAGTTAAGTGAAATGGCCCAAAGAGTACCAAGTGTCTGTTATATCCTAGGTACTTTGCACTTCTTGCCCCCTTTTTTCCCTTCTCTTGTTGATTTCCATGACTTCTTCCTTATAACTTCCCCTCCCCAATTTTTAAACCAGTCTCAACTTATTTTCATTGGTTTCTCTGTTTTATTTTCTTCAAGTACTTCTTTTTGTTTTGCTGTTTGTTTTTTGAGACAGGGTCTCCCTGTAGCCCCAGCTTGCATAGAATGCTCTACGTAGATCAGGCTGGCCTCAGTCTCACAGAAATCTGCCTGCCTCTGCCTCCTGCGTGCTGGGATTAAAGGTGTGTATCCCCACGCCCAGCTAAGTATTTCTTAGTGTTCTTATTTTCAGCCTTCTTATACCAGAAGTGACACATAGGCTGTACTTAGCATTTATATAGTGCTGGTGACTCTTGTAAAGCACTGGATTTGGTGGGATTCTGAAGTGGCATCTACATTCAGTGAGGAAAAATGCTGAGATCTGTATAGATGGGAGGGAAGAAATAGCAGGACATGTGGCACGATTTTGCCATCCTTGCCATCTGTGTTCCTCCACAGTAGTCTTACTGAGACCTAGGCTTTTATAGTCTCTTGTGTTGAAACAGAGAGAGACAAAGAGAAAACATGTATGTGTGTGATATGTGGGTATATATGTATTTGTGTGTATTGGGTACACGTATGTTTTCAGGCAGGCATACATGTGTGTGCCAGAGGCCAGAGATCAATCTCAAGTGTCATTCCTCAGGACCCGTCCATCTTTTTTTTAGACATAGGACAGCTCACTGGGACCTCCTGCTTATTAGGCTAGGCTGACTGGCTGGTCAGCCCTAGAGATACTTCTTTCTCCCCTAGGCTTACAGGTGTGTGCCATCGTGCTCAGCTTGTTTAGGTAGGTGCCAAGTATTGGTCCCAGGTCCTCATGCTTGCATACATGGCAGACACTTGAGCAACTAAGCTGTCTCCCCAGTCACTCAATTTCTTTAGCCATGTTCTTGTTCCCGTGCAGTTCATCATGTTTATCGATCTTTTGCATAGTTCACTGACACTTCAGACTCTGAACCAGGACTGAGCTCATTAATCTTGCCCCTAAGTTTACTGCCACTTTTAATGTTATTGTGATTAGCACTAGGTACTAGTCTTTGTTGGAAACCCAGCAGTTGGGTGTTTGTTTTTTTTTGTTTGTTTTATCAGCTATGTGGCCTTCCTGTAAGTCTTCTGTCCCTTCTCTAATCTAACCTCTCATTTCCTCTACTTTTCCACAACACTCACTTGCTGATGGGTCTCCAGTATCCCTTTGCCTGTAGGGATATCCCTTCTGTCCTGCATATTGAACTGGGCTTGTTGGCTTCAATGAGGGTAATTGCCCCAGGGAACATTTGCCAATGATGTCATAGTAAGATAGGACACCTTTGAGCCAGGGATGCTGCTAAGCACTCTGTAGTATTCAAAGTGGTCTTAGAGACTTGTCTAAATAAACATGACTATAATGCCAAAGTTGATAAACCCTAAGTGAAAATGAGCTTTATTAAAATGCAGATTATGTCTTAATATTTTCTGTGTTCCTCTCAGACAGTGGATAAAATTTACAGTCTCTCATTCTCTTTCTAGCTTGCCTACATGTAGCCTGTGTTGTACAGCAGAAAGATGCCAGACAGTGGTTTGCAGAGCTTTCTGTGGATATGGAGAAGGTATTCCTTAAAATTGGACATTTTAAAACTCATGTTTATTTTGAACCTACATGTGTACCAAGCTATTGTTAGTTAAAAATACTTAACAATCCTCACATTTGGTGAGAGGAGCCAGTGCTGCTAAATTATATTTATCTTTTTGTTGTTTTTTTGTTTGGGGTTGGGGAGGTTGTGAATGTTTTGTTTGTTTGAGACAGGGTAGACCAGACCGGCCTCGACCTCACAGGTTCCCGTGCCTGTGCTCCCCACGTGCTGGGATTAAAGCATGTGCCACCATGCCTGATTCTGTATTTATCGTTTGATGACAAATTGTTTTGCCAAGTTTTGTAAAAGCAGTGTCTTGTTATTTGGCCTTGGCTGGCTTCCACTTCATGATCTGACTTCAGCTTCCTGAGTGCTGGGATTACACACATGCACTACTATGCTTAGTATTTGTAATGTGTATGTTTTATATATATATATATATATATATATATGTGTGTGTGTGTGTGTGTGTGTGTGTGTGTATGTGTGTGTGTATAATATGTTGCTTGTTTTTGCTATAGAGAACTTTTCAAATATTTTCTTCTAGATTTTGGAAATAATCAGGGTTATTTTAAAACTATATGAGCAGTGGAAGAATTTTGATGAGAGAAAAGAGATGGCAACTATTCTTAGTAAGATGCCAAAACCAAAACCACCTCCAAACAGGTACTTTTCAGTCTCCATTATTCATTGCATTTAATTGTATGATACTGTGCTTGTTTGTCTTAGAAGTTTCCTTTTTCTTACACTTTCTTAAAATTTTCTTTTTCTTAAAACTTAGACCAAACTTCTTTATTTATATTGCTTTCATTTTTTTTATTGGTGATTTTGTAGATTGAGAATGACTCAGTTTTAAGATAAATTCTTCTATCTAGTAACTTTTCCTAATGCAATGGAGGGCTATTACAGGTATCCCTCAACATATAGCCAAATACTGTGCATAAACAGACCTGAGCTAGGCAGGCTCATTTGAAAGTCAGGGATAAAGAGCTTGATAGTAATTTTGTTAGTTTGACTCTGTGCTATTCCCCTCCCCCACACCACCGGTTATTAGAAATTTCAGAAATCGTTTTCAAAAAATTCGATGAATGATCTGATATGCTAAAGATTTGGCTTCTGAATGGTCCTGTAGTCTATAGCACACACTTAACAGATCATTTTGTTGATGAACCTCCTGTGCTAAGAAGTTTTTGTTGTTGTTTTAAATGAATCTCTTCATTATGTTGAGTGGTTCTCTGCCCTCACTGTGTATCAGATCATTCAAATAAAAAAAGGTGAGAATGAAAATCAATGCTACCTATCTTAGTTGTTTATTTAGAAAGATAATTATATAACATTAAGATGGATTTATAAACTGCTACTGATTACAATAATGTTACAGTTTGGAAGAAAGTGATGCTTTTAACTTATACTAGGCGCTGCTTAAGGCAGTCATTCAAACAGCTACCTTTGGATGCATTTTTTACAGAAGTTCCCTGAGTGATTCTCCACTAGTGGCAGGGCCTGAAGCTGCAAGATGATGGTGGACAAGATAAGGCAATACTCCTATTGTCACAGTTACTGGTATTTTCAGCTTTAGTTTTTTTATTTTAAATATTCAGCATTTCCCAGGAAATTGCCATATTTTTTGACTTATAAAGGTTTGCTGTAATTACATATGATTTTATGATGCCATTGGACAACAGGTGTTTTTTCTTTTTCTTTTTCTTTTTTTTTTTTTTTTGAAGAACACTTGATTTTCCTGAAGAATAGAAATAGAGTTTTATATGTAAGATTTAATTTCATAGAAGATCTGTTCAGAAGTTGTAATCTCTATGTTGAGTGATACCTGTAATAATAGTGAGATCCCAAACTCTAATTTAAATATTATGAATGTATATGGACACTAACTTCTAGACTGCTTGTTATGTGTGAGAGCACAAAATTACAGAAGAATAAAAACATAAAACCAAATGTTAGTGTTCTGGATTTTAATTTTTCTATATCTGTGTCTTACAATCAAGATGTGTTTTGTAGAGTTGTGCCACGGAATAATGAACCTCAAAAATTAATAGTAGTATTTTCAGGGTGTTGAAAAAAATGTGTCTTTCAATTGGTATAAAAATCTCTTTCTTCCCCATTTGAACAGTGAAGGAGAGCAGGGTCCAAATGGAAGTCAGAACTCTAGCTACAGCCAATCTTAAAACATTCTGTGAAGAATTCCGTAGTGGACCACTTGGAAATAAACCATTGGACAGATTTCAGTAAAGTCTTCAGTGGAACACAAATGAAAATGAATAGCTTGTTTCTGTCAAGCATATTGGGAATTGATTTTATTTTTGAAAAATAAGTTTTCTTTACCTAATTGATTAAATCTCAATTATAAAAGTTTGGAAAGGTTCTAAGGGGACCTATACATATACAGAGATATTTCAAAATAAAGCAATCTCTTTTCACATATATATGTGAATATGATATATAGGAATATATATAGTATGTGTATGTATATATATACACATACACATATTGTATATGTATACATATATACACACACACTAAAATTAGTTCTTGATTTGGATAATAGAAATTTTCAGCTTTTTATTAAGGTAGGAAAAATGAAACATCATTTGTTTAAAATTCTCTTTGAATATTGAGGGACCAAAAAAGGACAAAAAGATCAGTACAGTGGTTCCTGCCTCTCAACCCATTCCCATAAGTTGAATTTTAAAACTATACTTAAGAAATTCAGTCTTGGCCGGGCGTGGTGGTGCACGCCTTTAATCCTAGCACTCGGGAGGCGGAGGCAGGTGGATCTTTGTGAGTTCAAGGCCAGCCTGGTCTACAGAGTGAGTTCCAGGACAGCTGGGACAACAGGGAGACCCTGTCTCAAAAAAAAGAAATTCAGTCTTTCACAATTTTGGAAGATATGGGTAATGGAATTATAATTTCAGGGAGATTAATCAAGTACCTATTTTTAAAATATTTTATTCAGCCAGGCATGGTGGCGCATGCCTTTAATCCCAGCACTAGGGAGGCAGGCAGGTGGATCTCTGTGAGTTCAAGGCCAGCTGTGGCTACAGGGAGACCCTGTCTCAAAAACACCAAAAAAAAATAAAAAATATTCAGTAGTTTTGGTATCTCATCACAAAATGTACTAGCCCAACCTATCAGAACTGTGCAATATGTATAGCATATTTTGACATTTAAAAATTATATTGATTCATTAACTTTTAAAATGCTAGGAATCCTAAAGAAAAAGTTATTTGCAATTAATTTACAATCAATAGGCATTTTAAAAGCTTAATTTGGTTAAGCCATAAGGTTGAAATTTAGTAACATTTTAATGTTACTCTTTAATATATCATTAAAAATTTTTATGAGATATATATGCCCTGTTTTAATTTTTGTGTCCTAGTGTAAGCTTATAAATTTACAGCACATATCCTGAGCCAAGAATGCAGTTAGGTTTCAGGCTAGTGTGATATTGGCTATTTTTAATCCTCATGGTATAGGCTTAAGACTAAATGTTACATTGGTGGGAATGTGCTATCTGTGGAACTTAATAAATCAGTCATTTTCTTCATAATCGAAGGTGACTGATAAGTAAAACTTGGGAGTCAGAGGATATTAATATGTAGTTTAAGTTTTAAACTACTCATTTTTTAATAAATCATGAGAAAATAAATTACAAAGTGTTGAATTCCTAGATAAAATTGGAAGAATAAAAGTTCTTTAGCTGTATTGACTAGTGTCTTAATCTTTTTTAATTTGCCTTACTTTGTTTTCTGAGGATCTTTCTGAAGTATTAATTAAAGCCTTCCATACTTTGTAAAGGAATCATTCTGTATGGTTTCTGAATAGATTTTAAGGAGAGTCCTTTTTCCTTATACATCACATGTGCTGGAAAGGACTCTAAAATCAGTACCAATGACCAGTGCAGGTCTCCTAAGGTTGTGGTAGGATAAGAAATAAGAAAATAAACTCTCAGGTCTGAAGGAATTAATATGAGCTTAGCTTGTATGTGTAGCGTGATTATCACAATTAACTGTAAATTTTATCTTCAAGCTTTTTTCAGTTTATTTTTTAAATTTAATGTTTTGTGCTTCATAGTTTTCTTTGTAACGTCTTATTGTGGAAAATTTAAAATAGACAAAAGCAGCTAAAGCAGTGTAATGAACCTCCATGTGTCCATTACCCAGCTTCAATTGCTTCATAGTCAGTTTCATCTTAACTCCCATGCCGCTGTATCCAACTTATATATTATTTTGAACCAAATTCCAGACACGTCATTTCATCCATAAGTATTTCAGTATATACTCCTAAGGGATAATGTCTCCTCCAAAAAATTATAAAGTATTTTGTCTAAACATTAATGAAAATAATTTCTTAATAATCAAATACTCCACTCAAATTTTCAATTCCCAGAAAGTCAAAAACCATTGATAATTCTAGTCAAAATTTAAATATGGGTTACATATTTAATTCATGGATAAAATCTTTAAATCCAATAAAAATCCTTTATATTTTTAAATTTATTGATTCTTCCTCCATCTTATTTTTAAAATTCCCTCTTTTTTGGGCTGGAGAGATGGCCTAGTGGTTAAGAGCAATGACCGGGTTCGATCCACAGCACCCACATGGTCGCTATGAACCGTCTTTAACTCCAGTTCCAGGGGAATCTAACACCCTCTTCTGAGCTCCGCGGCATTGCACAACATGGCTGCACAAACGTACATGCAGACAGTACATTTATACACATACAAAATAAATAAAATAAAAATTCCCCCTTTTGTTTGCTTATCTATTAAAGCTTTCCCATAATCTGAATTTTGCTGATGGTATCCTTAGCATGCCATTTAGTGTGTTCTTTTCTCCCGTGTATTTCTGTAAATTGGTAATTTACTAAAAAGGCTGGTCACATTCAGATTCTTTTTTTTTTTTTTTTTTTTTTTTTTTTTTTTTTTTTTTTTTTGCTAGACTACTGTATGAGGTGGTAGTCTCTTCCATTAGGAAGCATATATTGACTGTTTATCTCTTGTGATTTATCGACCAGTTATGATAAGTATTGTTTTTAAAAATCAGTTCTATCCTAGGCTCCACCGTCCAGGATCATAGCCACTAGCCACTTGTTGGGTACTGAGCACTTATGATGTGGCTTGTCTGACTTGCAATATGCTGTAAATGTACAAATACATGTTGGATTTCAAGTACTTCATACAAAACAAAAGAATGTTTAAAACCTCAATTTGTTTATAATTACGTGTTTTTGATGATAATATTTTTGGATACATTAGAATCAAATAAAACATTATTAAAATTCATTTAACTTGTTTCTTTTTACTTTTTTAAAAGGTAAGAACATTTAAAATGACATAATGGCTTGCATTGGACAGTACTGCTAGTAGATAATAAGGAAAATGTTAGACTCCTCTTTCATTCCATCTGCCTCTCATTCCCATTCCCTACTTTTCCTTTTAATTTTTAGTCATTTCTCTATTTACTTCCACATTTCCAAGTAAGAAGCTCTTAATGTAGCAAGTTCGTAATTGTGTCATTTATTTGAGCACTTACTGTCTACCAAGTATGCTTTCTGAGTTTTATTCACTTCTCAGAGCAATTTTATTGTAGAGATAAGAAACTCAGAACAGTTAGGTACACAACTCACCCAATCACAGATGAAGGAAGTAATAGCTTAGATTAGAATTTGACTCTAAAAGCCTGAGTGCCTCTCTGCTTACCTCCTTTTTTTTTTTTTCTTTTGAGTTACAAATATTAACTACTATAGATAATGGACAGTCTTGCTTTATCATTCATCTTCCCCTTCACATGAACTGTATATGTGTGTCTCTGTGTGGGTACATGCACACGAGTGCAGGCACCACAGGGTCCAAAAGAGGATGTCAGATCCCCTGGAGCTGGAGGTACAGCCTGAGGAGGGTGCTGGGGACCGAACTCAGGTACTTTGCAAGAGTAGTACATGCTCTTAACCACTGAGCCATCTCTCAAGCTCCCTGAATATGGATTTTAAAAACAATTTGTTGGGCTGGAGAGATGGCCTAGCGGTTAAGAGCGCCGATCGCTCTTACAGAGGACCCGGGTTCGATCCCCAGCACCCACATGGCGGCTGAGAACCGTCTGAAACTCCAATTCCAGGAGAACTCCAGTTCCAGGGGAATCCAACACCCTCTTCTGACCTCCGCGGCATTGCACGACACGGGTGCACAAACTTGCATGCAGACAGTACATTCATACACATACGGAAATAAATAAACTTAATAAAAAAAAAATAAAAAAAAATAAAAACAATTTGTTGTTTGGAGACACTCACATAAATCAGGCTGGCTTCAAATAATTCATATGTAGCTCATTGAACTCCTGATTCTTTTGTCTCCACACCTCAAGCATTAGTATTCGAGATGTGAGCTGGCTTAAATTATATAATTTAATGACAGTAGAAGTCACCATTATAGGGCCAGGTTGATGAAGGGGAATATATATGAGAATGCAAGATCTTTCATGGCTACGCCTATTTCATTGTGATAGTGATTAGTTATAGGTGCACACCTTTAATCCCAGCACCCGGGAGGCAGAGGCAGGAGGATCTGTGAGTCCAAGGCCAGCCTGGTCTACATTGTGAGTTCCAGGCCAGCTGGGGCTACAAGGAGACCCTGTCTCAAAAAGAACCCCTAAAAAAAAAAAAAAAAAAAAATCTCGGGGTTAGAGAGATGGCTCAGTGCTTAGAGCACTATCTGCTCTTGGAGAAGATTCGGGCTCAGTTCCCAGCACCCACATGGCAGCTGACAACTGTCCATTACTTGAGTTCCAGGGGATCCTACACCCTCTTCTGACCTTTGTGGATATTGCATGGCACCAGTGTGCTTATATATAGGCAATACACTTATACACATAAAATATGTTCTCATATATTTCTAAAACTTTTGATCTACCCTTTGTCAAAGTGTTATATTCTACCTGGTTAGACAGTAACAACAGTTTTTAAATAGTTATTAAATATACATGTCAATGCCTCTGGCACTATGGATCTTAGTAATGATTTTGCTCTTGAGTTTTGTTTTATAAACCAATGCAATTTTATATTTGTTACAAAAATAATTTACTATAAGTTTGGGGAGTTCCTTAAAAAATGCCAGGCTGGGAGTTATTGTACAGGCCCCTAAGCACTTGGGAGGCCAAAATAAGAGGATAATCAAATAGGATGTTAATAATACTGTTAGTACCTTTGTGTTTCTTTCTCTTCTCCAAATGGAAACTATTCTGAATTTGGCATTTGTTATTTCCATAACTATGTCCAAATGCCTAAATGATACTTTCATGTTTGCTTTGTTTTGTTATTTTTTTTTTAATGTGTGAGTGTATTGCCTGCATGTGTGTAAGCATACCTGTGTTATGCAATGCCCTTGGAGATCAGAAGAAGGCATTGGATCCCCCTAGAACTGGAGTTACAGACGGTTGTTAATCACCATGTGGGTGCTGGGAATTAAGCCCAGGTCTTCTGCAAGGACAATTATTCTCTTTCTCTTAACCAGTAAGCCATCTCACCAGCCCCAATTTCATGTTGCCTGCGTGTGTGTAAGTGCACTTTGTCATGGAATGTCTGCAGAAGTCAGATAAGGGCATCAGATCCCCTTGAACTGGAGTTATAGAGTTAACTGCCATGTGAGTGCTGGGAACCAAACCCAGGTCCTCTGCAAGAGTAGTTGGTGCTCTTAATCATTGAGCCAACTCTCCAGCTCCTCATGATTTCATGCTTTAAACTAGGCTATATAGGGTGTTTCTGTCATTTTCTTTTTCTCACCATTGCGTCATTTATATTAATGTATGAACTTCTAACTTTCCATTTGCCTTAGTCCATCATTAATTATGTCTAATCTGTTAAAACTATTTGACATCTATTTGTTAAGTGTTTTAATTTGTTCTTGTCTAATTTTTGGTACTAGGGATGAAACTCAGGGCCTTCTGTGTGCTACCTAAGAGTGCTGTCTGTCACTAAGCTGTATCCCTAACCCTCTAAAATTTTTATTTTAATTTTTTTCTGAGACAGTAGAGCAAAGAAGGCTGTTTTAAGGTTTCTTTCTCTTGAATCATCTACAAACTCTGAAGTGACTATAAACTCATGCCATCATGCATGTGAAGGTCAGAAGAGTGGTTCTCACCTTCCACCTGTTGAGGTCTCTATTGTTCTTTCTGTAGGAGTGCTGAGATTACTGACATGTGAAACCACATCTTTTTTTTTCTTTTTTTTTCTTTTATTTCTGTATGTGTATGAATGTACTGTCTGCATGCAAATTTGTGCACCCATGTCTTGCAATGCCGCGGAGGTCAGAAGAGGGTGTCGGATTCCCCTGGAACTGGAGTTCTCCTGGAATTGGAGTTTCAGACGGTTCTCGGCCGCCATGTGGGTGCTGGGGATCGAACCCGGGTCCTCTGCAAGAGCGGTCAGCGCTCTTAACCTCTAGGCCATCTCTCCAGCCCCTACATCTATCTTTTTATGTCGGTCTCAGGCATCCAGCTCAACAACAAACACTTTGATCTGCTGAGCCATCTGTTTTGAGACAAGGTCTCCCTGGAACTCACTGTGTAGACCAGGCTGATCAGGACCTCACAGAGATCCACCTGCCTCTGCTTCCCAAGTGCTAGGATTAAAGCTATGCACTACCACACCTAGCTGATTTCTTTTTTTATTTTATATCTATGTGTGTTTTGCCTGCATGTATGTAAGTGTACCATATAACTACAGTGCCCACAGAGGCTAGAAGAGGGTGTTGGGTCCCCTGAAACTGGAATTGAGGACAGTTGTTAGCTGTCATCAGCTGCTGGGAATCAAATTCAGGTCCTCTACAAGAGCAGCCATCTCTCGAACTACTACCCTCCACCCCCCTTTAAATTTGTGAGACAGGCTCTCACTGGTTTGCCTAAGTTGGCCTCTATTTCACCATCTCTCTGCCCCAGCTTTCTGAGTGGCTGAGACTACAGGCATGTTCTATTGAGCCTGGCTTTATTTTTTATGTGTTTCCTCTTCCTTTTGTCATCTGTGTTACTAAATGTATTAATCACAGGTACTTTAGTGTCTGTGTCTGAAATGCCAATATATGAATCTCCTATGGATCTATTTTTATTGTCTTTTCCTTTTTCCCTGAGATAGCACATAATTCTGACCTCAAACTCACTGTGTAGTTTAGGATGACCTTAAACTCCTGCCTGGACCTCCCAAGTGCTGGAATTACAAGCATGTACCACCACTCCTTGGCTCTTTTTTCCTAATAGTTTTCAATCGTTAGATCCTATTTACTGTTGTGCTTAATAAGTTTTGATAAAAGTCTGAACATTACGTATGAAAACTTGAATTTGTGGCTCTGGCTCAGTCAATGACAAACTATGCTCTATAGGCCAAATCTGGTTTATCACCTGTTTTTTGTTTGGCCTGGCCTTGTGGTAGGAATATTTGTTACATACCTTTAAGTAGTTAAAAAGTAACCTAAAGAAGATTATTTGTGGCACATGAAAAATAAAATTCAAACTTTAGTGGCTATAAGAAATTTTATTTGTATACAGTTACAGTTATTTGTTCATATACATTATATGGTTACTGGTAGGTCCTTTAGGAAGATCATCATTCAGGGTTTAGTTGAATCAAAGCTCTTGAGTGCCAGTCAATTTCTACTTCCTTTTTTTTGTTTTTTGTTTTTTTTGTTTTTTTTTTTTTTTGGTCTTTTTGAGACAGGGTCTTCCTTTCGTTCCAGCTGGCTTGGAGCTCGCTATGTAGACCAGGCTGGCCTTGAACTCACAGAGATCCACCTGCCTCTGTCTCCCGAGTGCTGGGATTAAAGGCGTGTGCCACCATGCCCGGAAACTACTACTACTTTTATTCTACCTACCTACTATTCTACCTACTATTTTTTTTTTTAATTTTTATTTATTTATTTTGTATATGTATGAATGTACTGTCTGCATGCCGGTTTGTGCACCGGTATCGTGCAATGCCGCAGAGGTCAGAAGAGGGTGTCGGATTCTCCTGGAACTGGAGTTCTCCTGGAATTGGAGGTACAGACGGTTCTCAGCCACCATGTGGGTGCTGGGGATCGAACCCGGGTCCTCTGCAAGAGCAGTCAGCGCTCTTAACCGCTAGGCCATCTCTCCAGCCCTCTACCTACTATTTTTAACTAAAAGTCTGATACATGCATCCAGGCTCCTATTCTTTGATGGGCCTGCTCTTACAGTTCTTGTTCATCCCCTTTACCTTTCTCCCTAAAGTCATAGGTCTTCTAAATCCTTGTTGCCTCAGTGAGGCTCTTACACAGCACTGTGCCCACATGTGTGCAACCATATACATGTGCATATTTTTAGTTTTAATAGGAAGAATAAGCAAGAAACTAATTCAGCAAATTGTGAAACTAGAAGTTCAAGATCACCAGGCGCGGTGGTGCATGCCTTTAATCCTGGCACTCGGGAGGCAGAGGCAGACGGATCTTTGTGAGTTCAAGGCCAGCCTGGTCTACAGAGTGAGTTCCAAGGACAGCTGGGATCACAGGGAGAAAAGACCAAAAAAAAAAAAAAAAAGTTCAAGATCACATTTCCAGATTCTCCAGTGGCTCGCTCTCTCTCTCTCTCTCTCTCTCTCTCTCTCTCTCTCTGTCTCTCATTTATGACAAATCAAGTCCTTAGGGTTATCTGCTAGACTTTCTATGATCTGAACAGAGTAAAATGTAAATGGGTCAGATAGAACCCAGGAAAGAAAACTCAGGTTTATGTTGCCAACACTGTGCTGCATATTAACAAAGAAATGCATGCATGCTAGAGAGAATTGTGCATGGACAATATTTCTGTTTTTGTTAATTTTTAAATTGATGTATATTACTTATAAAAGCCTACATCTTTGTGTTTGTGCTCACTCATGCCACAGAACATTTCTATGACTCTAGAAGTTTCCCTTGCCTCTTCTAGGTAATCTGCCCTCCACAGCCATAACCTATTACTGTTGCTATCCCCATATTAATGTTTTAAAGTAGTTAATATCACTACATTCTGGTTATGATTTTGAATCTTTTGATGCTATTAATGTATTTTCATTTTGAAATTGTACTTCTCTGGAGCCCCCCCCCCCTTTTTTTTAAGACAAGGCCTCATTCTGTAGTCCAGCCTGCCTCACAGTAATCTGCCTGCCTCTGTTTCCTGAGTACCGGGACTACAGACATGATACACAATTCCAGATTGTCAATTGTTTTTTAAGATCAGGAGTGCTTGATAATGCCTCATACCTCTCTGAGGACACAGTCTCACATGATTAGGTAATCCAAACTGCCTTATCTTTGGAATTCCAAACTACATAAAAATTAATATTTAGTGCTGGGCATGGTGGTACATGCTTTTAATCCCAGCACTGGGAGGCAGAGGCAGGAGGAACTCTGTGAGTTCAAGGCCAGCCTGGTCTACAGAGTGAAGCTAGAGGCCAGCTGGGACTAAATACAATAAATAAATAAACAAACAAATAAATAAATAAATAACATTTAGAATCCATTCTCATGTTTCTCTGGCAAGTCATACTATCTCAGTCCTCAGTAGTCTTTGAAAATGTTCAGTGTATTTTCAGTTCACACATGAGAAGAGTCATCAGTCAGATACACAGAATGCTTTACCATTAACCTTTGTTGCCAGGATTAGATTTTCTTTTGTTTAATCCCCTATCCTTGGTTTTATATACATAGGGAAAGTCTCTTATATTCCAGAACTCAGTTTCCTTATTTCTTCTCAGAAAATTCATAGCTTACCCATTCCTTCCATCCTCCAGCAAAGTGTTGAGCACTGAAACCATAATATAAAATAGTGTTATGTATAACAAAACATTGACAGGAACTGAGATAAACTGTACAATAGCTACTCACTGTACTATTCTATGCCTCTGTAAAATATTGTTGCTTTTGAGTAAGATGGAAAGATACAGGCTCTTGGTCTCTCTTCACTGCCTTTACCAAGTGGTACTAGAGATTGAACCCAGGGCTTTGTGCATGCTAAGCACATGGTCTACCACTGAATTGGATTACCAGCTTGAAGACATGCTTAGATTAAGGGAAATATTTACTTTTTAATTTCCCATTCTGGAGGTTGAACCCAGAGCTTCACACATACTAAGCAATTATTACTGAGCTACACCCCCAGATGTCCATTTCATGTTGCAGTATATGTCCGGTCCAGCTTTCCTTCATCAACTCACCTATTAAAGCCCAGTGATACTGCTGTGTCCATAGCCTTCTTGCTTCTCACTCCAGCTAAACAAGAAAACACTAGGCTGTCAGATTTGGATGGCTTTACTTCATGGTACTTCTCTTTGAAGTCTCTTGGGTTCATCTGTAGAGCTTCATCAACCTCATCCACTGGGAGAAGATTTTAAGGAATTTGATGAAGTTTTGGTACAATAAGTTATTGACTATATAAAGGAATCAGTTTAACACACGTGTCACTTACATGGTATATTGATGGATCCAGGGATTTTTCCATATTCCAGAATTTCCCATGTATCTCTAACATCAATTAACGTAATCTTTTTGGAATTCAACAGGTTTTTGAGTTCCCTATAAGTGACATCTTTGGAGAGAACAGTACAAAAATTTTGTCGGCTTCCCCATATTGACTTTAAACCTGAAAAAAAAATAAAAACAATGCAGGCAACTTTGAAGTGTCATTGCTAGTAACTGCTATAAACAAATTATAGTTAGGCTGGAGAGATGGCTCAGCAGTTAAGAGCATTGGCTGCTCTTGGGGGGACCTGGGTTTTACTCCCAACACTCACATAGCTGATAACAACCATCCAAAACTCTTAGTTCCAGGGGAATGTGATACCCTTTTCTGACTTTTACGGGCATTGCACAAAATGGGTGCACTTATATACACGTAGGAAATATACTCATAAAGTTAAAAAATAATAAAATGTTACACTTAGATGACTGGTTCCATTTGTCTAACTGTGGTTTGCTTTTTTTCCTTTAATAAGCTATGTGTGCATACTCTACCTGGTTCCTGATTTCTAAGTACTGGATAGTTTCTGGGGGTGGTAGATGATTCCTTTGTTCTAATGAGGTGACCCTTGGTGACCTAGATAACTTTAGGATGGGGCTGATCACCAGAAAGGCCAAGCCAAGAATAGAGCTAGCCCTTTCATTTTCCATCTTCCATGAAAGAGCCTGGAAGATTGAATTAATCATGAATGATGCTTAACATTATGAAGCCTCCATTAAAATCCCTCAACTATGAAATGTGGAGATCTGCTGGGTGGACAGATTCACATGTTGGGAACATGGCAGCCTCCAACTCCACAAGGATAGAAGTACCTGCACTCAAGACTTCGAGATCTCATACCATCTGCCTCTTCATCACATTATCCACCAGCATTCTTTTGTTGTTATTTTTGAGACAGGGTCTCCCTGTAGCCCCAGCTGCCTGGAGTTCACTATGAAGAGGAGGCTGGCCTTGAACTCACAGAGATCCCCTGGCTTCTACCTCCCAAGTGCTGGGATTAAAGGCATATACCACCATCCTATATTCTTTATTAAATTATTTAAAATAAACTGATAAAAGTGCTTACCTGAGTTATGTTAGCAAACTACTGAGGGGGGAGGGGTCATGGGCATCTTTGGTTTAAAATCAGTTGGTTAGAAATAGGGGAGGCCTGGAATTGGGATTGTTGTCTAATGTAGGTACAGTCTTGTGGAAAACCCTTTAGCCTGTGGATTTTAGTTGGTTCGGAATTGTAGACACTCATGTGGAGGCACATGCCTTTAATCTCTGCACTTGGGAGGTAGAGGCAGGGGAAATCTGTAAGTTCAAGGCCAACCTGATCTACATAAATTGTTCCAGGCCAGCCAGGGTTCCATAGTGAGGCTCTGTCTAAAAAAAGATAATCATTTAATATCCAGAGATTTAGCTTTTAATAGAAAACCACACATTTTGGTTTCAGAAGTCCTATGCCTCTAGAGAAGTAGTTCAGCAGTGGAACTGCTTGCTTAACATGTGTCAGGTCTCAGGTTCAGTCCCAGCACAACAAAGAAGAAAAAGTTGTGAGTAGAATACAAAAAAAAAAAAATGTTTTTTTTTTTTTTTGTTTTTTTTGTTTTTTTTGGTCTTTTCAAGACAGAGTCTCCCAGCTGTCCTGGAACTCACTCTGTAGACCAGGCTGGCCTTGAACTCACAAAGATCCTCCTGCCTCTGCCTCCCAAGTGCTAAGAAAAAATGTTTTTCTAATATATACACATTTTGATTAAAGAAGGAGGCTGCCTGTCATTTTGCCCTGAATGCTTGATATCTGGCCTTCTGCGAGCTCCATATTCCCCTCTTGAATCTTTTAATTAGTAAGAACTTGTAAACATGCATTCAACATTTAGTAATTAAATTACTGGTATAATTTGTTAATCTCATGCTATCTCAAGTTATATCAAGAAAACATTTCCCTTTGAAAGGAAGATAGTATCTATATATTAACAATAAAGACCTTACATTTTATTTTTTTATTTATTTTTGTGTGTGTATGAATGTACTGTCTGCATGTAGGTTTGTGCACCCATGTTGTGCAATGCAGCAGAGGTCAGAAGAGGGTCTCGGATTCCCCTGGAACTGGAGTTCTCCTGGAATTGGAGTTACAGATGGTTCTCAGCCACCATGTGGGTGCTGGGGATCGAACCTGGGTCCTCTGCAAGAGCAGTTGGTGCTCCTAATGGCTAGGCTATCTCTCCAGCCCCGAGACCTTACATTTATTTATTTATTTATTTATTTATTTATTTATTTATTTATTTTTGGTCTTTTCGAGACAGGGTCTCCCTGTAGCCCCAGCTGTCCTGGAACTCGCTCCATAGACCAGGCTGGCCTTGAACTCACAAAGATCCACCTGCCTCTGCCTCCCAAGTGCTAGGATTAAAGGCGTGCGCCACCACACCAGGCGACCTTACATTTTAAATACACATAGAAGTACTTAATGGCATTGTTTTCCATCTCTGGTGCTTAACATTAAATAAATGTGTAGTGTGGTACTGAAAAATAACTCATAAAACAAATCCTTAGTCCATAATGATAGACGGATACAGTAATAAAGTACTGGAGGATGAAATTACCTTCCTTATATCAGAATTCCAGCAGATAAATGGAAACAATGTGAGAAGTACAGCCTTGCTGGCAGACACTTGAGGGATAATTGTTGCAGCTACAGAGAACGGATGTGAAATGGAGTGTTTCTGGATAAGTAATTGCAAAGGGAGAAAACTTAAACCAGTTATTCCAAGATCACTGTAAAGGAATCATCACAGCACTCATTCTGAAATCTCTTGGCATCAGGCATGAGAAGAACTAGAAAAGTCTGCCTGGAATCCAATTAGAAGGAAACCTATGGACAATGTATTGTGAATTAATTGGCAAAGTTAGTACAAATGTAGAGCAACTAATTAGAAGAAACTAAGCAGGTTTTTCTTTCCTTATGCTTAACATTCCAGATTCATAGCTAAAAGTACTAACAAGGCCAGGAGTGATGCACACGTTTAATCCCACTAAAGGCAGAGGAGGCAGAGGCAGGGAGTTTAGGGCCAGCCTGGTCTACATATCGAGTTCCAGGCCAGCTGGGGGATACAGGGAGACCCTGTCTCAAAAAAGTTCAAAAAAATGTACTAACAATGTACAGATAATTTAAATTTTGAAACAGAAGTTATAAAGGTTTGTCCTCAAAATGCTAAATTCATTTAAAAGTACAATGAACATTTTAAAGAAAAGTAGCATGCAAGAAAAAAATATTTGTAACTGAAAAGACAGGTAGTATTACTAAATTAGAGCCCATAAGAATATTAGGATAAGAACAGAATCTCAGTAGCAATGTGGTAAAAATACATGAACAGGAGAATCAAGAAATGAAAATTATCAACGAAGAAAATATCAGTGTTAAATCTTTGCAATTGTATCAGGCTGAAAAGTATTGACAATATCAAATATTGGTGAAAGTATGCGGAAATGGGTTCTCACAGACATTGTTCTTAAGAACTTTTTGAAGTTTTTGACTCATGGCTTTTAAAAAAGTATTCTTTTTTTTTAATTTTTTTTTATTATTAATTTTATTTATTTCTGTATGTGTATGAATGTACTGTCTGCATGCAAGTTTGTGCACCCGTGTCGTGCAACGCCGCGGAGGTCAGAAGAGGGTCTCGGATTCCCCTGGAGCTGGAGTTCTCCTGGAATTGGAGCTTCAGACGGTTCTCAGCCGCCATATGGGTGCTGGGGATCGAACCTGGGTCCTCTGTAAGAGCAGTCGGTGCTCTTAACCGCTAGGCCATCTCTCCAGCCCTTAAAAAAGTATTCTATGGGAATGTTAGTGAGTATATATTTAAATATAGGGATAGGTGCAGGTATATTCAAAGGCAGCTCTATAATATTGAAAAACTAGAAATAAGGCATGAATCCATCAATAATGGAATGCTTTTTCTTTTTTTGGGGGGGAGTGCTTTTTGAGACAGGGCCTCCCTGTAGCTGCAGCTGTCCTGGAACTCGCTCTGTAGACCAGGCTGGCCTTGAACTCTCAGAGATCCACCTACCTCTGCCTCCCAAGTGCTAGGATTAAAGGTGTGCACCACCACGCCTGGCTAATAAGGGAATGCTTACAAGTGGTACATCTGTACACTGGAATAGATTTTAAATTGTCCAAAGTAATGATACTAAATTATAAAAAAGCTAATTGAAAAACTGTAAACCAAAGTTGCCCAAACTCTCTCAATTCACAAGGTCTTAGTAATATCAGGGAAATTTTTTTGTTTTGTTTTGTTTTGCAATGTCCATGTGCCAAAAACACCTAACAACTCTATTAGCTACAGTAGTCAAGAAAAACCAAAAGTTACAAAAAAAAAAAAGTGTGTAAAAATCACTTTTGGGGATCCCAGCAGGCACCCAGAGGCAGTCTTGAGCATGCACACCAGGCGGTGGTGGCCCCCAACAAGCAACCGGAGGCAGGGGGGCCCAGCTTGAGCTCACACACAGATGGCAGTGGACCCAACAGGCACCTGGGAGGTAGGCAGGAGCAGCTTGAGCATACATGCCAGCAGAGAGTAGCCCCCAGCACACAGCCAGAAGCAGGTGGCCCAGCTGAGCACATACACAGGCATACCAGGTGGCAACCCCAGTAAGCACCCATAGACAGCACAGGCACTTGACCTTTGTAATACAATATAAACAACCCCAGCACCCGGGAGGCAGATCTCTGTGAGTTCAAGGCCAGCCTGGTCTACAGAGCAAGCTCCAGGCTAGCAGGCACTAAAGGGAGACCCTGTCTCAAAAAGACCAAACAAACAACAAAACAAATCCACATGCCAAAAGCACAATGAAAAAACAATAATATGGGAAAACCAAATAATAACCCCCCCCCCACCTCTGGATAAATTCTACCAGCCCTACAGAAGACTCCTATAATGAAATCTTGGAGATAAGCCAGGACACAGATCTATCATAGCTGGACATGGTGGCATATGCCTTTAATCAGGAGGTAGAGGTAGGCAGATCTCCGTGAGTTCAAGGCCAGCCTGGTCTACATAGCAAGTTCCTATGCCAGCTAGGACTAAAGGGAGACCCTGTCTCAAAAAGACAAAAAAAAAAAAAAATCTATCATAGACATACTCAAAGAAATCAAGGAATATAAAGATATAAAGAACACACAGACAAATGAATCAAAGAACTAGAAGGAGAGAATGACAAACACCAGAAGGAAATGGAATACTGAAGAAATCTCAGGCTGAAATGAAAAAGGAGACTGAACACACAGACAAAGGATCAAAGAACTAGAAGGAGAGAACAATAAACTTAACACATAGACAAATCAAAGAACTAGAAGGAGAAAATGACAAACTCTGAAAGGAAGTGGAAAAGGAAATCAAACACAATAGTCAACAGGAAAGGACATGATAAAGCCTCATTAACAGATTGGATGAAGCAGAAAATAAAATATCAAGACTGGAAGATAACAGGGAAGAATTGGAATGCTCAAGCAAAGATTATGAAAAATTAAAAGAAAAAAAAAAAAAACTCCCACAAGAGTGGAACAGTCAGGAAATGTGGGACACCATGAAAAGACCAAACCTCTGAATCATAAAGGAAGGAGAAGAATCGCAGGATAATGGTACTGACCAAATCTTCAACAGAACTATAGAAGAAAATTTCCCCAAATTGAAAAAAAGACATACTCATATGTACTGGATAGCTTTAGTGTCAACTTGATACACCTGGGTTGAGGGAGCCTCAGTTGGGGAATTGGCTCCATTGGGCTGGCCTGTGGGCACATCTGTGGAGTATTATCTTGATTGTTGAGCCATGTAGGAGGGCCCAGCCCACTATGGCTGGTGCTACCTCTGGGCAGGTTGTTGTGTACCATATAAGAGGGCAGGCTGGGCTTGGGCCAGGGGAACAAGCCAGTAAGAAGCACTCTTCCATGGCCTGTTCTTCAGCTCCTGCCTCCAGGTTCCTGCCCTGAGTTCCTGCCTTGGGCTCCCTGAGTGATGAACTGTGACCCAGGAGATGTGAGCTGAATAAACCCTTTCCTCCCCAAGTTGGTGTTGGTCAGAGTGTTTTGTCACAGCAATGGAAGAGAAACTAGAACACCATACAAATACAAGAAGTATATAGAACACCAGCTAGACAAGAACAGAAAAGAAATTCCCCATATCATAGTAAAAATGCTAGATGCTCAAAACAAATACTGAAAACCACAAGAGAAAAACAAGTTACATATAAATGGAAACCCATCAGAATTACAGCTGACTTTTCATTACGATTGATAAAAGCCAGAAGAGTTTGGGCCAAAATATTCCCAGTTCTAACTGACTATAGATGCCAACCCAGATTACTTTACCCAGCAAAAATGTCAGTTAGTAGTTGAGGGAGAAAGAAAAATCTTTCATGACATAAACAAGATGAAAGAATTCATGTCCAGAAAATCAACTCTTCAGAAAATATTTGAAGCAATTCAAAGGACAGAGGAAAGGAGCAACTGTTCCCAAGAGGCAAAAGAAAATAATTAGTGAAGATATAACTGTAGAAATATAACCCTAGACCAAAAATGCAAACAGAAAGTAAATTGAGGGGAAGCAATATATATCTCTGAATAATAACCTTAAATATCAATGGTCTAAATTCCCCAGTCAAGAGACACAGACTGAGAGAATGGATTAAGAAATTGAATTCATCTTTTTGTTGTCTACAAGAAACCCATCTCACCTTCAAGGACAGGCACTATGTTAAGGTGAAAGGATAGAAAAAAATATTCTAAGCAGTATGGTACCAGAAAGCAAGCATTCTAATATCAGAAAAAAGTAGACTTCAAATTAAAACTAATCAAAAGAGATGAAGAAGGTCACTACATCCTTATCAAAGGAACAATTAACCATGAAGATTTCACAATCATAAATATATATGCACCAAATGCTGGTATAAGTACAATTCTGCAGGACTTCAATGCACAGATTAATCCCAGCGAACTAATAATGGGAGACTTCAATACCCCACTGAGCCCACTGGACAGGTAAACTGGACAAAGAATAAACAGAGACATCCAAACTGAACAATACGATACAACAAATGAACCTAACCAAATATTCCATCCAAACACCAAACAATATACTTGCTACTTGGCACCCCATGGAACATTCTCCAAAATAGACCATATACTGGGACACAGGGCAAACCTCAACAAATACAAAAAAATTGAAATAATTCCATGCATTGTCAGATCACAGAGCAATAAAGCTTGATATCAACACCAGAAAGAGCCCTACTATCTACAAGGACTCATAGAGACCTAACAACACAATCCTGAATAACAAATGTGTCAAAGGAGAAATAAAGTATTCCTGGCACTAAATGAAAAGGATGATACAACACAACAAAACCTATGGGACACTTTAATAGCAGTCCTAAGAGGGAGATTTATAGCCCTAAGTGCCTACATTCAGAAAACAGAAAGAGATGGCTCAGTGGTTAAGAGCACTAACTGCGGGCTGGAGAGATGGCCTAGCGGTTAAGAGCGCCGACTGCTCTTGCAGAGGACCCGGGTTCGATCCCCAGCACCCACATGGCGGCTGAGAACCGTCTGTAACTCCAATTCCAGGAGAACTCCAGTTCCAGGGGAATCAGATGCCCTCTTCTGACCTCCGCAGCATTGCACAACACGGGTGCACAGACCTGCATGCAGACAGTACATTCATACACATGGAAAATAAATAAATAAAAATTAAAAAAAAAGAGCACCAAGTGCTAGCCAGGAGTGGTGATGCACACCTTTAATCCTAGCACTTGGAGGCAGAGGCAGGTGGATGTTTGTGAGGTCCAGGACCGCTGGGGCTACATGGAGACCCTGTCTCTAGAAAAAGAAAAAAAAAAGGGCACCAACTGCTCTTGCAGAGGACCCAGGTTCAATTCCTAGCACCCACATGGCGGCTAAGAATCATCCTTAACTCCAGTTCCAGGGGAATCTGACACCCTCTTCTGACCTCCGCAGCAGACGGCACACTCATACACCTAAAAAAAAAAAAACAGAAAAAACACAAATAAACGACCTAACACTGCAACTAAAAACACCTGAGAGACAAAAACAAATGAATCATAAACTCAACAGACAGAAGAAATAAAAATCAGTGTGGAAATCAATGAAATAGAAACAGAAAACAATACAAAGAATCAATGAATCCAAGAACTGGTTCTTTGAAAGGATGAACAAGATACATAGACCTCTAGCCCAGTTGACCAAAAGAAAGGAAGAGCAACTCCAAATCAATAAAATTAGAGATGAAAAGGGAAAGACCACAACAGATAACAAAAAGATCCAGACAAACATACAGGAATACTTTTAAAAAACTATACTCTAGCCAGGCGTGGTGGCACAAACCTTTGATCCCAGCACTTGGGAGGCAGAGGCAGGTGGATCTCTGTGAGTTCAAGGCCAGCCTGGTCTACAAAGTGAGTTCCTGGACAGCTGGGGCTATAGGGAGACCCTGTCTCAAAAAGACAAAAAAAAACAAAAACAAAACAAACAAAAAAAAAAACCCACAAACAAAACAACCAAACAAAAACCTATACTCTACTAAATTTGAAAACCTAAGAGAAATGGATGAATATCTGAAATAATGGAAATCACCAAAGCTTAATCAAGAAGAGATCCACAGCTTAAACACACCCATAATATATGAGGAAATTGAAACTATAATTAAAAAAAAAACCCTCCCAACTAAAAAAAGCCCAGGCCCAGATGGATTCACAGCAGAATTCTATAAGGTATGTAAAGAGGACCTACAGCCATTATTCCTCAAATTATTCAAAAGGATAGAAATAGAGGGAAATCTCCCATATTCCTTCTATGAAGCCAATATCACTCTAATACCAAAATTAGGCAAAGATACAACCAGAAAAGAAAACTATAGCCCCATTTCATTAATGAACATAGATGCAAAGATTCTCGGCAAAATACTTGCAAACTGCATATAGGCACATATCAAAAAGATCATCCATCCTGACCAAGTTGGATTCATACCAGAGATGCAGGTATGGTTCAACATATGTAAATCAATAAATGTCATAAAACACATAAACAGACTAAAAAACAAAAACCACATGGTCATCTCAATTGATCCCGAAAAGGCCTTTGACAAAATTCAACATTGTCTTCGTGTTTAAGATCCCAGAGGTAATCGGACCGGAGGGAACATTCCTAAACAGATTTAAAGCCATATACAACAAACCCTCAGTGAACATTATTCTAAATGGGGAAAAGTTAGAAGCATCCCCCTTAAAGTCAGGAACCCAGCAAGCCTTTCTTTATGCCAATAATAAGCAATTGGAATACAAGGAGACTTCTGCATTCACAATAGCCTCAAAAAAAAAAATAAAATATCTAGGAACAAACCTGACCAAAGACACTACTGATCCTAGAACTATTTGTCAATATTGAAAAACTACAGCAAGCAGAACCTATGAAACTGGATCAGGATAGTTTTCCTTGTTATCATCAGACTGACATTTAGTTTTCTATAGTTCACCTGTACTCAGTTGTGAGGTGGGGGAGAGAGGGAGTGGTGAAGGGTGCAGTTCTTGCTTTTCCACTTTGTGATCCAAAGATTGAAGCAACTGTGTGTTCCCTTGAGTCTCACTTTCCCCAGGCCTCTCAGCAATATGTGCTGCACTCCAGTAAAGCTATAGATGTATTGAATACCACATCCTCTACTTGTAAGTTGACCACTTGATCTGTGGAGTTCTCTTGAAGAAATAATGTTCTCTCACCTTCTGAGTTAAATCTTAGGATAATTTATGATTTTTTTTCCACAGTGGTAAACTGAACTTCATCTGGATATTTATACTCCTTTCAGTGCACATTACAGGATACAGCTTGAATCCCTTCAACCAGGTGTTATGTCAGGTTGATCTTTATTGTTAACTTGACTGGGTTTAGAATCACTGTGGACATACAGGGTGTTTCCAAAAAGGTTCAACATAGGAGGGAAGACTCACCCTGCCTGTGGGCAGCACTGTCCTGCAGCTAAGCACCAGCGTTCATCTCTGCCTTTTGACTGTGGGTGCAAATGTGACCATGCTCCCACCCACACCTTCCCTGCCAGGACAGCCTGTATGCCTTCTTAAGCCAATATAAACCCTTTCTAAAGTTGCTTTTTGTCAGGTATTGTGTCACAGCCCTGAGAAAAGTGGTACATGCTGCCAGGTTTAAATGAAATTAAAGTATATGCAGTGTAGCCAATAGTCATTCCTGATTTCCTTCCTGAATTACATCATGCTGCCCCTTCTGAACGAAATATTTCCTCCCTCATTTCTACATGGAGCCTTTCATACCCAGTTAATGTCAATCGTCACTTCCCTTTAACAATTCTGCTTCTGGGTATCTATTCTACTAAAACACTTGTTTATAATACAAAGTACACAGGCACAGTGATAATTATTGGAGGACTTTATAATAAATACCTTTAACTAAAATGTTCAATAAGTGGCTGGTTAATAAACTATAGTACATCTGTGGAATATACAAAGCCTTAAAAAGTTGGGTACTATGAGAGACAAAAGTGTACACTGTATATGTGTGTTCGTGCGCACGTGCGCGCGCACACACACAAATGAATATATATATAGCCATAGAAAAATGTTTAAGGGTTTTTTTTTGTCTTTTTGAGACAGGATCTCTCTTTAGTCCCAGCTGGCCTGGAGCTCACTATGTAGACCAGCCAGGCCTCAAACTTGCAGAGATCCACCTACCTCTGCTTCCCATGTTCTAGGATTAAAGGCGTACACCACCACACCCGTCTAAAGGGTTTTTGTTTTTTTTTAACCAAACCGTATCTGAGATGAAGAGCGGAATGGGGAGCTATTTAAGAGATTTATGTTTGTGCTTTTTTTGTTTGTTTGTTTGTTTGTTTGTTTGGGTGAGAATACAACCATATACTATTTGTATAACTTTTGAGATAAAGAATGACACCTTTCTCTGGGATTGCCTCCAACTCAGATTCACTGGCTCTTGTCATTTCAAGCTCCCTGGGGGCTGTGAATAATGGCTGTTTACTTGTGTCTGTCTCTCCTCTAGCCCCCACAATCCCCCAGTGGTGAACTCCTGAGCTGCAGAGGCTGTATCTCCAGCAGGAGGCCAGGCTGATTGGTTGCTGTGCTGGATAGCTTTAGTTATCAACTTGATGCACCTGGGTAGAGGGAGCCTTAATTGGGGAATTATCTCCATTGAACTGGTCTACGGCCATGTCCGTGAGGCATTTTCTTTTTTCGTCTTTTTGAGACAGGGTCTCCCTGTAGCCCCAGCTGGCCTGGAACTCACTCTGTAGACCAGGCTGGCCTTGAACTCATAGAGATCCACCTGCCTCTGCCTCCCAAGTGCTGGGATTAAAGGCGAGTGTCTTTAATCAGGGCGTGGTGGCGCACGCCTTTAATCCCAGCACTTGGGAGGCAGAGGCAGGCGGATCTTTGTGAGTTCAAGGCCAGCCTGGTCTACAGAGTGAGTTCCAGGACAGCTGGGACTACAGAGAGACCCTGTCTTGAAAAGACCAAAATAAATAAATAAATAAATAAATAAATAAATAAATAAATAAATAAATAAATAAATGCGAGTGCCACCACGCCCGGCTCAAGGTCCTGTGTTTTATAAGGCAGGTTGAGCATGGGCCATAATAGCAAACCAGTAAGCAGCATTCCTCTATGAACTGTGCTTCAGCTCCTGCCTCCAGGTTCCTACCCCAAGTTACTACCTTGGTCTCCCTAAGTGATGAACTGTGATGCAGGATATGTAAGCCAAATAAGCCCTTTCCTCCCAGAGTTGGTATTTGTCTGAGTGTTTTGTCACAGCGATTGAAGGCAAAGTAGAACAGTTGCTTAATAAATAGTTGTTGCATATAAGTAAAGGAAAACAACAATCTGCACAGAAAAGCCTTTCTTCAGTAAGGAAAGGTGTTAGAAAAGATGTAGAGGGAGGACTAGAATGGAAGATTAGAATGCTGTGCCCTTCAGCTGTGGCCTCCAGTAAAAACTGTTGGTAGGAAAAAGGCCGCAGGTAAAAGAATAGAAAACAAAACAATCAAAAAAGGGGTGAGAGGAGGAGCGGGAAAAGTACTGGGCTCTAGACCCCAAACGCTTCAACAACCACCTTCACTTCCCCACCTTCTGCTTCTGCACCTGTAAAATCAACGCTGGGCAGGGAGTCTGTTCCTTAGTTATAACACAGCATAACTCAGAAGGTCCTGAGCCCTGCCCTCTGGTGGGTCACAATGTTTGTCTTTAATGTTCTGAGCAGCGAGTGGTCATTTTGCCTGCTCCTTCCTTGCTTCAGCAAGCACCGTTCCCCTTATGAATGTCCTTCACAAGCGCACTCTGGTGCTTGCTTTACCCTTTTGCTGCATCCACCTTAGCAACTCCAGGCGCGGAGAGCTAGGGATCCGAAGGACAAAAAGGGAGTAAAACCTGCAGGCGGGCGCTACGTGCTTACGTGTCAAGCTTAACGAATATCGCTTTTATTCATAACTGGAAGTCTAAAGAATAAAGCACTCTCAAGGCCAACCCTCCCTGGGATCCGAAATTAGGCACCGTCCCTTTCCCCGGGATCAAGCTCACCGCCAAGTGCAGTCTCCAGCGACCTGAGGCCCACCCTCCGCACAGTCCAGACCACAGGCCAGGACAACATCACCGGACCCAGGCTCCTGCTCCCAGTTTCTCCTGTCTTCTTCCTGGTCCTCTAGCCCCAGCCCGGCTGCTTCAGGCTCTTCAGCGCCCTACAGCCAACACCGACAGAACCCGGTACTGCGTCACCAACTCAGTATTTCAGTGTATCTACCCATGGTTTTGTCAGGATTAAGTTCCACAGTTTTGTAGTGCTAGCTCTCCATTGCTACAAAATGCCACAGATTTACTGGGTTAACACAAATGGATTATTTGCAATTCTGAAGTTATCACACTTAACCAAAATCAATTTGTCTGCAAGGATGCGTATCTTTTGAAAGCTCCAGGGAAGATTTGATTGATTGCTTTTCAAGTCTTTTCGTGCTGCAAGGCTTGGCTCACAGTCCTTCACTATCAGTTTTCAAAGCCAGTATCTTAGCATCTTCAAATCTGACCCTCCCGTCTTCTTGTTAGAAGGACCTTTACATTCAGACCACTGAAATGATCCAAGCAGCCTCCCCATTTCCAGAAATTCAGTATGTAGTAATATCTGCAAAGTCCCTTTGGCTAGGTACAGGATCCAGGAATGAGTATGTGAGCATGTTGGGGTTTATTCAGCTTTCCAAATTAAGCTTATTATCTCAAGTTTACTCTCAATTTGGTTCTGAAGCATAATAAAAGCTATATTGAACTGAAATGTATTCAGCTTAAATTTAAAAAATTAAAATTAACATATTAATTTGAATTGGCATATTAAAATGTGGCTAAGGCTGAACTGAATTGGAAAATGATGTATGAAATACACAAAGCATCAATAAAAAAAAAAAAAAGAACCATCTTTAAGCCAGGCGTGGTAGCCTACACCTTTAATCCTAGCACTCGAGAGGCAGGCGGATCTCTGTGAATTCAAGGCCAGCCTGGTCTACAGAGTGAGTTCCAGGCCAACTGGGGCTATAGGAAGACCCTGTATCAAAAATAAATAGATTAATTAATTAAATATAAAAAAGGAACTCTAAAAAATATAAATAAATAAAATGTGGCTAAGGAACAATTTCAGTAAGTATGCACTTTGAAATTTCAGTTTTCAATAATTCAGTATTTTTATTGTAGTGAATATGTATGTGTGTGCATAGTGTGTTGTGTGCATGTGGTCATGTATATAATTGTTAATTGTTACTTCAGGTGTGAATGCATGTGTGATGGCCAGAGGTTAGATGTCTTTTCTCAGTCACTATCCATATTCATTTATTTATATTTTTGTTTGTTTGGTTTGGTTTGGTTTGGTTTTCTGAGACAGGGTCTCCTTGTAGCCCCAGCTGGCCTGGAACTATGTAGACTAGGCTTGCCTTCTGAGTGCTGAGATAAAAGGCATGTACCACTTGTACCTGGCTCTTACCTTTATTTTTTGAAACAGGGTGTCTCCCTGAACCTGAAGCTCAATCAGTTCAGCTAGGCTGGCTGGGCACCGAGTTATAGGGACTGCCTGTCTTTGTCCCCCCTAACCTGTCTTAAGTTTCTGCTGCTGTGACTTCCCCACATGAACTCTAAACTAGAATTGTGAGTGAAAATCTCCTCTAAGATGCCTATGGTTGGGGTATTTTCTCACAATGACAGAAATGAAAATAGAATAACCTGCAATATTTGTCCTTTTGAGACTGGCTTATTTGCTTACGATGAGGTTGGTTCCATCCACTTTCCTGCAGTGGGCCACACCAAGTGTTGAGTGAAGGTTGTCATCTCTGCAGGGTTTGGTCATGCTTAAGGAGGGGCATATCTGTCAAGAAATAAAGATAACTTTGGAATTTGTGAAGTCTAAGAAAAATTTATTGAATGATTGCAGAATTCCTCAATTTACTTTTATTAGAAAGAGAATCTAAATTTCCATTTTGTAATTCAGATCTTCCCCACCTTTAACTACAAATTAGGTCTTAAAATACATAGCCAGGTGTGGTGGCGCACGCCTTTAATCCTAGCACTTGGGAGGCAGAGGCAGGAGCATCTTTGTGAGTTTAAGGCCAGCCGGGCCTCAGAATGACTTCTAGGACAGCTGGGGCTACAAGACAGGAAGACCCTGTCTCGAAAAGACAAAAAAAAAAAAAAAAATACAATACAATACATCAGGGGCTGGAGAGACTGCTCAGCAGTTGAGAGCTCTGGCTGGTCTTGCAGAGGACTGGGGATCAGTTCTCAGCATCCATATGGCAGCTAATTTAGCCTATGCCAGCTGCACACGTGGTGCACTTACATGTAGGCAACACATATATGCACATAAAAATAAATTTAATAAAAATTTTAAATACTTAAAAAGTTTTCCTAATGTGCCGGCGATGGTGGTCCATGCCTTTAATCCTTGCACTCGTTAGGCAGAGGCAGGCGGATCTCTGTGAGTTCAAGGCCAACTTGGTCTACATAGAGAGCTCCAGGCCGACTGGGGCTACAGAGGGAGACTCTATTTCAAAAGAGCCAAAAAAAAAAAAAAATCCTAATTCAATTTAGGATAGAAAAATTTTAGATTTGTCCATTTGCATATCTTCTTTTTCCATATTTTATTTCAAATTCAAAATTAACATATCTAAAACTTTTTTATGAAGTAGAGACAGTTTTGACTTCAAAGTTACATCAGAATACAAACTGTTCTTATGGGTGCAACAGTTTCTTTTCTTCTTGGGAGAAAATTATCCCCTACCCTAAAAGATAATTATGTATCCCTGTTTCCAGCAGTGACCAGTGTATTTGTAGTCAACTACATTTGTCAAATGAATGATTCCTATAAATACAATGTAGACAAATAGCTACCTCCTTAAGTTTGCACACGGTAATGAGAGAAATTAGAATTTCTAAGGCAAAAAAGTTAGTTTGGGGTGTTTTTAAATTTCTAACCCAACGCCTTCTCACAGGCTACAACTTATTCCTTGTGAATGACTGAGACTTCTGTCAGCTATTATCGATGTTTGCAACATCTATGATTCAAAAAAATATTTTCAAACCAACTACTTTTACTCAACAAGCAAGGTGTACGTCACTGTGACAAGTGATCGTACTCTGAAGAAGTATTATGCATGAGCCAAAAACTGCCTGGACGATCAGAAGTGACATCCCCAGGTTTCGCAACAGTAACGAAAAACACAAAATCATACTTGATGAATGTCAGAGTTCAGAGAGGGCGGTAGAATGTAGGAGGTCGCCACGGGAGGTGCCTGGCACTAGGGACTCTGGCGGGAAACACCAGGGCGGCGCTCTTAGGCGAGAGACTCCAAACCTGCAGCCCCTGCAAGCCCGCTGGACGCAGGCGCAACGCCAGCCCGCCCCGCCCCTCTCTTTCCGTCCTCTGCTTCGCCGCTGGGAAATACCAAAAGAACCCGCCCAGGACATCGGGCTCCGCCCCCACCCGCCCCATACTCCAGGCCCCACCCCGAACCGGTCCTAGACGTGTGGCCCTGCCCCGAACGCCTGCCCCGCCTTCTCCGGGGTGCCCGCTGCGCAGGCGCAGAAGCTTCTAGGTGTAGCCGCAGCGGCCCGGCGGGCGGGGTGAGTCTGGGGACTCGGTTGTGGGGTCGCTGCAACCTCTGTGTCTTCTGTGCGGTTTGGGCCCCCTTGTGGGTGGTCTGGCCTGGAGGAAAGGCTTCCCGCACGCCCTCGCCTTTCGGATTCGTGGCTGCGCCCAGCAGCCCGGTGGCCGAGTCTGGGCGACGGCGGGTGGAGTCGGGGTCGGAGCGGGAGCCGGGCCGCGTCCCGCTTCGCAGTGGCCCAGGCGTGCGGGGCCGGCTGTCGCCGGCAGTCTCTCCTCGCTGCTTATTTCTCTCCTCTAACTTGGGGTGCGTGGGTGACGGAGGACGCGAGTTTAACCGTGGTTTCCTGGCAGCAGCGATTATTTAAGCGGTGCTGCCTGAACCCACATCCCCCACCCACCACTTTGAGACCCCGGACCTCTGCAAGTCACTTTAACCTCCATCCAGTTCCGAGTGTAAAACGAGGAAGATGATAATGACCTAGCTCAGAGTAGCTACGAAGATTAAGTAGGTTAATGCCTGTGAAGGGCTCAGAGAAACCCAAGTGCTGTTCGTCTTTTTGAGCCTGGGTATCTAAAAGGTTTCCCCTTCCTGTTTACACCCTGGAAAATAGCAGTTCTAGAGTAAAAAAACAAGCAAACTGTTGGCAATATGGGAAGCTCGTGTAGCCAGCTGCATCCTGGTAATGCTTAAGTTAAAAACTGAAGTTTGGACCTGCCAAGTGGTTCAGCTGAGTTTCATTACCTGGACTCACTTGGCGCAAGGAGAGAACAACTCCTCTGACCCCCACCCGCATGCTGGGCGAGGCACACGCATGCCCATACGAGCCAAATAAGTTTGATATCTGAAAAGCCACTTGAGAAAAACGGCCAGAACGTACTTGCCTGAACAGTTAAAGCAGGTATGAGACCTTTATCATTTGAAGGGTTTCCCAGCAAGGTTGGCCTTTAGGCGGGTCAGGAAACTTCGTTTGGGGGCAGTGCCCTGAACTACTAATAATTTTGTGCTGTGCCAGCATTGTGTTTGGTGCCGAAACAGTAACTGTAAAAATCCTGGGCCCCCGAAGGGTGTGGTGACACACGGCTTTAATCCCAGCACTTGAGAGGCAGAGGCCTCCATGAAATTGAGGCCAGCCTGGTCTACATAGTGAGTTCCAGGCCAGCAGCGGCTGCAGGGAGACCATGTCTCAAAAAGAAAAAAAGAAAAAAATTCTGTGCCCCAAGTCACTAATGGGTTTCCCTGAGCAGAATCTCCCATACATGCTTCTGTGTATTTTTTAAAAAATTTTATTTATTTTTTTGTATGTGTATGAATGTACTGTCTGCATGTAGGTCTGTGCACCTGTGTCGTGCAATGCCGCGGACATCAGAAGAGGGTCTCGGGTTCCCCTGGAACTGGAGTTCTCCTGGAACTGGAGTTAACAGACGGTTCTCAGCTGCCATGTGGGTGCTGGGGATCGAACCCGGGTCCTCTGCAAGAGCAGTCAGTGCTCTTAACTGCTAGGCTATCTCTCCAGCCCCGCTTCTGTGTATTCTTTATGAGGGGGGAGAAGCTCCCATACATGCCCCTGCGTATTCAGGAAAAATGCTCTACAAAATGTTCGTGAGTGCAAATCCACGTTGGGCTCTGTGATGCTTTCTGTTGTCTCCCCAAAGGGCCAGAAGAGAGCCTTGGAAATTTCCAGGTGCAATTTTGATGGAAAGTATTTGAAGGTCTAATAGTTGGATTTTTTTTTTTTAATTCTATCTCGTCCTCGAGTAGAAATTGAAAAAGTTGTGTGGAATATTATGTGTTACCGTACCAAATGATTATTTTTAGATACATATGTCAGAAAGATGATTAGAAATTGCTTCTTCATTACCAAGAGAACTTTAGGTCAACATTTTTTAAAGAGGCACAAGTTGTTTACAGATTCGAAGTCAAATTTCTGGTTCTGTGTATTCTGCTAGCTGTATTATCTGTATATTGATTCTCAGCTTTATCAGGGGTTTTTCTGTTACAAGGGAGAAATATGTCTGTTTTTTTCATGGGTTATTTACCTAGATTCTGTTAATAATTTCTGTCTCCAGAACATCAAATTAAAATTAATGGAGGCAGGTTTGTAAATTCGGGGTAGAAAGACCAGATTTGTCATTTGAGTATATCTTGTTCTTCTATAATGACTAGATAAGTGGGGAGGTAGAAGAGTTGTGCATCAAGGAGAGTGAAAAGGGTTTGAAATGGCTGTGAAAAAGTGCACAGATGACCAGAAGGTGTGGTAGGTAGGTAAGGGAAGACTCATACACTTCAAGACTTTCCACCTACATGGAGAAAATGATGACTTGTTTTCTTCTAGATTACAGTTGGCCAGATGGGTGATGGAGTGATTAAGGCTGTGCAGAAACATGAAGGTTCACTTGTTTTTTTTGGTCAGACTCTTTGCACCTGCCCCTGTTACTTGAAGTTCAGTGTAATTGTGTGACTTTCTTTGGCCAGCAGAATATGAATATATGTAACACTGGCCTCCAGGTAAAGCTTTAACTCTATATTTGTGTCTTGTTCCTTTTCTGTAGCTCAGTTCCAGGAGATCTGATGCCTCTTTTGGCCTCCACAAGCATCACATGAAAGGGTGATGCAAAACACATCAAATAAAAGTTAATTAAAAAGTAAAAAAATAAAAGTAAAAAGTAAAAAAAAAACATAAATTGTAATATAGTTTAGTCACTAAGTAGGACTGTATTAGGTAGGATTAAGGCTAGACTATGGTAAGAGACTTAAAACTGCAGGTTTTTGTTTTTTGTTTTTTTTTTTGTCTTTTTGAAACAGGGTGTCCCTTTAGTCCCAGCAGGCCTGGAGCTCGCTCTGTAGACCAGGCTGGCCTTGATCTCACAGAGATCTGCCTGCCTCTACCTGCCTCTGCTGGAATTAAAGGCATGTACCACCACACCCAGCCCTAAAAATGCAGTCTTTTGTTTTGTTTTGTTTTGTTTTAATATGTGGCTATATCTGAAATCTATATACTTGGGCCTGGAGAGATGGCCCAGTGGTTAAGAGCACTGGTTGCTCTTGTGGAAGCTTTGATTTAGTTCCCAGCAACCACATGATGACTAACAACCATCTATAACTCCAATTCCAAGGGATCCAATACCTTCTGGCCTCCATAGGCATTACATGTATGTGGGCTTTCTACTTACATACAGGCAAAACACTGATATGAGTAAAATCTAAATTTAAAAAAAAGATAAAATCTCTGGAATTAAGTGTTTAAGAAATATAAAGATGGAGGTATATAACACCAAGAAGAAAGAGACAAATTTAAGTGTGAGACAATATACAACTTAGTTGCTACCAGAGTCTTCTGTGGACCCCCAGTAATGGCTTTACATAGGAACTTGGTAGGCAGGATCACAAGTCTTGTACCAGATGTTAAACAGAACCCACATTTTAACAATGACATGTATACAGTACAGGCCTGATCTCTTTTTAAAAAGCCAGTGTCTTAGTCAAGGTAAAGGTTAAAAAACTTAGATTAAAGGATACTAAAGGGCTAGAGAAATGGCTAGATAAACATACTGCTTTTGCAGAGGACCAAGGTTTCATTTCTTGAGTTCAGCTCCCAGCACACAATCAGGAGGCTCACAAAGCTATACTCTAGTCTAGCTCCAAGGGGATCTGAGGGCACCACACTCACCTGTGCATAAAGCCCTCCACAAACAGGCATAATTAAAAAAATCTTACCAAAAAGATACAGGAAAGCAGTATAAAAAAAGAACAGAGGCATAACAGTTAAAGAAATACAAAAATTGACTAACTCTGTCTATAAAAAAACAACAACAAAAAACTAGAGCTGGTGTGTTGTTGTGAGCCTTTAATCCCAACACTCAGGACGCAGAGGCAGGGGGATCTCTGTGAGACTGAAACCAGCCTGGGGGCTGGAGAGATGGCTCAGCGGTTAAGAGAACTGACTGTTCTTGCAGAGGACCCAGGTTCGATTCCCAGCACCCACATGGTGGCTAAGAACCATCTTTAACTCCAGTTCCAGGGGAATCCGACACCCTCTTCTGACCAACCTACATGCAGACAGTACACTCATACACATAAAAAAATAAAAAAGAACAAAGAAAAAAAGAAATCAGCCTGGTCTACATTGTGAGATCCAGGCTATCTGGGACCACAGGGAGACCCTGTCTCAAAAGACAAAAAAGGTAGATTTTGTCAGTAGTCCACTCAGTAGTCCACTCAGTAGTACAGCAAGAAGCTGGGCTTGGCTTGGTTTGGCTTACAGTTTGTATTCCTAGTCCACTGTGCATGCTCCAGCCACCTCCATACCTGTCAGCACAGATAAGAGAGCAAGGAAAGAGCACATTATCAGAAGCAGCACTTGGCTCCTTGATGAATACTTTTCACTTTGAGACATCATATATGTAGGGGGGGCATGTTTTAGTTCATATACTGAGTGTCTTGGACAACAAACATTGGTCAAGAAGGCTGGGAAGTCCAACCTCAAGGTGCTGGCAGTCTGAAGTGTGGGCAAGGGGGACTCCAATTTAAAAGGATCTGTTTGGCTTGGCCAGCTTCTCAATGTAACCACATAAATGCAAGTTTAGCCCTCTGACCCGCCGTTGTCAGGGCACCAATCAGGGTCATGAGGGATTTACTGTCTAGGTTATTGCCTTTAAAGGTTCCATCTCCAAGTGCTGTCAACTGTGGATTAGGTTCAGTGTAGGAATTTTGAGAAGCTTGCAGGACAGAAACAGTCTGTAACAGAGTAGTTAGAATGTGCCATTTGTGTATTGACATTTTTGCAGGGGACAGTGTTGGGGATAGGACCCAGGGCCTCATGCGTCCAGGCAAGTGCTCTTCCACTATGCTATACACTCAGCCCTGTATATTGACTTTAAAGTTTATTTCAGCTGGTTTATTTCCCTTTAATTTTTCCTCTGTTGATTTACTAGACAATTGGTATGCATTACATAAAATACATAAAAGCTTAATTTTGAATATTGTTATTTTTCTTCGCCCTTTTCAGTGAATAACAGATGCGGGTAAAAGATCTATCCAAAGATTTACCTGAGAAAGGCAAACGAAGTAAAAGGCCATCAATACCTCATGATGAAGACTCTTCAGATGACATCACTGGTAAATTATGATTTCTGGCATCTCAAATCCTGTTGGGGAAAAGAAATAACAGATGCTTTTTAATTAATAAATGTAATACTTTATAATCATCATTTTCTACATAAATTTGAGAATTAGATTGTCTAGTTCCTCAGCCCATTTAAAAAAAAAAAATAGATGGGCATGGTGGCATATGCTTTTAATTCTAGCATTCAGGATGCAGAGGTGGGTAGATCTCTGAGTTCAAGGCCAGCCTGGTCTACATAGCAAGTTCCAGGCCTGCCGGGGAGACCCTGTTTCAAAAAACCTTCAAAAAACTCCCCCCCCAAAAACAACCCTTGTTGGCGTGTTTATTGGGATTTTGTTTAGGCTAAATTGTCATATTGTTCTTTTTATGTTTTTGTATTTTCTCATAGCTTACTAAAAATGAAGTCTTGGTCTGGGCATGGTAGTGCATGCTTTTAATCCCAGCACTTGGGAGGCAGTGTCAGGCAGAGCTCTGTAAGATGGTCAGCCTGGTCTATATAGCAAGTTCCAAAAAGAAAGAAAAAATCAAGTCTCTGACTTTAGGACTTGCCCGGTTCCATTCTGCCTCTCCTTTACTGCTCCCTCCCTCCCTCCCTCCCTCCCTCCCTCCCTCCCTCCTCTCCTCCTTCCCTCCTTCCCTCCTTCCCTCCTTCCCTCCTTCCCTCTCTCCCTCCTTCCCTCCTTCCCTCCTTCCCTCCCTCCTTTTTTGTGTTGATGAGATTGAACCCGAGGGGCCTCACATATACTAGCTAAGAACTCTGCTGCTGAGCCACGAAGCTGCATACCCAGCCCAGAGAACTCAATGTAGATCAGGCTGGAAAACTTGTGTTTTTTGAAAGTTAGTGTGGATCTTTGTTTTCTGTTCTTACTGCCTTTTAATAATTTGTTAGAGAAGGGAAGGGAAGCTTTGTATCACCTTCTGCAAATTGGAAGACTTCCTTGTAAAGTTTTCATTAATGGAGCTAAAGACATGGCTCAGCATTTAAGAGCAGTAGCTGCACTTGTAGAGGACCCAGGTTCAATATTTTAAAAGTTTTTATTAGTATTTATTTTTTGTTGTAGCCCCAGCTTGCCTGGAACTCACTGTATAGACCAGGCTGGCCTTGAATTCACAGTGATCTGCCTCTCTTGAGTGCTGGGAATAAAGGTGTGTACCACCATGCCTGGAATTAATATTTAAATTTTAAAATATTAAGAGTCTTATTTTTTACTTATTTAGTGTAAAAAAAAATACCTTCAGACTACTACAGTTTTATATTCAGGAATCTCCACATAACCCATTTATCATACAAATTTTAAAGAATTATATAATTACAGAAAACTGAAGAACATGACTTACTAACATAAAAAGAAATTGCTCATATCTTCCAAGAAAAGATATAATATTGTTTAAATGGTTGTTATTTATTGTAGAAAAACTGAACTGTTCTTTGGGTTCTGGACATTAAACGGAGTGCCTCATGCATGCTAGGCAAGCACTCTACCATGGAGCAATATCCCTAGTCTTTGGCTGAGACTTTGAAAGCTAAGCTATCTCAAGTAGTATGATTAAAGGCATGTGCCACCATGCTCTGAACTAATTTTAAATTAACACAAAGACATAAAGAAATATGTAAAGAGCACCCATTTATCCTTCACCTGCCCTTTCCTGGTGTGAATATCTTACATTGCTGTAGTATACTATCAAAACTGATGGAACAATCTTTACCTTGATATCAGTAGATTTATATGTACTTTAAAAAGTGTATGTGTGTTGTGATGCAATTTTATATTTGTAATTTTGTATACGTCCACTGAGTGTGACTCTTGCTTCCTTGCATGTATATCTACATCCTTCCCTCGACCATACCTCTAGAAATCACTAGTCTCTTCCATAATTATTTCATTTCATGAATGTTATAAGTACACTTATATAATATGTATCCTCATGAATTTTTTCAAATCTTTGCTTTTTATTTAGCATCATTTTAGTGCTGTGGACTTTTGCTTTCTATGGTAGTACTTTAGTTTAACAAAGAAATGTTTTCAGCCGGGTGTGGTAGTGCACACCTTTAATCCTAGCACTTGGGAGGCAGAGGCAGGCGGATCTCTGTGAGTTCAAGTCCAGCCTGGTCTATATAATGAGCTCCAGGCCAGCTGGGACTAAAGGGAGACCCTGTCTCAAAAAAAAAAAAACCTGTTTTTATTTTGTTCCATTTCATTCAGTAGGTTTAACATGCCAACACATAAGTCAGACAATTAGCGTGAATCATGTGAAGAAAGCAATAGCTGAGAATCTGTGGTCAGTCTGTTCAGAATGTTTAAAAGAGAGAAGATTCTATGATGGACAGCCAGTACTTCCTTCTGATGTTTGGTTGTGCCTCAAGTGTGGGTTTCAGGTAAGAAAAGTTTTGTTTATGTGTATTCTTATGTTTTCCTTAAAATGTCACTATCAGTTGGACTTGTGGTCAATATTCTATGTTTAGGTTGACATTCCAAAATGAACTTAGAAAATTTTAAGCTAAGGTAAAATGTCATATTTAGAAAATAATCATGTGTGGTTTATAAATACAATAAAAGGGAGTATAACCTACTCATTCTCATATCTGGACCTGTTTAGTCTTTTTAAAATGTAGGAAATAGCCAGGTGTGGTGGCATATGCCTTTAATCCCAGCACTCGGGAGGCAGAGGCAGGCGGATCTTTGTGAATTCAAGGCCAGCCTGGTCTACAGAGTGAGTTCCAGGACAGCTGGGGCTACAGGGAAACCCTGTCTTGAAAAGCCCCCCCCCCCAAAAAAAATGTAGGAAATGCACTGGGTATGGTGGTGCACTCCTTTAAACCTAGCACTTGGGAAGCAGAGGCAGGCAGATCTCTGTGAGTTCAAAGCCAGCCTGGTCGTCTTAGTGAGCTCTCGGCCAACTGGAAATGCAGAGAGACCCTGACTCAAAAAGGCCAAAAAATTTCGGAAATGAACCTACCTTTTTATGTTTTTTTTTTTTTCCCTCTCCCCAAAGGATTTTTTTTTTCAAAATAGTTTACCTTACTGATATACATAATAAAGGAACTTTCTTAAAAAAATTTTTTTGACACAGGGTCTCCCTGTAGCCCACAGGTAACTTGGAACTCACTGTGGAGACCAGGCTGGCCTTGATCTCATGAAGATTCACCTTGCCTCTGCCTCCCAAGTGGTATTGAAGGTGTGTGCCTCCATGCTTGGCTCAAATATGTTTTACCTTATTATTTATTATTGTGTGAGTGTGTGTGTGTGAGTCTGCATGTGCTTTTGAAGAGATCAGAGGACAACTTGTGAGAATTGGTTCTCTCCACCATTTAGGTCAAAGAAATCAAACTCAGGTTGTTGGTAGCAGCTGTTTTTATCCTCTGAGCCATCTCACCAGCTCTAATAAGGGAATTTTCCAATAGAATGAAAAGTATATACTTTAGGCCAAGTGTAGTAATACATGCTTTTAATCCCACTACTCAGGAGGCTGTTACAGAAAGACTGCTACAAGTTCATAGTGAGCCACATAGTAAGCTCTAAGCCAGACTGGGATATGAGACCTTGTCTCAAAAATAAGTAAACATTAGACAGGGAGAGAGAGGGGAGAGATAAATAATGCCTAGCTAGTTAAAAAAAAAAAAAAAAAGCAAAAAAAAAAAAAACAAAACCAGAGGGTATTAGTATTAGTTCAAAAACCTACTGACAAATTACACATACTATCTCTACATGAGTCCATGTGTGTACAGCTAAAGGCTATATAACAAGGAGCAGTGCCAGACAGGAGAAACCTTCCATTGAGTTGTGGGCTAGAGTAGTTCAAGAGACTCCCAAATTTACACAGGCTACTGCTAAGCCCTTGATTGCCTCCCAGAACCTGAAGGTAAGACCCTATTGCTGAAGACAGGACATACCTAGGACACAGGATCTGGAGCAGTGGAGCTGGGACTGACCGGGACGTCACCTCTCCTGAGGGCTGCTCCTCTCCTGAGGGCTGCTCTCATAGCTTTGGAAAGCACTGTGCAAGCTGCTAAGGGAGAACATCAATCAGTGGTCCAACATCAGCCTCAAGACCAGATATCAATGACCAGTACAGCAAATGATTGGTGCTGTAGTGCCCCTTTTATCTTGTAGGTAATCAGCAGCTACCTAATTGAACTTAAAGCCTACTCAATGGGAGGAAACTCATGTGTGGTACTGTAAATGTAGCCAAATACACATGGCTAGAGAAATCATAGATCTCAGAGAAAACCCCAAGACTGTTGCATTACTAAACAAATGTAATTTCTTTCTATGAATAAAATATGGATCCTTATATTTACAGACAAGTATCCCAGTTACCACTCATCAAAGAAGCTTCTTTTTTTAACAGATGGAGATTATTAAGATTTCACAACTGATCATTCACAGAGATTGTAAATTGCTGAAGCCTCAGTGGCACGTGTATGATGCAACCTCCACATCTAATGTTCACAGAACACTAATGTATCTCTGAGTTCTCATCATTTAGCTTCCTCATATGAAAAAGATCCATTACACAAAAGTTCACAAATGGCCAAAGCTTAGAGAATAAGAGTCTGCTGAGTATGGGTCCTTGGACAGGACTTCTATTAAAATCCACCCACCTAGCGCTCAGGGACCATTGCGGAAGAGGGGGTAGAAAGAATGTAAGAGCCAGGGAGGTGTGCATGACCATTTGGAAACAAAGCCCTACAAGCCTCTGGGATACTGATCATATAAACCTACATCAAAGGTGTCAACATGCACAAGACCAATGCAAATTTAAGCAGACAAAAAACCCAGCACAGAACTGTAGAAATGGGTAGCAGGCCCCAATCTTAGTCCAAGAATTATTGGCAGCTGATTACTGCTGGGTGAGGAAGAGCTGATCTTTGTAAAGGGAGGGACTCTGGAGGGGCTGACTAGACCCCAGTGGGTGAACTTGCATTGAGGGGTATCTGGGCACACTAGTTTGACACGGTGGGCCTTGACACAGATGACAATGTATGAATTCTGGTGGATGTGGGTGGGAGGGTGCCAGTGGGGGAGAGGACATAGAGATGATTGGGATGGTCTGTGCGAGATACACAAAAACTCAATTAAAAATACATATGGTTTTTATCTTATACGGAAAACCCCAAAACAGGGCTTGCAGGATGACTCAGCAGGGCAGATGTGTTGCTGTACGCCTTTAACTCAGCACTTGGGAGGCAGAGGCCGGTGGATCTGCGAGGTTGTGGCCAGCCTGGTCTACAGAGTGAGTTCCAGGCCAGCTGGGATTATAGGAAGACACTGTCTCAAAAAAAGATGGCTCAGCAGATAAAAGTGTATGTTGTTGAGCTGGATGCCTGAGACCCGCATAAAAAGATAGATGTGGTGTTCATGCCTGTAATCTCAGTGATCCTACAGTGAGGCAGGAGGTAGAGATAGAATCATCCAGAAGCTGGAAGACTAGCTAGCATGGAGAATGCAGAGTGGCAGAAAGAACAGTAGAGGCCTTGCATCAACAGGTGGAAGGTGAGAACCACTCTCCCAGGTTGTCTTCTGCCTTTTCACCTTCACATATGTGACATGCCCACCCATCATGGCATGAGTTTGTAATCACTGCAGAGTTACTAGATGATTCAAGAGAAAGAGCCCTCAAGACAGGCTCCTCCTATTGATCTACTGTGTTATCTCACCTTCATAGTTTCTGTGGCATTGTATACCACAGAATAGCCCTATAGCCCACCAGGAAGAGGGAAGATTATATCCCTCTCCTTTTACAGATGTGTGAAACTTCCCCAGTAATATCCATGGAGACTCAAGTTCTTCTGTCATGTAATACATCCTTCCCTACCAAGGGAAATCACTGCAGTGGCCCTGTCTCAGTTTTTGGAGGGGTTGGGTTGAAGGACTGGGAAATACATGTTTGGGGAGGGGCACCTCGGCCTAGCAGGATCCTTGGTGTCCCAGAATATACAAGACAGGGATATGTACATTCTTAAATGTCTGAAAAATGGATTGCTTGTGATTATTTTAGGTAAAAATTATATAATAAAAAATTGGTCATGTAAATTAAATTTGGTAAGCTATTGCTTTCTGAAACTCTTCCCTCTTGAAATCAAAAGCAGAATTTTTTAATATGTTTGAGTACAATTTAAGGTTTGATTTATTTGAAATAAACTTATGTGTGAATCATACAAAAGCATGCTGTTCATCTTCAGGGATGTGGTAAAAACTCAGAAAGCCAGCATTCACTGAAGCACTTCAAGAGTTGTGGAGCAGAGTCCCATTGTATTGTAATTAGTCTGAGCACGTGGATTATATGGTAAGGTAACTTTTGTTGGCACTTATGTCTACCTTGAGTTCTATAATATAAAATAAGATGTTATATAACTGCGTTTTTAATCTATATATAATCAGTGGGATAGTGGGATAATTTAAAAAAATATTACCCATGAACATAAAGCTTAAGTTAGAAAAAAAATTCCTACTTTTTAAAATAACATTTTTTTGTACCATAAAGAAAAATTCTGTCTTGATTTTTTTTTTTTTTTTTTTTTTTTTTTTTTTTGTAATGAACTTAACTGAAAACTAATAAAAGAAAGAATCGAAGACAGGGATGTCCATCGCTCCATCCAATTCCAATAATTCCAATTCTCCCAATCCACCACCAGCATGTAAAGAGGGGGCGGTACCCCCAAAGCCAGTCAGGGTTTGAACTTGTTTAGAACCCCCCAAAATAGTAATATTAACAATAATAAACTGAAGCCAAGCGTATGTGTGGTCACTATCTTCAGCCTCACAGCACTAGGGTAAGAACCAAGCAGGGGATTGGGAGTCCAGCCATCTCGATTACAATAGCCTGGCTTCCGGAAGCTGAAATTCCTATTCTTTCGTGTAAAATTAAAACAATGCACGACAAGACAAGAAAAACACACAAAAAAAAAAACGTCACGAGAACAAAAACTGTGCACAACTTTTAGAGACTCGGCTTTTTTTTTGCATGCAGACAGTACAACCAAAATTCACAATACAACATACAGAAATAAATAAAAATTTTAAATTTAAAGAAAATTCAAAACAGGGCTGAAGAAATGACTCAGAGGTTAAGAGCGTGTACTACTCTTACAGAGGGAGTGGGTTCAGTTCCCAGCTCCCGTATGAAGTGGCTTACACTGCCTGTAACTCCAGCTCTAGGGGATCCAACGCCCCCTTCTGTTCTCTGAGCGCACCTGTACTCATGTGCACACAGTTTTGTTTTTTTTTTATATGTATGAATGTATTGTCTGCATGTAGTCTGTGCACCTGTGTCGTGCAATGCCGCGGAGGTCAGAAGAGGGTCTCGGATTCCCCTGGAACTGGAGTTCTCCTGGAATTGGAGTTACAGACGGTTCTTAGCCGCCATGTGGGTGCTGGGGATCGAACCCGGGTCCTCTGCAAGAGCAGTCAGTGCTCTTAACCGCTAGGCTATCACTCCAGCCCCGTGCACACAGTTTTTTAGACAGTTGGCCAGTTACTCATATGAGCTCACAGTAATGGCAAGAGCATGCACAAGTCTCATGCAAACTCAAACCAGACAAAATCCCAGTGTAGACATGGGGATGGAGATAGGAAATGTCAACCTTACCTAAGGAACTATTGGCAACCAGTGGCTGCTGGGAGGGGGAGAGTCTTTCAAGGATGTGACTCTTAGTAGATTAACCAGACTTTATTGAATGGACCCACACCGAAGGATATTTGGGGACACAATTTAGACTATGTAGGCCATATATATATAAAATAGAATATATTAAATTGGGTGGAGGGCAGCAAGGGGAAGTGTGAGTGAGGCAGGAGGTAGAGATAGAATTATCCAGAAGCTGGAAGACTAGCTAGCATGGAGAATGCAGAGTGGCAGAAAGAACAATAGAGACCTTGCATCAACAGGTGGAAGGTGAGAACCACTCTTCCAAATACCATCAAATTATGTTGTATGAAATTGGCAAAAAATTAATTAAAAATGTAAAACACAAAAAATAACCCCCCCCTGCATACACACACACACATATATAACCTGGCCCATATAGCTTCCTTATGTAAAACTTCCTCATGAGAGTCCATTACACTTAAAGCAAACTTAAAATTTGGTTTGGCTGGGCTATGGGGGAGCATGCCTTTAATCCCAGCACTTGGGAGGCAGAGGCAGAGGCAGGCGGATCTCTGTGAGTTCAAGGCCAGCCTGGTCTAATAGCGAGTTCCAGGACAGCTAGGCCACAGGGAGACCCTGTCTCCAAAAAAAAAAAAGAAAATGGTTTGGACTGAGGCTCTGTATGAACCGCCCCCTGCTTATTTGTCCAGGCGTAGCTGGTGCCTTCCCCCTTTGTATTCCTGAATCCTGTATCATATAAAGTTGTTAGATACACAAGTTTATGTAAAACTGTTGGAGATGCTTTCATAGCATTTGCTTACATTGTATATGTTTTTCAGGTGTTATGAATGTGATGAAAAATTATCAACACATTGTAACAAGAAGGTTTTGGCCCAGATAGTTGACTTTCTCCAGAAACATGCTTCTAAAACACAAGCAGGTAATTTAAGCAATCTCTAAAAGAATTCATATTAAATATGATGTTTCAGACTTGGAGTTCATAAAAAATGCTTTGGGTTTTTTACTATGACTTCTTGCTCTATAATTTGTGTTAAAATATTATGTCATACATTCTTAACCATCAGTCTCACCATGTTAACTGTGATATATTTATGAACTAATGGGAAATTGAAGTGTGTAGTAACTAAGAGGAGCTTTGAAACATAACAGTCCTAGTTTGAATGGGTCTCCTTTACTTATTGGCTGTGGCTTCTATTCCTTAGTTACCTTATGGTAAAATTAGAATAAAAACACTTTTTTAGTATTTTTTATTGTTATTAAACTTTTTCATACATCATTTCTCAATCCAATTTAGACTTATTTCCATTTCCATGCCCTCCACCCCACCTGAGTTCATGTACTCTGCCATATGTGTCTTGCATCTTTTCTGAGTCTTTCCAGAGAATTTTTTTCAAAGCACAGGATTATTGTTTTGGAGAGAGCTTCACTGTTTAAGTCATTTTTTTTGTTTTTGTTTTGTCCTGGTTCTTTTGTTGTTGTTTCTTCCAGCTTGTATTGCTTCAATATATTCATATATACTAAAATTATGTCATCTGAAAACAAACTATATGTTATTTCCAAATCATATTTCAGGATTCACAATTTTCCATTTTTGATTTTATATTACTCTTAACATATGCATATATACTCTCTACCCATATACCAAAATTTCAAAGTCTGAAAATAAATGGTAGGTTAATTCTAGAACCTGTTAAGGCATTCACAATATAAGAGCACAGGTGTTCTCAGATCACAAAGAATATAACATTAATGTTGCCCAGTTTGCCTTATAACTAGGTACTTGGTGCTAGCATCCATAGATGAGGGATAGCATTTGTTTGTTTTTCCGGGACTGTGTTACTTCACTTAACATAATATCTTCTAGTTCCATCTGCTTACCTGAAAAGTTCATGATGTCATCTTTCTTTGCCACTGCATAGAACTCCATTGTTTAGCTGTACAACATTTTCTCTATCCACTTGTCAGTTGAGGGGCACTTGGGTTGGTTCTAGCTGTTTGCTATTGTGAAGAGAGCTGCAATAAACATGTTTGTGCTTGTATCTCTGCAGTAGGATGAGTCTATACCCAGGAGTGGTATGACTGGGTCAGGTGGTAGGCTCATTTTGAGTCTTTTAAGGGTTCTCCATACTGCTTTCCATAGTGGTTGTATGAGTTTACATTCCCACCAGCAGTGGATGAGTGTTCCCTTTCTCCACAACCTCTCCAGCATTTGGTATCCTTTGTTTTCTTGATCCTAGCCAGTCTTATAGGAGTGCAATGATATTTTAAAAGGTAGTTTTAATTTGCATTTCCTTAATTATTTGTGGTGTTGAACACTTTTTAAGATGTTTCTCAGCCATCTTTACTTCCTCACTGGTGAAGTCTCTGTTCAGCCCTTTGCTCCATCTTTTGAGTGAGTTATATGTTTTCTTAGTTCTTTGTGTTTTTGAGTAATTTATATATTTTGGAAGTTAATGCTTTGTCAGATGAATCAGCAGTGGTTTCCTCCCCCTCTGTGGGTTTTCTCTTCACTGTACAGAAGCTTTTGAGTTTAATGAGGTCCCACTTTTCAATTGTTGACCTTATTTCCTGTACAGCTGCTGTCTAATTTAGAAAGTCTTTTTCTACGCCTATGTCTTGTAAGTTGCTGCCAACATTAAAATCTTATCCTGTGGAATGTTATGAAGTGTGGGAGTAATACTTTGTGAAGATTTAGAAATTATGTAAAAATTCTTGAACAGTGCCTGACAGGTATTTTTGGAAATATTATGTCTTATTGTGTATTATCTAACTGTAGTGTAGTTCTGATGCCAGCTACCTAGATCTAGGCCCCATTTCACTGTTAAGGGCTCACATTACTCTTGAGACTGCTTCTAGAAGACCCTGTCTCCCTGTAGTCCCAGCTGTCCTGGAACTTGCTATGTAGACCAGGCTGCCTTGAACTCACAGAGATCCACCTGCCTCTGCTTCCTGAGTTCTGGGATTAAAGGTTTGTGCCACCATGCCTGGACTTACTTAGCCAAGCTAAGTATCTACTAAAAGTAACCTAGAGATGATTTAAAGTATATTGGAGGTTGTAAATGAGTTCTGTGCAAATACTACTCCATTTTATTTTTTTATTTTTTTTTTTTTATTGTGAATGTGTTGCACATATGTGTACAGGTACATCTTTTAAAAAAAATTTAGAAGTTTACATTTATTTTGGCCAGGGAGATGACTCAGTAGGTAAAGATGCTTGCTATTAAGCCCAATGGTCTGAGTTTGATCCACATGAGCCCCACCTGGTGGAAGGAGAGTCTGTATGTGCAAGCACACAGAAGTGCCAAGCACACTTGAAAGCTGGTTCTCTCCTTCCTCATGTCAGTCCCAGAGATAGAACTCAGGTTGTCAAGCTTGGCAGCATGGGCTTTATCTTCTAAGCCATCTTGTCACCCCTTGAGATGCTTTTGAAATAGAAACAAATTCCTTAGATGATAGCACCAAAAACTGAAATGTTACCAAAAAAATGAGGTGGCTATAATTTTTAAAATTTTGTTTTGGTTTATTTAGTTTTATTTTATGTATAAGAGTGTTCTGCTTTTATGTACGTAAGTATACCCATGTGCGCAGTGGCCAAGGAGTCCAGGAGAGTGTGTTAGAGCCTTTGCAACTAGAGTTACGGAAGATTATTAGCCACCAAGTGGATGCTGGGAACCAAATCTGGGTCCTCTCCAAGGTGCTTTTAATTGCTGAGCCCTCTCTCCAGCCACTCCCCCCACCAAAAAAAAAAAAAAAAGAATCCTGGAGAGTCAAGCATGGTGTGTGTGCTGCAAACTGAGCTCTTGTATTTTTGGTTGTGAGCCTGAGGCTTTAATTGCTATACCATCTCTCTAGCTGTATTTGTTTTTGAACATTGTTGGGGTTTGAGCACAGGGCCTAGTGCAGGCTGGGCAAGCACCTACCTCTGAGCTACACTCTCAGTCCAATAGTTGTCATAAAAGAAAATAAAAATACATAGTTTCCAATTATATGTCCTATAGTCCAGTAGATAGTTGTCTTTGTTAGATAACTTTCACTCTAATGAAGTAGTAATGATGATGAAGTTGGAGGAGATGCAGGAGGTGAGGCAAGTCCAGGCTTCTGAACAACAGGAGACATCTCTGATTTTATTTCTGTTTAGCTCGTGTATTCAGCAAACATTTGTCTACTTTGTCTTAGGGGCGCTGTCCATGTCTCCATTTCTGGTGTAGTAAAGAACCAGGAAAACGTGGTGGGGAAAGACCTTTAATGCTTCAGCCACTGAAGTTGGTCTGAATGCTGTTCCCTGAGACTGTATGTTGCTTTTGCATTGTTGGCAGAAGGGACATACACAGCCATTTCATGCCAACAGTGATCAAAGTACAAGTGTGGAAATTATTTTGTCTGGATTTCTTTCCTTAGTGATTCCCTAAGGTTAAGAATAAAACCATTCTAGGGGCTAGAGAGATGGCCTAGCGGTTAAGAGCACTGACTGCTCTTGCAGAGGACCCAGGTTCGATCCCCAGCACCCACATGGCGGCTGAGAACCATCTGTAACTCCAGTTCCAGGAGAACTCCAGTTCCAGGGGAATCCGACACCCTCTTCTGACCTCCGCAGCATTGCATGACACGGGTGTACAGACCTACATGCAGACAGTACATTCATACACACCCACACACACACACAAAAGAATAAAACCATTCTGATTTCTGTTGGTTTTCTGATTTATTGAATATTTATTATAGGAAAGGAGTGGTTGATTTTTTTTTTTATTATTATGACAAAAACCTGAGAGAAACAACTAAATGGAGGGAAAGATGTACTCTGCTCTCTCATTTGCTCCTGGTTTCAGTGGTTTCTGTTAATGGTCTGCTGGCTCCACAGCTAGACATTGGTGAGGTAGAACATTGTGGTGGCAAGGACATGTGACACAGCAGAACTGCCCACCTCATGCTGGCTTGAAAGCAGAGTGTGAATTAGGAAGAGACCAAGGTATGATACAGACCCCAAGGAAATGTCCACAGTGACCTACTTTCCAGCTAGGCTCTACCAACTAAAGTTTCTATTAGTAGGACTTCCCCAAATAGCACCACCGGCCTGGGGCCAAGCCTTCAGTGTGTGAGCTTATGAGCCACATTTCATATTCACATGTAACAGCATGGAATGCTATAAGGGAAAGGTATGGGCTTTGGGTCAGGGGATCTGACATTCACATCTTCAGTCACTCAGCTTAGTGGAACCTCATTCTTTCCTTAGCCCATGCTTGTCTTTCCTGGGATACTAGAGGTTGGTGAGTCAAACCCTTAAGGTTATGATCTGACGCGAGCATACTAAGAGTTCTAATTGGTGTGAAGAGCCCTCTAGCTACATAAGCAGGGAATGTTCATTTGAAAAAGAAAGGAGCTATGGATGAGCTTGGCTTTCCAGCTGACCCTTTAAGGATGAATTTTGGTCAGATGCAGATGAGAAAAGCACTTCAGGTTGTGGGAAGCACGAATGTAAGCCAAGCCTTGCTGTAGTGTTCACGAAACCATGAGTGGCACTTGAGAATATTTTGAGGGTAAGGAAAATGATCAGAATTAGAGTGATAATTTGAATTCATGGTTTCCAAAAGTTCCAGGGCTGGGGCTGGAGAGATGGCTCAGCAGTTAAGAGTACTGATTACTCTTGGCAGAGGACCTGGGTTAGATTCCCAGCACCACATAGTGGACATCCATAACTTCATTCCCAGGGGATCTGACACCCTCTTCTGTCCTCCACAGGCATTGCATGACACAGGGCACTTACAAACACATTCAGGCAGTACACGTACACACGTTAAAATAATAATATAGTTGTAATAATAATAATAGTAATGATGATGATGATGAAAAGTTCCAGGGGAAAATGCCTTTACCTTTGTGACTCAAGCTGCTATGTCTCCTGGGCAAATTTGATTTTAAATAAGATTCCATGGCATGTTCGAAGTAAGTTTTGGGGTTTAGTAATTTATTGTTCTCTGGTATGAAGCCTCACTGTATTTATAGAAAACACATTGGAAATGAAATATGAAAATTGCTATCAAGTGCTGGGGAGATGGGTCAGCGGCTAAGAGCTGGCTGTTTTTGCAGTTTGATTCCCAGCACTCACATAGTGGCTAACAACCATCTGTAACTCCAGTTCCAGGGGATCTGATATCCTCTTCTGTCCTCTGGGCATGGCATGACACAGGTGTACTTACACACATGCAGGCAATGCACTCATACACATCAAGTAAAAAAAATAAAATATTGAGGCCAGAGAGATGGCTCAGCGGTTAAGAGCACTGACTGCTCTTGCAGAGGACCTGGGTTCGATTCCCAGCACCTACATGGTAGCTAAGAACTGTCTGTAAGTGCCAGCTGTGGTGGCGCATGCCTTTAATCCCAGCACTTGGGAGGCAGAGGCAGGTTGATTTCTGTGAGTTCAAGCCTAGCCTGGTCTACAGAGTGAGCTCCAGGCCAGCTGGGACTAAAGGAAGACCCTGTCTCAAAAATAACAATAAATAAATAAATAAATAAATAAATAAATAAATAAATAAATATCTCTGTGAGTTCAAGCCCAGTCTGGTCTACAGAGTGAGCTCCAGGCCAGCTGGGACTAAAGGTCCTGTCTCAAAAATACAATAAATAAATGAATAAGTAAATAAAATATTTTAAAAATTGCTATCAAGATTTGGAAGAATGGTAGATGTAATTTTTTAGTTCTTTACCTAATTGTGATGACTCTAGACAGAGTGACAACTCTAGACAGATAAAATACCTGCATATCATAATTTAAAAGGAATAATTTTTTTGTTCTTTTTTGAGACAGGGTCTCTCTGTAGCCCCAGCTGTTCTGGAACTCACTCTGTAGACCAGGTTGGCCTTGAACTCAGAGATCCTCCTTCCTCTGCTCCCAAGTACTGAGATTAAAGCTATGCACCACCATGCTCAGAAGGAATAATTTTTTAAAAATATTTTATTTTTATTTTATGTGTATAAGTGTTACGCCTCCATGTATGTAAGTGTACCAGTGTCATGCATTGCCTGAGGCGGGCAGAAGAGGATGTAGGATATCCTGGAACTGGAGTTATGAACATTTGCTAGCTGCCATGTGGGTGCTGGGAATTAAACCTGGGTTCTCTGCAAGAGCAGTCAGTGGTCTTAACTGAAAGGGGCCATCTTTCCAGCCCCTTAAAAGGAATAATTTAAAAGGGTGGTAGGATAAGAATGACATCAAAAATTCTTTTTATGATTTTGTACTACGTAAAAATAACTACTGAGAAGAAAGTCGGTACCTGTACTCTAAACACACTTTCCTCTTATGCAATGCATGCACTAATTTTGTTCCTAATACTTCTAATATGCCTATCTATACAGAATCTAGGCTAGTGCCTCATGTCCCTCTAAAAACAAGTAGGTCTTTGAATCTCAAGCTTTTGATCTCTCTGCCCCTTTATGCTTTTAAAGAATGATCAAGATTCAAAGAGCTTTGGTTATATAGGTTTATCTGTTAATCTTTATCATTTTAAAAATGCAAACTAAAAGTGTGACTATTCATTGAAATATATCTGTAATTCCCTGACATGCTAACACAAACGCTAAATTTATGTGTGTGTGTGTGTGTGTGTGTGTGTGTGTGTGTGTGTATTATTTTTTCTTTTGAGACAGGGTCTCCCTTTAGTCCCAACTGACCTGGGGCCCTCTGTTGTAGACCAGGCTGGCCTTGAACTCACAGAGATCCACCTGCCTCTGCCTCCCAAGTGCTGGGATTAAAGGTGTGCACCACCACGCCTGGCGACAAATACTATATTTTTAGGAAAGATACTTTGTAAAATAAAATTTAATGAATGGTATTGTTTACATCTTTACAAATGTCTTCAATGTTTGGCTCAGTAGACAGTGTCTACTGAGTAGATAGTCTCAGTAGATAGTGTCTCATATTTGCTTCTGCATTGGGCCTGATGTGCTATCACATGTCCTGTAAAGCTCTGGCATTTTATAATTGAGAGCGAATGAAAGTGAAAAGGCAAGTAACATCTTAGGCTTATGAAAGTACTTTCGATCCTGGGGATCCCTGGCTTTCTAGAAGAAGGGCATCTTCAGATACAGTGAGGAACGTTAGACTGATATATCTCTCTCTGTTTTCTGTCTTTGCCTTAGTCTAATGCCTACTTCTAGCACCCTTGTTCCCACTTTCCCTATCCTTTCCTTTGGGATGCAGTGTCTGTGTAGCACACTTTAGAATTTAATAGCACACCATTCTTTGGGATATTCTTTGAGGGGTGGACTCTGGTTTATAGTCTGTCTAGTTCTTCTGTGACTAGACAGTAATTCTTGTTGAATTAAACTGAACCAGAATGTGAACAGTTGCTACTGAGGGGATAACAGACAATTTATCCTTCTCAAACCAGGAACATTAATATCAAACCTATTTTATTTATTCGTTATTTTAATAGATTTGAGTTTCCACTTTATCCAGATGCTGTGTGAGATGTATATGATTCGAGGTGCAGCAGTGAATGCAATAGATCTCTTCCCCATTCCTGTCATTGCCAATCTCTTGGTATTATGAGGGATGTAAAGAGATTACATTTAGTTTGCTTGTTTATGTGGTGTTGTGAACTGAGTACTGGGGGATAATGGAGAGCCCTCTGGATTGGTATCTAACCTAGGGCAAAAGAGCCACGGGAATTTATGTATAATAGCTTTTTAAGACAAGAGCTGAAAGATATCTAGATATTATTTGGCAAAAGGAGGAATAGTGTGTGCTTAAGATAGAAGAAACATGTTGTTGATGAGGGATTCTATAGATTAGGAAGGATGGTGGTGCTGAGGATGATGAGAGGTAAGGCTCAAAAGCAGGAACAGATGTTTAAAGCCCTCTTACATGTAAAGTTTGGCCTGAGGGTAGTGGAGAAGTGGATGAGTAATGCTGTATTTTGGATAGATTATTTTTACTTATAAGATAAAGACTGTGTCTGTGTCCGTGTGTGTGTGTGTGTGTGTGTGTGTGTGTGTATGCGCCTGCATGCAACTATTGTAATAACATTTATCATATGACTAAATCTAAGTAAGACTAAGAGTTAATTGGAGGTTAGATTTTGAGAGTAAATAGGTGAGTTAGTTATTATGCCCTTTCAAGATAGGAGAATTGTGGGGAAGCAAGTTTTTCTTTTAAAGATTAAACTTCTTTCAGCTATAGAAATGGGCAAATTGCATTAATGCTACATGACTGGCTTAGGTAATTGCATTAAGCAGTGGAGATCAACCCAGTGCAGGTTCCCAGAAGAATGCTTACAGCTGTGTAGATTTTACATCTGATGTTAGGATTTGTGGATGAAGGGGAACATAGGGACACGAGACACAAAAACTTCCCATGTCATATGCATAATGAAAAGGTCATATATAATACAAGATTGAAAAGGGCAAAAAATAATATTAGAGGGCCCAACCAGTGATATGTGTTATTACAGAGCAGACCAAAGAACCAGAGATGGTAGAAAAATCAGTGGTTGCCAGGCTTGGGGCGGGGGGAAGAGAGCAGAGAACAGGCAAAGCACGAAGGACGTTTAGGGCTGTAAATCCACTCCATACAATAAGGATGCATCCTGTCATTATGTATGTGTCTGGTTACACAGCATATACACCATTGAGAGTGAACTCAGTGCAAATTGCGGATGCTGGATGATAATGAAGTGTCAGTGTAGGTTTATCATTTCTAACAAATGGACCATTCTTATAGTGGATGTTGATAATGGAGAGGCCTTGCATGTCTAGGGACATGTGGCTCGATCTCGCTGTGAACCTAAAATCTGCTCACAAATTTTCTCTTTGAAAAAGTGAGTTATGTTATTTGAAAGGGACATAAGATATTTTACTTCATTATTCTTATGTAACTGAAGTATTTTTTTAATTTATTTTTGTATGTGTATGAATGTACTGTAGGTTTGTGCACCCGTGTTGTGCAATGCCGCAGAGGTCAGAAGAGGGTCTCGGATTCCCCTGGAACTGGAGTTCTCCTGGAATTGGAGTTACAGATGGTTCTTAGCCACCATGTGGGTGCTGGGGATCGAACCCGGGTCCTCTGCAAGAGCAGTCGATGCTCTTAACTGCTAGGCTCTCTCTCCAGCCCCATGTAACTGAAGTATTACACAAATACTGAATGCAAGAATTCCTGATGATATATTGAGTATTGGTTTGCTTTTGTGAACTGTACAGTGATTGAGAATCCCATGCTCTAGAGCAGGACATTTGGTGGGGGTTTTATTATTTTTGTTTTATGTTCATGTTTGTAAGTGCAGCCATGCAGTACAGTGCCCACCACAGAGGACAGGAGCGGGTTACCAATGATTGTAAGCCACCACGTGGGTGCTGGGAACCAAACCCAGGTCTTTTACAAGAGCAATCAGTGCTCATAATATTGAGCTATCTCTCTAGCCCCCTTTTGATTTTTTTTCATTTTTTTGAAACATGGTTTTCCTGTAGCCCCTGCTGGCCTGGAATTCTTTACATATACCAGGCTGGACTTGGTGTCAATACCTGTGGAGGTCAGAAGAGGGCATCAGATCCCCTGGAACTGAAGCTGCAGATGGTTGTCAGTGCCATTTAGGTTCTGGGAACTGAACCCAGGTCCTCTGCAAGAGCCGCCAGTGCTCCTAACCACTGAGCCATCTCTCCAGTCCCCCAAATGATCTTTTATATCTATAATTTAATATCCTTAAGTTTGGTTTCTAAAACACTTATATAATCTTTAATTGTTGAAGTCATTTATGATATGAATTTTGAATTAATACTTTAGATGGTTATTATTCTGTTTTGCTGGCTTTCCGGCCAGTTTTCAGTTGCAAGGCCTGAGGTCTGCACAGAACATATCAGCCCTGTCAGTTAACCAGCTGCTCCTTGAGCACTCAGACTAGATTTTTCCAGGTAAGCTACAGATTTATGAGAGCTCTAAGAAGTGTTATCTAGAGGAAGGTTGGGGGTGTGTACAGGGTAGGTCCTAGCTTCTATACCAGTACCACAGACACAAACAGAAGGTTAGAATGCCTGAAATCTTCTTGCAATGTTCTTTGCATTCTAGGTCTATATTATTCTCTTATGTAAAGGAATAAATGATGACATTGTAGATAGAATAGGTTATATCTTTTTTTTTTTTTTTGGTCTTTTCGAGACAAGGTCTCCCTGTAGGTTAAATCTTTTAAAATAAAATAATCTGAAAATTCTTTGCTTACTCTTTCCAATAATGGTTACCACTTTTTTTTTTAATTTTATTTATTTCTGTATGTGTATGAATGTACTGTCTGCATGTAGGTCTGTGCACCCATGTCGTGCAATGCCGCGGAGGTCAGAAGGGGGTCTCGGATTCCCCTGGAACTGGAGTTCTCCTGGAATTGGAGTTACAGACGGTTCTTAGCCGCCATGTGGGTGCTGGGGATTGAACCCAGGTCCTCTGCAAGAGCAGTTGGTGCTCTTAACCGCTAGGCTATCTCTCCAGCCCCCATGGTTACCACTTTTTTTATAGTTAGGAGTAAAACTGATGTGAAAAAAAATGAATGGTAATAAATTTTGAATGTGTTATCCTTTTTATCATGATTAAAGCAGCTTTGCCTTTTTTGCTTGTTTGTTTGTTTGCTTGTTTGTTTGCGATAGTGTCTCTCTGTAGCCCCAGCTGCTCTGGAACTCACTTATGTATACCAGGCTATCCTTGAACTCAGAGAGATCTGTCTGGCTCTGCCTCCTGAGGGGATTGCAGTCATGCAGCACCCCCCTGGATGTAGCTTTGCTCTTTTAATTATACTATATACTTTTAAAACATCTTAAGGTAGCTTGGGGCTGGAGAAATGGCTCAGTGGTTAAGAGCACTGGCTGATCTTCCAGAGGACCCAGGTTCAGTTCCCAGTATCCATATGATGACTAATAACAGTCCTAAGTCCAGTCCTAACTCCGATGCCCTCTTCTGACCTTCTCAGGCATTGCATGACATGGGTGCATTTATATACATGCAGGCAATACATTCATACACATAAAATAAAAACAATAAAATATTTAAAATTTAAAAAGTCTTAAGTTTGGTCCTTAGGATATTTGGTTGTGTGTTTACAAAGGAAGAGTAAGGTCTGGAGAGGTAGCTCATTTTGTAGAGTGCTTGCTAGCATTTGCCTAGGGATTGAAACCCTAGGTTTAATCTCAAATACTGCATAAACCAGATATAGCACAAAACACACATACTGAAAGTGTGAAATATTTGAAAAACAAATTCAGACATCTCAGTGCTTTTAGAATTTTAACTCTCAGCAGATGATTTTATAATGAAAATTTATTTGAAATGTATACACTTAGGTTCTGAAAGTTTTCCTGAGATACTGTGATTATATATTCAAAGCTGTATGTCTGTTATGCATCAACTCCTTATAGTCTAGTCATAAGTAATTCAATGTAAATTATTATAAATAGTGGTTCTTACAATACTTGGGGACACCAAGGACATTGGATAAACCAATTTAATTTAAATTGTTATATACTCTAAAACTTTTGCTTTTTCTTTAACTAAAAACCAGGTTTTAGAAAATTTTACTCTGTTTTCTGGTTAAATTATCTGATCTATTTAATGCAGAAATCTAATAACATTGTTAATCTCGAATATTTTCTCACAGTCTTACATGTAAAAGTCAACAAACAAACCCTTGCCACTTGTGTGAAATGGCTATTTAACCATGAAATCAACTGTGTTTATTGCTGTTGCCCTGTGGGCATGTTCTTTTGGCAGTACTGTCCTGATTTGGTGGCTGTGCATGGAGAGCCAGGTGGTGCTGAAAAGCATCGCACAGTGAAGCGTGGATCTATCTAGCTTTGACATTTGTCATCCCTTACTGCTGAAGGGAAAGAGAAAATCTGTTTTTCCATATGTTTCTGCTTTTTTTGCCCGCAGTTTTGTCCAGATGGTCTTATGAACATTGTTTACTTTGGGATAACATCCCAGATGTTTTGAAAACCAATGAATAAATGTGGTACCTGAATACATAAATTATTTGTATATTAAGATTTTTTTAAAATGTTTTTTAAGATTAAAATAGAATTTATTTCTGGAACTATTTTTCCAAGGAAATGTGTGTATTACATATTTATGCATAGTTACTTTTTGTGGTTTATTTCTCCCAACTATTATTTTCATGTGGAAAGTTTAAAAATATTAGAATAGGGCTAGGAAGGTAGTTCAGTTAATAGAGTTAGTTCTTACTGAAGATGCATGAGGTCCTGGCTTTAGTCCCCAGCATTATATAAAACCGTACGTGTTTGTGCACGTCTGTGATTCAAACTCAGGAGGTAGAAGCAGGAAGATGACAAGTTCAAGGTCATTCCCAGCTAAATAGTGAGTTCAAGACCAGCTTACACTCATGAGACCTTGTCTAAATATATTATATATTAGAAGAACATTTATTAAGGATATTAAGGTGAGGAAAGTCTTTTGAGGATCATTTGTTCAGGGTTGTACACACCCCCAAATTTGTAAGAATCTTACCCCACTATCTTTTATAATTTTTCTGATTGAACATAAATCATTGATGAGAATTTAGGTGGTAAAATGATGCTTATAATCAGAATATTATTATGACCTTGAGCAAATCACTTAACCTGTGTGAGGCTGTTTTGTAAATGTAGAATCAGTCGGTTAACTGCCTTGCTTGAAAATATGGGGTAGACCAATGGAACAAAACCGAAAATCCAAATCTGAGCACATAAAATTTCAGCCATCTTATATTTGACAAGGGGGCCAAGAAGACACAATGGAGAAAAGACAACATCTTCAGCAAGTGGTGTTGGCAAAACTGGATCACCACTTGCAGAAGAATGAAATTAAACTCCTACCTCTCGCCCTTTACAAAAGTCAACTCCAGGTGGATCAAAGACCTCAATGTGAAACCCCAAACTCTGAAGGCAATAGAAGAAAAAGTTGTCAGCAGACTACAAGACATAGGCGTAGGAAAAGACTTCCTAAATCAGACAGCAGCTGTGCAAGAATTAAGGTCAACAATTGACAAATGGGACCTCATTAAACTCGAAAGCTTCTGTACATCAAAAGAAACAATCAAGGAAGTGAAGAGAAAACCCACAGAGTGGGAGGAAACCTTCACCACAGAAACATCTGACAAAGCATTGATTTCCAGAATATGTAAACTACTCAAAAAACAAAGAAGAAGGAAAACAAATGACCCACTCAATAGATGGAGCAAAGAGCTGAACAGAGACTTCACAAGTGAGGAATTAGAGATGGCTGAGAAACACCTTAAGAGGTGTTCAACATCACTAATCATTAAGGAAATGCAAATCAAAACCACTTTAAGATATCATCTTACTCCATTAAGACTGGCTAGGATCAAGAAAACAAATGATACCAAGTGCTGGAGAGGTTGTGGGGAAAGGGGAACACTCATCCACTGCTGGTGGGAATGTAAACTCGTACAGCCATTATGGAAAGCAGTGTGGAGAACCCTTGGAAGACTTGGAATGAACTTGCCACCTGACCCAGCCATACCACTCCTGGGCATGTACCCACAAGACTCATCCCACTGCAGAGATACATGCACAGCCATGTTTATTTCAGTTCTCTTCACAATAGCAAGGAGCTGGAACCAACCCAAATGCCCCTCAACTGATGAGTGGATAGAGAAAATGTACATCTACACAATGGAGTTCTATGCAGCAGTAAAGAAAGATGACATCATGAGCTTTGCAGGAAAATGGCTGGAGCTAGAGGACATCATGTTGAGTGTCCCAGAGAAACAAACGACAAATGGTATCCCTCATCTGTGGATGCTAGTGCCGATTACCTAGTTGTAAGTATTTCTTGTGCACGGCTCCTTGAGCTTTTGTCCAAAGTAGTTGGGAGTGATGCATATTGGAAACAACAACAACAACAGAAAGGACTGCATTGAAGAACTGACTGAAACAGTGAACTTCTGCTCAAAACAGTCAACTTCCTCATGGAGAATATTGAGAAAGACCGAGAAAGAGATGAAAAGCATGTTTGGCAGAATGCATGAGCTCTGGTGGGGTGGGGGAATGAGGGAGGGATATGGGTCTAGATTTGATAAAAAAAAATAATAATAAAAATAAATTTATGTGAAAAAAAAGAAAATATGGGGTAAAGCCTGAGTTTACTCTTTCATCTTAAAAAAGTCACTGTCAAGCCATCTACTACTAACAGACAGAATGAGATTCTGCAGTCTCCCTATTCTAGGCTGCGTTTGGAATTTCAGATATTTAAAAGGCCGATTGCTCTAGCCTCAAACCCAGCAGGCTTTATAACAGCCTTCCTCTTGTCTGTGTGGTGATAACTACAGAACTGCATCTGCAGGTTCTAATGCTGGTGGGCTCTTTACCCATTTTGTTTTCTCCCTGCCCTGCCTCTATACTTCATCTACCTGATTCATTGATTGTACTTGGCCTTAATGTAGGACTTTTTTTTTTTTTACCACTTAGTTTAATATTTGGAAAACAGTAGAAATTTGTGTTGCTAATTAGGATTCCAAGAGTGGGAGTTAAAAAGAAACCCATGATATCCAGACAACTGATGTTCAATAATGACCAATAATTTTTTTTTTTTTTTAATTTTTGAGACAGGGTCTCCCTTTAGTCCCAGCTGGCCTGGAGCTTGCTCTGTAGCCCCACCTAGCCTGGAACTCACTACATAGACCAGGCTGACCTCACAGAGATGTGTCTTCCTCTGCCTCCTGAGTGCTGGGATTTAAAGGTGCGTTCTACCACTCCTGGCCTTACTTAAAATTTCTTGTCTACTAAAACTATCCTAGAGACGATTTAAAGTGTATTGGAGGTTGTAAATTAATTCTATGCAATTACTACTCCATTATATTTTTAAATTTTTGTTTTGTTTTGTTTTGTCTTTTTGAGACAGGGTCTCCCTGTAGCTCCAGGTGGCCTGGAACTTGCTCTGTAGACCAGGCTGGCCTTGAATTCACAGAGATCCTCCTGCCTCTGCCTCCCAAGTGCTGGGATTAAAGGTGTGTGCTACCATGCCTGAATTTAATTATCCTTTTATTGTGAATGTGTGTGCACATATGTGTACAGGTGCATCTGATGTGCATGTGCATGTGCATGTGGAGGCCAGAGCCACTGCAGGGATTCTTCCTCAGTCTTTGTCCATTTTCATTTCTGAGATAGTCTTTCACTGAACCTGGAGCTCACAGTTTTGGCTAGACTAGCTGGCCAGCAAGCCCAAAGATCTTCCCTTTTCCACCTCCCCAGTGCTGAGGTAGCAGTGCATATCACCACGCCTCCTTTTTATGTGGGTGTTGGGGCTCTAAACTCAGGTCATGCACTGTATACTATTCCTTTACATTCCTTGAGCATCTGCAATTTGAATATCCTAGAATCAGTGTCATGGGCATATCAAAGAGCTTTTCATTGTTTGCTGTTTGTTTATTTAGATAGGGTCTCATGTGTATCCCATGCTGGCCTCAAACTCACGGTATAGCCAAGGATGACCTGGGATTATAGTTCGAGAGCAACCAGCCTTTGTTTTTGTGATGCTAGGGTTTGAACCTACAGCTTCATGCATGCCAGGCTAGATCTCCACCCTGTACCATGATTTTAATTCAAAGAGGAATCTGTTGCATAGATGTGATCAACTATGCCAGTTTATAAACTTTAATTATTCTTCATTCTTATATTGTCATTAAACATGAACAAATATGTGGTTTTCAGATACATAGTATTTATACAAATTGTCAAGGCCAAAACATACACTTATGTATCTTACTTAGATATTTTACTTTTTGGATTATATACTATTAACTGTTTTGACTTTTAACTTTGGCCATTCCAGATTCCCAGGAAAGTTGCCAGATAATACAAAAAGGTATCCCTGTGAGATAGTAGTCTTCCTGACCCGCCATTTCTTCTGCTTACTAGCTGTCATCCTTTATCAAGAATTTCCCTTCACTATTTTCCTCATTAAGAAACTATTATCTTGGGCTGGAGAAATGGCCTAGTGGTTAAGAGCGCCAACTGCTCTTGCAGAGGACCCGGGTTTGATCCCCAGCACCCACATGGCGGCTGAGAACCATCTTTGACTCCAGTCCCAGGGGAATCTGACACCCTCTTCTGACCTCCGCACCATTGCATGACATGGGTGCACAGACCTACATGTGAAGACAGTACATTCATACAAATAAAAAATAAATAAAATTTTTTAAAAAAGAAACCATTATCTTGCATGTGGAAAATCCCTTCTCATGCTTTTGGAGCAGGAATACATCCTACATGCTACAGTGAAAAAGGAGTTCTCAGGGCTGCCAACCTTACAGTAGAGGTTGAGTGGTAGTATATTTCTCCTACATAAAAAAAAAAAACCAAACAAACAAAAAAAACTATAAGCCAGCTGTGGTGGCGCACGCGTTTAATCCTAGCACTTGGGAGGCAGAGGCAGGAGGATCTTTTTGAGTTCAAGGCCAGCCTGGTCTACAGAGTGAGTTCCAGGACAGCTGGGGCTACAGAAAAACCCTGTTTCAAAAAGACCAAAAAAAAAGAAAAAAAAGAAACTATAATCAGTTTATATTCATTCTGCAGTAATCTATTTTACTATCCTTATTACCTTTAATATTCAAATTGTACCACACTTGACAGTTGAAGCCTATTCAGCCTGATGTCAGTGTACTGACTGACTTTCATTACTGTTGTTGTTTAAGTCAAGCTCTCAGGTAACTCAGGTTGGCTTTGGACTCGGTATGCAGTTGAGGATGACCTTGAATTTCTGATCATCCTGCCCCCCTCCCATGTACTGTGATTACAGGGATGCACCATCACTCCCAAGTTTGCTGTTACTTGAGTCTTCCTTAATCTCTGGTACAACAAAAGCTTTATGGGCTCATTTCATATCTTTGCTACCCTAGGCTTAAATCAGCTTTTTCAAGGAGCACTCATTCATTTTTGGTGGGGAATCATATTCAGAAGGAAGGTCTTTTTTACTTGTTTTAACTTATTTTCCTTTAAACTTTTGAATTGAATTGGAAGTTATTCTCTAGTATATATCTATGTTAAAATGAATTTAAACTAATTGCAATAAAAGTAAAATATAAAGCCAAGGATATTTGTGTTTGTATTCTTCAGGAACACTAATTCAAGGATTTAGTCTTGTTTAATTTTAAATATATTTAAATTTTCAGGTGACATGTAATTTTATGTCAGTTATGTTTTCTCCAACTTGTAGGTGCATTTTCTAGAATCATAAAACTTTGTGAAGAAAAACATGAAACTGGTGAAATAAACAAAGGGAAAAAAGTCAGCTGTGTGCCATCTGTAAAAGGAATCACAAATTTAGGAAATACTTGCTTTTTTAATGCAGTCATTCAGGTAAGTGTCAGAATGATTTGTAAAATGTAAACAATTATTTCAGTTACTGTGTACAAGCTTACATGTATCTGTAGACATACTTAGACTGCCAAATGACTCTTAAACATTCCTCTAGAAATTTCTGGGGTTTTTTTGCTTTGGACCATTGTTGGCCATTGGTCATAGACATATATACACCTTTACATTCAATGCTTCTTTGAAGTCTTCTATTTCACAATGCTTTGTCAGTAATGGTGACATTTAATAATTGTAAAATGTATTCAGTTAAATACAAAAGTTAAAGTGACATTTTTGCTATGCTAGATGAGATTGGAAACTTTGAGAGTATTCATTGAATCAAATCAGAGGCATAGTATACCTGAATCAGAAGATTTTACTTTTTCATTTAGAACTTGGCACAGACTTACATTCTTACTGAACTGATGAACGAGGTAAAAGAAGATGGTACAAAATTTAAGATTGCTCTTTCTTCTGATTCTCAGCTGGTAAGTGAGAAGTATAACTACCCTCATGGTACCTGTTTTCAGATAAGCACCGATGCAGCCAAAATGTTTCTTTTCTGTTCTACCAAATGGGATGCTTGCCTCCTCAGAGGACTTAGAAATAATTCAGAAGCATTTTATTAAAAATAAATAGGCAGATATGTTTTTAGTCATTATAACTTTAAGATATATTATGGTTCAGATGTTATGAATCAAAAAATTCAAAAATATTGAGGCCATTTTTAAGCACAATTATTAGAAAAAAGTCAAATTAAAATTTTATTTTTTTAATTTTATTATTTTTATTTTATGTGTATGAGTGTATTTCCTGCATGTTGTGCAGACAGCAGAGTCAGAAAAAGGCATTGGATTCCCCTGGAACTGGAGTTACAGACGGTTGTTAGCCACCATATAGGTGTTGGGAGAATCCTGGTCCTCTACAAGAGGAGCGAGTATAACTGCTGAGCTGCACCTGCAGCCCCCAACAACTCAAATTTTATTAAGCAAACTGTCTAGGACGCCTGTTTTGTAACTAATGGTAAAATTTCTTTAAACTTAGTGGTTTTTGTTCTTTAAAGTTAGACTTGAATAACATATGAAAGTTTTACATTTTTTTATTACATCGTATTGTGTGTGTGTGTGTGTGTGTGTGTGTGTGTGTGTGTGTGTGTGTGTGTGTTTTGAGAGAGGGTCTTCCTATAGCCCCAGCTGGCCTGGAACTTACTCTGTAGACCAGGCTAGCCTTGAACTCACAGACATCTGCCTGCCTCAGCCTCCCAAGTGCTAGGATTAAAGGCGTGCACCACTGCACCCGGCTTAAATATAAAGGTTTTTGTAGCCTAGTCTGATGATAGTTTTAAGGTTATGAGAAAGAAAACAAACAACAGCAATAACAACAACAAATTAGCAGCTCCTGACATTCAAAAGCTGGTCTAACACCCACAGTCAGGCCATGTTAGTCAAGTATTCTCACAGGAGGGGAGTCTTTGATTAGGGCTTTTTGAAATAGTGACAAAATGAAGACAAAGCGAGGGCATTTCATAATTTTGTCAAAACAAACAAAATGAGTTCACAGTGCCATTTTAAAAACCCCACAGCTTCTCTGTTGGTACAAATGAGAATGAACAACAGTCCCTCTTTTATCAGGCTTAGTTTTTTCATTGTCATCTCTGCTCTCCCTGGAGATTAGACTTGTCAGTATACTCAGTTTGCTGATAGTTACCAATCTATAGTAAATCTACTTCTTTAGATCCTTTGTCAGATTACTTAGCCCAAGTCCAAATCATTGTAGGCACTTCTAAAACTCTCTTATTTAGATGCTTGTGGTTCCCCCAATAAGCAGTTGGCAAGCATTAATTGTACCTGTGTTCCAAATGGTCTTTGACTGGAAGGCATTGACATTAGTAATAGAAATCGGTAGCTAGTGTATCTGCACTTACCTACCTAGCAGCCCCAGCCACTTGGATGGGAGGCTGAAGCAAGGCGATGGCTGATCCCAGTAGTTAAAGGTAACCTAAGTAGCATGGTGAGACCCCCATCTTTAAAAAAAAAAAAACAAAAAACAAAACTGGCATGGTGGCTCATGCTTGTGATCCCGGTTACTTAGGAGGCTGAGGTACAACGCAAGGCATCCCTGGAATACTTAGCAAGACTCTGTCACAAAAGAAATATTTTTAAAAGGTAGGTGGATGTCTGTGAGTTCAAGGCTAGCCTGGTCTTCAGAGCAAGTTTCAGGCCAGTTGGGGCTACGGGGAGATCCTGTCTCAAAAATGCGTCCCCCGCCCCAAAGTTATCCCTTTTTCTGTTAAAGCTGCTTCCTGGAATGAATACTCTAGATTACAACACCGGGTTAAATCTCTGCGAGATTGACACCAGCCTGGTCTATGTAGCAAGTTCGGGCTACAGGAAGAACCTTTGTCTAAAAAACCAACAAATCAACCAAAAACACCTCTTTTTAAACTGCTTTCAAACTCCTGTTACGACCCACACTTTCTCTTCCTCTAATGTACTGAGTGATGCACAAATACACAAACTGTTTCCTATTATTTATGTGGTACTGGGGATTGAACTGAGGGCCTTGAATATGCTAAGTAAGCACTCACATCTGAGCTATATACCTATACACCTTTAATCCTAGCACTCAGGAGGCAGAGGCAGGCAGGATCTCTGTGAGTTCAAGGCCAGCCTGGTCTACAGAATGAGTTCCAGGCTAGCTGGGGCTACAGGGAGACCCCCATCTCAAAAAAGATCAAGAAAAAAACAAATCTGAAATGGGTTAATCTTTCACACAGTCACTGCTTTACGTTTCTGTCTCTTAGAAGAAGAGTTACCATTACCACATACCCATTTTGTCATGTATTTTCCCATTTCTATTTTATTCATAAAATGTTTGGGGGAAAGTAAGGTGTGAAGTTCTTCCAGTAATTCTAATTTATGATCATTTGTGAATTTGTACAAGAAACAAGTAGATTACAAATTTTGCTTTCAGAAAAGCCCATTAAGAAACAAGTATAATCAACTGAGAATTAGTAATTTCACTCAAGCTAGTGGTTTTGGTAAGTAAAAGCCAGGGGATATTGAAAGTACCATGTTTTTCAAAGCAAGACATTTAATTATTTCTACTTTATAATATATATTAAGGAATAAAACTTAATACACTTGAGGAAATGCAGTTATTTTCATTTAAATATAGCTCTTTGTTAATGTATTTTAAAATTTTGTATTTCTGACACACAGTTGCTTATGTTTTCAAGGACCCATTAGTGGTGGAACTTTCAAGTCCTGGACCACTGACTTCAGCCTTGTTCCTGTTTCTTCACAGTATGAAGGAGACTGATAAAGGACCACTTTCTCCTAAAATTCTTTTCAACCAGCTTTGTCAGAAGTGAGTACATTTGTATTCACAATATGAATAACCAAGTTACAAACTATGAATATGTTCCCACTTATATAAGGGTTTTGCTCCTGCTCTGTGCTTTCGATTACTGCCAGGTCAAATAATCAACATTTGCTTGGTTGTGGGCTTTATGCAAGTTATGTCTCATTCCTCTGAAGAAGTGATTCCTTATCCCCATTCTACGTGTAAGGAAATGAAGACTCAGAAATTCAGCTGCTTATCTCGTGTGAGGGAAACAAAGCTTAAATCCAAATGAAGTCTATGCTGACTCATGTCTGTGATGTAATATTATAAATAATTATAATCTAGAAAGTAGTATAGGAGATCATTTTTCTTTTGGTAGTGCCTCACATATGCTTGGCAAGCACTCTAGCACTGAACTACATTCCTAAACTGTAGCTTTCTTATTTTTAAAGATTACCTTTGAAGTAAATAGAGCATAAGTTAATTTCTCCAGGAAATGCCGTATGTTTGCCAGCAAAATCTTCATACGCCCAAAAGGACTTACCTGACTTGAAATTAACATATTCATTTATTTCTTTTTCTGAAAAATTGAGTTTATTTTTTATTAGGTTCTCTTAAAACCCAGGAATTCACTATGTATAACTTATTAAAATTGACCTTGTTTTCATAGAGCTTATAAGCTAGTCTAAATGAACAGTTACTAAGATACAAAGAAAATTGTTTAAATATGAGCTTGCATCTTTTTTTTTTAGTATCTACAGACTTTAAATCTTATTTTAACTTTAACTCCAAATATAGAGGGTTTAGCATATTTTTTTATTTAGTGGGAAATTCTCTTTCTTCAAAGCCTAAAGGGCAGAGAAACCTGTAAGAGGCTCAGAGAGCCTCATGCATAAATTACAAAGTTTTTAGGGCATTGCATGCTTTAGAAATTTGTTTTGACATTGCCAAAAATAACTTGCTTTGTTTTCATTTTCCCCCTTTCATAATGGTTTATGTAAATTAAAAATGCATTGTTAAAATGGTAAGTTGCCGTAGATGAAAATTCAGATTTCTTTCTACCCTCATTCTTAAGAAATTACTACAGGTTTAGCATCTCATCTGAAATGCTTGGGCACTCATTCTTGAGAAATTACTACAGGTTTAGCATCTCATCTGAAATGCTTGGGCAGAGAAATGTTTTAGATTTGGAGTTTGTTCAGATTTTGGAATATTTTCATGTGTAAAATGAGCTGTCTTGGAGAGAGGATTCAAGTCTAAATATAGAATTTTCTTATGTTATAGCCAGATAGTAACTTTATATAGCAGCCTAAAGTGAACCTCTATTTTGATTGTGGCATATCACATGATGTTAAGTGGGAAAATTTTTACTGTGGTGTCATATTGATGTTCAAAGTTTTAGATTTTGGAACAATTTAAGTTTGGGGGATTTTAGCCAGATGTCCTGGCACATTACTTTAATCCCAGAATTTGGGAGGTAGAGGCAGGAGAATCTATGTGGGATCAAGGCCAGCTTGCTTTACATAGTGATTTCCAAGCCAGCCAGGGCTATACAGTGAGATCCTATCTCAAAAAAACAAAGCAACAAGCCATGTGTGGTGGCATATGTATGCCTTTAGTCCCAGCACTCTGGAGGCAGAGGCAGGTGGACCTCCATGAGGTCGAGGTCAGCCTGGTCTCCATAGGAAGTTCCAGGCCATCTGGGGCTGCAGGGACACACACACACACACACACACACACACACACACAGGGAGACACACACACACACACACACACACTAACAACAACAACAACAAAAAGGAAAAGGCCAGATGTGACAACTCATGCTTTTAATCCTAATACTCAAAAGGCAGAGGCAGGCAGATCTCTGTGATTTCAAAGCCAGTTTGGTCTACATAAGGAGCACTGGGCCAGCCAGGGCTACATTGTGAGCTCTTGTCTCAAAAAATAATGAAATTCAGGTAAAAATTAAGCCATTCATGTTTAGGTCTGTTTCTGACATCTGTTCTGTTCCACTAGTCTATCTGTCTGTCTTAAATCCAAGTTGTACACTGTGTTGATTATCGCAGTTTTCATAGTAGTTAAGTCTTGTAACTGGAGAATGTGAATCTGATAATATTTAATTTTGATCTTTTCAAAATATTCTAGGTCCTTTTCTGTATGAATTTTAGAGTCCCTTGGAAATTGGGATTGTATTGAATGTATAGATCAATTTGATGAGAATAGACCTCTAAATTAAATTGTATCTTCTGATACATGCTCATATATTTTTGGTTAAGCCTCTGGTTTTTTTCTCAACAAAGTTTATAGTTTTCCAGGTACAAATTTTACATGTATTTTATTAGGTTTGTCATAAGAATTTCATAATTAAATAACACTCTTTAAAAAATTCAACTTATGGAGCCAGAGAAATGGCTCAGCAGTTAATACCACTGGCTGCTCTTGCAGAGGACTCTGGTTTGGTTCTCAATACCTACATGCCAGCTAACAACCTAACAATGTAGAAGGGTAAGAAACCTTCTAGATTAAGTGAGTTTGGCAAGAAAGATAAATAAAGTCAGTTTACAACAGTCAACTATATTTATTCATGTTAACAATGAACAATTATAGTGTTTTACCTGCATGTGTATGTGTACCATGTGCATGCAATGCCCTTAGAGGCCAGAAGAGGGTGTCAAATCCACTGGAACTAAAGTTATAGATGATTGTGAGCTACCATATGGGTGCTGGAAACTGAACCAGAGTCCTCTGCAATGGCTCTTAACCACTGAGCCATCTCTCCAGGCCCTGAGAGGATTTTTCCCTAAGAATGGTCATTAATGTCAAATGTGTTTTCTGTATCTGCTGAAACAGTATAAAGCTTTTGTTGTCTGTTTAAATAGTTAATCCTTTTCGAGTTTTTTAAGGGTTCTCCACACTACTTTCCACAGTGGTTGTACCAGTTTACATTCCCACAAGCAGTGGATGAGTGTTCCCCTTTCCCCACAACCGTTCCAGCATTTGGTGTTTTTTTGTTTTTGTTTTTTTTTCTTGATCTTGACTAGTCTTATTGGAGTGAGATGATACCTTAGTGTGGTTTTAATTTGCATTTCCTTAATTATTAATGATGTTGGACACTTTTTAAGATGTTTCTCAGCCATCTTTACTGGTGAAGTCTCTGTTCAGCTCTTTACTCCATCTTTTTTTGTTTGTTTCTTTTTTTTATTTGTTTATTTTTTAAGGGATTCTACAATATAAGAGCACAGTTGTCTCTGTTCAGCTCTTTACTCCATCTTTTTTTTGTTGTTTGTTTCTTTTTTTTATTTGTTTATTTTTTAAGGGATTCTACAATATAAGGGCACAGTTGTTTTCAGATCACATTGACATTGCTCAGTTTGCCATACAATTAGGTAATTGGCACTAGCATCCACAGATGAGGGATACCATTCATTGTTTGTTTTTCTGGGACTGTGTTACTTCACTCAGCATGATATCTTCTATCTCGAACCATTTACCTGCAAAGTTCATGATGTCATCTTTCTTTACCGCTGCATAGAACTCCATTGTATAGATGTACCACATTTTCTCTATCCACTTGTCAGTTGAGGGGCACTTGGGTTGGTTCTAGCTCCTTGGTATTGTGAAGAAAGCTGCAATAAACATGGCTGTGCATGTATCTCTGTGATAAGATAAGTCTTGTGGGTACATACCCAGGAGTGGTATGGCTGGATCAGGTGGCAAGTTCATTCCAAGTCTTCCATCTTCCATTCCCACCAGCAGTGGATGAGTGTTCCCCTTTCCCCACAACCTCTCCAGCACTTGGTATCATTTGTTTTCTCTTGTGTTTTTGTTTTTTTTTTTGGCGTCATTTTTTGAGAAGGCGGCGCCCCTGTAGACACAAACTGGACATGGAAACGCCCTCTGTAGACCAGGCTGGAATTGAACTGACAGAGATCCTTTGCCCTCTTGCCTCCAAGTAGAGGATGTAAAGGCGTGCACCACCACACCCAGCTCATTTGTTTTCTTGATCCTAGCCAGTCTTATTGGAGTAAGATGATATATTAAGGTGGTTTTAATTTGCATTTCCTTAATTTACTCCATCTCTTGAGTAAGACATTTGTTTTCTTCTTTGTTTTTTAAGTAGCTTATATATTCTGGATGTTAATGCTTTGTCAGATGTATCAGTGGTGAAGGTTTCCTCCTACTCTGTGGGTTTTCTCTTCCCTTCCTTGATTGTTTCTTTAGCTGTACAAAAGCTTTTGAGTTTGATGAGGTCCCACTTGTCATCTGTTGTCCTTATTTCCTGCTGTTTGATTTAGAAAGTCTTTTCCTACACCTATATCTTGTAGGTTGCTGCCAACTTTTTCTTCTATCACCTTCAGGGCTTCAGTTTTTAGGTTGAGATCCACTTGGAGTTGATTTTTGTACAGGGTGAGAGGTAGGGGTTTAATTTTGTTCTTCTAGAAATGGTGATCCAGTTTTGCCAACACTATTTGCTGAAGATGCTATCTTTCCTCCATTGAGCTTTTTTGGCCCCTTCGTCAAATATAAGGTGGCTGAAGTTATATGAGCTCAAGTTTGGATCCTCAATTTTGTTCCACTGGTCAATGGTTCTGTTTTTTTTTTTTGCCAGTACCAGGCTGTCTTTATGACTATAACCCTGTAATATAGCTTGAAATCTGGTAATGTAATCCCCCCCAGTATTGCACTCTTTGCTCACCTGACCCAGCCATATCACTCCTGGGTATATACCCACAAGACGCATCCTACCGCAAAGATACATGCACAGCTATGTTTATTGCAGTTCTTTTCACAATAGCAAAGAGCAGGAACCAACCCAAATGCCCCTCAACTAATGACTGGATAACAAAAATGTGGTACATCTATACAATGGAGTTCTATGCAGCAGTAAAGAAAGATGACATCATGAGCTTTGCTGGTAAATGGATGGAACTCGAAGCAATTATACTTAAGTGAAGTAACATAGTCCGGGGGGAGGGGGGGACAAATGTTTTCCCTTATTATCTTTCATTGTATCTGAAAGCAACTGTGTTATTTCAATGTGAGTCTCTAAATGTGCTCTAGAATTGCCCTACCACTTATAAGCACAAATTGTAATTACCATATATGGACAGAGAAGACATGTAGTCATATTCTAAAAAAAGAAGGTAAAGTTATACATCTTTATACCTGCATGCAAATTTACTGTTAAAATGTGAATCTCTAAATGTGTTTAGGAATCAACCTATAGTTTATTTTCAGAATTTGTAATTTTGACTTACATGCATATTTTAGAATAATGTAAAATAAAAAATAATAAAATTCTAAAAAAATAGTTAATCCTATTGATAAATGCTCTTAGTTTTTTGACTTTAACTTACATAATGTTGGATAAATTTTGACAAATGTGTACACAGCGCCACAGGCAGGATCAAGAATGTGTCCATTAGCCTCAACAATCTCTTGAGCTCCCTGTCTCTCTGGACCCTCTCTCCTAATTTCCTTCCCTGGGCTTCACTTACCTAATTTTGCTACTGTTGTTTGTACTTTTAAGAATCTGTATAAATTTGGGGTTGGAGAGATGGCTCAGTGGTTAAGAGCACTGCAGAAGAGCCAGGTTTGGATCACAGCACCCACATGGCAGCTAGCAACCATCTGGAGCCCCAGTCCTTCAGGATCAATGCCTTCTGACCTCCATGGGGCTTTCACAACATGGGTGCACTTACACACATGCAGGCAATTCATTCATACACATAAAATAAAAATTATATAAATAGTCATTTTGAGCCAGAGTCTCCCTGTAGCCCCAGCTGGCCTGGGACATACTATGTAGACCAGGCTGGTCTTTGAACTCACAGAGATTTGTCTGCCTCTGCCTCTCGAGTGCTGGGATCAAAGGTGTGCACTGCCATGCCTGCCAGTAAATAAAATATTTTTTTAAAAAGAATTCTGTGGCCCCACATGTCCTTCAGTGTGGATCCGTTCACTGGGCCCACCAAGTGTCGTCCCTGTAAGACACCGTCGCCCCTACCAGCAGCTATCAGTTGCCAGAAGTTCCTTAGGTTGGATTGGGATTTCTTGCCCACTTCCCCATTTCTCTGCTGTGATTTTGTCTGTTTTGAGCTTGCATAGAACTTACGCATGCTTTCAGTATTGCTGTGAGTTCATATGAGTAACCAGCCAGCTATCTGGTCATCTTTCTTTCCATAAAGGAGGGGATTTTGTGTGTGTGTGTGTGTGTGTGTGTGTGTGTGTGTGTGTGTGTGTGTGTTTGGTGTTTTTGAGACAGGGTCTCCCTATAGCCCCAGCTGTCCTGGAACTCCCTAGGTAGACCAGGCTGGCCTTGAACTCACAGAGATCTGCCTGCCTCTGCCTCCTGAGTACTGGGATTAAAGGCATAGCTTGGGAGGGGATCTTAATACCACCAAACTATAATATTGTATCAAGCGAGACAGGGTCTCCCTGTAGCCCCAGCTGTCCTGGAATTCGCTCTGTAAACCAGGCTGTCCTTGAACTCACAAAGATCCGCCTGCCTCTGCCTCCCAAGTGCTAGGATTAAAGGCATGCGCCACTACACCTGGCTTAAAATAGTTTTAAGACTTGGAAGAAGTTACAAAAATAATACAGAGTTTCCCTGTACCCTCATTGCAGTTTCTCAGCAACAGTGTCTTATATAACAATATATTATCAAAACCAAAAAAATTGCATTAACATAATACTGCCCACTCTGATGCAGATCTTATTTCACCAGATTTTTTAAATTTTTATTATTTTTATTTTATGTGTATGAGTGAATTGTCTGCATGTGTCTAAGTGCACCCATATTGTACAGTGCTCATGGTCAGAAGAGGATGTTGGAGACCTGGAACTGGAGTTACAGATGGTTGTTAGCTACCATATGGGTACTGGGAACCCAGGTCCTCTGCAAGACCAGGCAGTGCTCTTAACCACTGAGTCATTTCTCCAGCCCTTTCACCAGATTTTATATTCAGCCTTCCTTAAGTCTAGAGATGTAGAGTGATTCTGTCTCTCAGGGTCTCCATATAGCCACAGCTGTGCTATAACTCACTGTACAGCCCAGCCTCATCTTAATCTCACAGAGATCTGCCTCTCCTCTGGGTTTAAAGGTATGCACCATTGCACTTGCCTGTTTTTGTTTTGTTTTGTTTTGTTTTGTTTTTTGAAAGCGTCTCACCATGTAGCCCTGACTGACCTGGAACTTGCTGTATGTATTTATAGACCAGGCTGGCCTTAATCTCACAGAGATCTGTGTTGTCTTGTGAGTGCTGGTATTAAAAGCATGTACCACCATGCTTGGCTATGTTTGGACAGTGTTATAAAATTTATTTGAAATGAAGCAAGTTGTTACATACCATTGCTAATTTTAGCATTAGATTTCTTCATATGTTTTACTATATGGATTGTGGCTTATTTAGAGAAGGTTTGGTCTGTTGCTCTTTCCTCATCTTCATCACTCTGCTTTCCAGTTCTTTTGCCCCTCCATTCTTCATTTGTTACTCCCATCCCTGCATTTTTCATAAGTGTGGTCATAAGACCACACTCTACTTATAATTTTAAGTTGGCCTCACCTATGTGTGCAGACTGGCCTTAATCTGTTTCCATGAATTGGGAATGTGATGGCCTGTAGAAGGCTCAGTTTTAGAACTATTGGAGTTCTCTTGTCGCCATCAGAAACTAGCTAAGGGCTTTATTGCAGGCTCAAGGGATTGTCCCTCATGCTTGAACAGCCAGCCTGGCTCAGCTCCTTGTCCTGAGTGTATCTCCTTAATTCCTGAAGGCTGAGCTCTGTTGCTCTAGCAGGTCTGTGTTTCTCTGCCTGTTTTATGATTGTGTTCCATGGAACTCACTTTGTAGTAAATACTACTTGATATTTTTGTTTTCTGCTGCTACTACTACAACTACTACTACCACTACTACTATTGTTATTGTTATCATTGTGGGGTGTGTGTGTGTGTGTGTGTGTGTGAGTGTGTGTGTAGGTCAGAGGACAAGTTTGTGAAGTCACTTTTCTCCTTCCACCTTTATTTGGGTTCTGGAGACAGGATCGAGGTCATCAGGCCTGCATGCCTTTACCTGCGGAGCCTTTTCAGCCCTACCCAGAAGACATCTCCACAAACCCTCTTATCTAATTTCTTTTTCTTTTTTATATTCATATTATTTCATTTTATTTTTGGCTTTTTGAGATAGGGTCTCTCTCCCTGTAGCCTCAGCTGGTCTGGAACTCACCATGTACCAGCCTGGTCTTGATGTCACAGAAATCCACCTGCCTTTGCCTCCTCAGTACTGGAATTAAAGGCATGTGCCACCATGCTTAGCTTATTTTTTTCACTTTGTTTGGAAATTATTTGAAAACTACCTGGCTAGAGGAGATCTGAAAGATTCCTGCTTCTGATCCTAGTTGTCTTTCACTTCATTAACATTCCTTAAGATCTACAGCTTAAGTCTTTGGTTATGTAATCTCTGCCTCTTGTGGTATCAGCTATGGAGGTCCAAATAGGATTGGAATTTGTGTCCATCTTGTTTCTAGCCTGTCTCTGACCTAAAATGTGGTACTACTCATGACATATACAAAGACAGCCCCACCAGTGTAGTAAGTGGAAGTATTTTCCAACATGATGTTATTTTCAGCTACTTAGCAAAAGAGTAACTAAAGCAGTGCTTCCTCTTTCTTATGGGTTAGCTTCACTGCCAGTTCATGTATCTTTGTAGTATCACATTAATGCATTATAGGTGGATGCTAATTAGGAGATAATGAAAAATAATGTTTAAAGTACTGGACACAAGGTCCAAGATCTGATTGATATTAGTGGCATTTAGCTTGTTCCTCTGAAGTTTTCCCAAGTATAAAAATGTAGTTCATTTAAGAAAATTCTTTAATAATATTGTTTATATCAAATGTTTTTGTATATCATAATGAAATAATTATAAATTATCATGTATTTATCATTAGATACTATTTTGTGTTCTTTTCATAGAATTTTTCATCTTAGATTGAATCGGATCCTAGATTTAGTGTTTGCATTTAAGGCAAGCTGCTCATTTAAACATTGGACTTTTTATTAGCGTACAGTAGTTGGTTTCATTATGGCATTTCCATGTATGCGTTTCCAGTATACACTTCTCCTTCTTCCACTGTCTTCTCATAATCCCTCCTTGCTTTTGTGTCTTACTGAGATTCCACATATGAGAGAAACATGAACTTTTCTTTCTAAGGCTGGCTTATTTGGCTGTTATGATCTCTAATTTCATCCATTTCCCTGCTGATGACATAATTTCTACTTTATGCCTTTATAAAACACTGTTATGTATACAAACAACAATTATATGTTAAACTAATTTTATAGCTTGGCTCTTGAGTAGTGCTACACTGAACATGAATCCTCTCTGAGATATCTGTTATATGGTGAGTTAGGTTCCTTTGGATGCTCAGGAATGATATTGCGGTACCATATGGATCTGCTTTAGTTTTTGAGGAGCCTCCATATTGATTTCCATAGTGCTTTGTCTTCCTGTACAGTCCTACCAGCTGTGTGTGTAAGGATTCTTTTTTTTCCCCATGTCTTAGCCAGCCTTTGTTGGTTTCTGAATGTTACTCATTCTGTTCGTGGTGTAATCTCAGTGGATAGTTTTTACTTGAATTTCCTTCTTGTTAAGGGTGTTGAACCATTTTCCCCCATGTTTATTGGCCATTTGTCCTACTTTTGAGTACTGTCTGTTCAGTATTCATTCATTTTTTGCTTGTTTTTTTTAACATTTATTTTTGGTTATGTATATGAGTCTTTTGCCTGTTTGTAAGTATGCCTGTAGAACCCAGAAGAGGGTGTCAGATCAGATCCCCTGGAACTAGAGTTATGAACGGTTGTTAGCTGCCATGTGGGTGCTGGAAATTAAACCTGCCTCTGCCTCCCGAATGCTAGGATTAAAGGCATGCACCACCACGCCTGGTTTGCAGACTAATTTAAAATTTTTTTTAATTAATTTTATTTATTTCTGTATGTGTATGAATGTACTGTCTGCATGCAAGTCTGTGCACCCGGGTCGTGCAATGCCGCGGAGGTCAGAAGAGGGTGTCGGACTCCCCTGGAACTGGAGTTCTCCTGGAATTGGAGTTTCAGACGGTTCTCAGCCGCCATGTGGGTGCTGGGGATTGAACCCGGGTCCTCTGCAAGAGCTGTCGGCGCTCTTAACCGCTAGGCCATCTCTCCAGCCCCATGCAGACTAATTTTAAAGTTACCAAACTCAACTGAACATTTGCTGATGGTATTCCTGTGAATTAGCACTTGATATTTTTATTTCATCACACAGGAAATCTAACTATCAGGTGTTTTGAAAGAACATAGTCACAGAGATATCTGTGTATAGTTCTGTATCTTTTTTAGTATTTTATTTATTATTTTTATTTTTATATGTCTGAGTGTTTTGCCTGCATGTGTGTAAGTTCACCCATGTCATCTAATGCCTGCAGGAACCAGAGGAAGGTGTTGGATCCCCTGAAACTGGAGTCACAGATGGCTGTTAGCTAACATGTGGGTGCTAGGAATGGAACCCTGGTCCTCTGCAAGAGCAGCAAGTTTTCTTAACCACTGAGCCATCTCTGCAGCCCCTTGTTCTGTATCTTAATATATTCATTTACCTTTTATTCTTCAAGGTAAAAAGACAAATCACAGTGGCTTTGATTTGAGAACTGTTTTTCTTGCTCGTTATATGACTTTGCATATTATTTTGACAACTCTGATCTCTAATTTATAAGCTGGAGAAAATCCCATGCCTCACTGAGATTGTTTAGAGACAGTAGTCCAAATGTGTCTAGCTCTTAGTAGTGTATGGCATGCAGAGGTCTCTTAATAAAAGGGACCCACTCAGGAGCTCGTCTTCATTGGAACAGGAATAATTTTGTCTTCTATTTAGTTGGAAAAGTTATAAATTGAACCATTAAGTTATTTTAAAATGATCTTAAGCACTATGAACATGTTGCCAGTGATGAATGGAATGATGATTCCTTTTTTGTTTGTTTTCCTGTTTTGTTTTACAATCATAGGGCACCTCGGTTTAAAGATTTCCAACAACAGGACAGTCAGGAACTTCTTCATTATTTGTTGGATGCAGTGAGAACAGAGGAAACAAAGGTCAGCTTTCGTAATATTTATCATGCATTCTCTTTAAGGCAATGATATGAAACTGAAATAATTTCTACAATTTAAAAGTATAGTGAGAATATTGTTCTTTTGTATTCTACATTTTTTGCCTTTATTCTATAAGATCGTTTATACTTCTATAGCCCTGTTTTCCTTTTTTATTAATGTCCTTTGGCTATCTTAGTAGAGAACTCCTTTTGGTGTATGTATGTAGTCAGCTACAAAAGAGGCAGGAGGATTGCTTGAGCTCAGTGGTTCATAGTGAGATTTCTCTTCAGGAAAGAGTGGCTTAAAACTGAGGCCAAGGAAAGTACAGCTGAGAGATATAGGCACAGGAACATTAACAAGAATCTAAAAAATATTCCCTTATTTCCCTTTTTTTTTTAGTTTCTTTGGCTCTGTAGAGTTTCCTTCATTTCTTCTCTCCCTGAACACAGAGTTGTGGACATGATCACCATAATTTACATGCTTCAGTTCCACATATGCAAAACTTAACTGGTCATTGTGACTTTGAATTCTTGCTAGAGTAAAACCTCATTGCCCAATGCTTGACTAGGTTTCACTCATGGCTAAGAGAGTAGTCTCAGCGCTGTATGTCATGAAACTTTTTCTAAAAGAATATTTGCTAAGCAGCTTCCCCAGACAGTGTTTATCACAGTTCTCTCCTATAAATGATCAGTTTTTTGTTGACTTTAATATGAAATTAATAAAATTCAACTTATTTGGGAGGGAATCACATGTACATAGTATATAATTTATAGGAGAAGGAATATTAAAGTTACCAAATATAGAACATGTATTCTGCATCACTGTGGCTCATATATGTTCCTTAAAAGTTCATATTTTGGGGGGCTGGAGAGATGGCCTAGTGGTTAAGGGCGCCAACCACTCTTACAGAGGACCCGTGTTCAATCCCCAGCACCCACAGGGTGGCCGAGAACCATCTGAAACTCCAATTCCAGGAGAACTCCAGTTCCAGGGGAATCCGAGACCCTCTTCTGACCTCCGCGGCATTGCACGACACAGGTGCACAGACCTGCATGCAGACAGTACATTGATACACATACAGAAATAAATAAAATTAAAAAAAGTTCATATTTTGGAAACTTAATCATTAAAGTCATATGTTAATGGTATTTGGAAATGGGGTCTTTGGAGGTAATAGATGAGGTATGAGATTGAAGAGAAGGGGTTCCTAAGCTGGCACATTTGCAACATCTGATGCCTTCACTACCATATACAAGACCCTCCACTACTTGCTTAGCAGATCCTGGCATCCGTTAGACTTGGCATAATAAGGTGAACGGTTTGTTCTCTTCAATGCAAATACACTTCTCAGTCCATGTAGTAGTATATAATAGAGCATCCAAGTATAAATAAAGGGCTCCTGTGCTTGTGATGCTTAGTATTGGACAAGGTAAGTGCTCCCTTCTGTTATTCCTTCCTCCCACTCTCTTCTCCTGCCTCTTTGCCTCCCTTCTAACTCAGGACCTCACAGAAGCTAAGCAGGCATACCACCATTAAGGACTCCCAAGTCCCTACCTCTTTTAAAAGTGTACTTTGTTTGAATTGTAATATTGTACTTGTTTTCAGTGAAGAGAGTTGGTTTTCTAGTACTTTATTATAAATTATCTTAAATAATAGTGAGTTAATTTCTCCCTGTTGCAAGACAGTATGGATTGTAATCATGCCTTTGGCCCGCCCTTTGCTGCCCTTCTAAGTTGAATTCAGCCTTTGGATGTATTGCTCCCTTTAGACTACTTCTCTCATTCTTATATATATATATGTTGATTTTTGAACCCTACAACCTTCTGTTAAGAAGTGTGTTATGACCTGGAATGTTGTCACATACTTGGAATTCTCACATTCAGGAGGTAGAAGTAGGAAGATGGAGGATGGTGAGTTCTAGGCCTGCCTGGGCTACATAGGGAGACCCTGTCTCGAAAACTGAGCAAAACAAATGAAAGATTAGTATCATTTTGTCACTTTTCTTCAGTTATGATTCCCTTGAAGAAAGATACTGCATTTTGTACCTGGCACGGTGTTCTATGAATGTTTATTGAATGAGTGGTCAGTGAGTCAACCTATGACAGCTTCTTTTGATAACTGAAACTAGAGAAAAAGCATAATCAGTGGATTCATCTTATTCTGTCTAGTTTCTTAGAGATTTTCAGTTGTTTGAATATGTTGCAATTTGAATAAATTGATAAAATAACTACTGCATTTCTTTTTACCTGTATTTTGTATTTAAAAGATAAAGAAATATATAATCCATTAAGTTCTGGAGACATTCCCTTGAACTAGTATTTGTATTTTTTTATAGCTTAGAGTTTTTTCCTCGCAGAAGTCTATTATATAGAAGTCATTATTAATTGATTAAAAATTATGTTTTTGCATTTCTCTGTTGCACAGTATCTTAAAAACTTAGGCAGTACACATTAATTTTGGAAGCTCTTATCTTTATTCCACTATTTAAGGGCCTTAAATGGTGTGAGAAAATTAAAATGTCTGTGAATGTTTTCAGCCTTGCAAGCAGAACAGCTGTGCTGGTCAGTTACAGTGAGTCCACTGGCAAGGGCTGCATTGTTTGGCCTGGGAACGCACAGCTGTTAACTGTGCCACTAAGGGAGTGCATCGCTGCTCTGTTTTTGGTGGAAAAAAGAGTACGGTATTATGTCTGCTACCAGACACAATCTTGTAGAGATGGTTAAAAACTACCGACCTCCTTTCATATTGTCTCATTTTCTTGTTTTCCTGTGACTGTGAAATTGAGGAATATATTATTCTAAATTGAATATAGTGCTAAAGGGATATATGTGCCAAAATTATATATTTTTAGTCCAAAAAACATATAATCACATTTACTATGAGCAGTTCTTTTATAGCTGCCTTTTCAACTTATAAATTCACACTTTGCTTTATTTCCTTCTAATTTGAGGTGTCATTAAGATTAGATTTTTAAAGATGTATGTTTCATAGATTGTTATAAACTATCTCAGACTATCTCAGCTAACTTCAGTTGTACCTTATTTGCATTTGTGTTTTTGAAAACAGTTGAAGACTGAGATTTGAGGGGGTTGAATCTGGTATTGCTGACTGATGTATGAGTGCTGCAGTAGTTAAGTAGCTCCTTGCCCAGGCTCTTCTTTTTCTGTTTTTGATCTTTTTGAGTCACAGTCTCCCTGTAGCCCCAGCTGTCCTGGAACTCACTATGTAGATCAGGCTGGCCTTGAACTCACAGAGATCTGCCTGCCTCTGCCTCCTGAATCCTGGGATTAAAGGCATGTGCCACCATGCCTGGCTTCTTCTTTTGATCAAATTCTTTTTTAAGTTTAGAAGTTTATTTTATATTCATAGATGGAAAAACTTAAGAGGGAGAGAGACCCAGGCTGGTTGACTTAGGCATGACGGTCAGCCACGCTGTAGACAGGCAGCCACATGGTGTGGAAGGGGGGCCTCACAGCAAGAGTAAGGAAGATACACCTCAGTATTTTACAGCCTGGGGGCTAACAGTGTGGTGCGGGATATAGACCTAAGTCCATTTATTGTATTTAATTTGATGAATTACATATTATTTATTCTTCAACAGTTTAGAGCAGAAAATATTTGTGGTTAGGGTATAATAATAAGTGTAGGAGCTGAAGAAATGAATCAGCAGTTCAGAACACGATGCTCTTTGTAGGGGATCGGAGCTTGCTTCCCAACACCCACTTCGGGCAGTTACAGAGGTTGCCTGTGACTCCAGCTCCAGGGAATCTGATGCCTCTATTCTCTGTTGGAACCTACACTCATGTGCACCGACCCCTAGACAGATACACATGTATACTTGATTAAAAATAATGAAAATAAACCTTAAAAATTCAAGCTAATGTTTAAAAGTTAACTAGTTGCTCTCCGTTTACTTTTTTTTCCAGAATGATAGATATTACAGCTTTTTAGCTTTTGTTTATATGATTTTTGTTTTGTTTTGTTTTTGTCTTTTTGAGACAGGGTCTCCCTGTAGCTCCAGCTGTCCTGGAACTCACTCTGTAGACCAGGCTGGCCTTGAACTCACAGAGATCCGTCTGCCTCTGCCTCCCAAGTGCTAGGATTAAAGGCGTGCACCACCACGCCCGGCTTGTTTATATGATTTTACAATTCAGAGCAAAAGCTTATTAAATCATTGAAAGCCATGTCTAAATTACTAAAATGTTTAAGCTATAGAATAAATTTACTCTAAGTTGAGTTACAGGTCTTTTCTTTAGTTTCTGAAAGACTACACACACACACACACACACACACACACACACACACACACACAAAAAAAAGACTACCCATATTTATGTATTTATAGGTCACATTGGTATATAGTGGAGTTCTTCATTTAAATCAGTTAAATACTTCTCCTACATGGAATTTATACCATTCTAATGTTGGCTGTTTGTTTACAGTTTTTAAAAAAAATTGTTATTTTATTTTATGTGTGTGAGTGTATTGCTTCCATGTATGTTACAAGTGCACCTGTGTTGTGCAGTGCCCTTGGAGGTCAGAAGAGGGCATCAGCTCCCCTGGAAATGGAGTGATAGACAGTTGTTAGTTGCCATGTGGGTACTGGGAATTGAACCCAAGGTCCTCTGCAAGAGCAACCAGTGAGTGCCCTTAACCACTGAGCCATCTCGCCAGCCCTCTTTAATAGTTTTAAAGCACAAAAGTTAACTTTAGCTTAGATAACATCTAGAGTCTATCATTTTAAATTTAGTGAGTCTGAACTGGAGCTCTTTTCAATATTTAACAGCTTTTGGGAGCTATTTTATTGTTCTGATTTCCTTAGGATATAAATATATCTCAGGCACTGTGGAGATAGGTCAGTAACAGAGCACTTGTTTAGCATGTGCAACACCTAGGCTTAATCTCTAGTACTAAAAATAATTTCTTTCTTTTTTTTAAAATTTTTTAAAACTTTTTTAAAATTTTATTTATTTTATTATGTGTATGAATGTACTGTCTGCGTGTAGGTCTGTGCACCCGTGTCATGCAATGCCGCAGAGGTCAGGAGAGGGTGTCAGATTCCCCTGGAGCTGGAGTTAAAGACGGTTCTCAGCCGCCATGTGGGTGCTGAGGATTGAACCCCGGTCCTCTACAAGAGCAGTCTGCGCTCTTAACCGCTAGGCCATCTCTCCAACCCCCTAAAAATAAATTTTAAACAAAACGAGATAAATTAAAGTACAATTTCAAGATATTATAATTATAAGAGATGATATGAAGTACTTCACATTTACTTTTGTATTCTACATTATAAACATTTAAGTTTTTAGAGTCTTGTATTATCTTTCAAAGTATACTTAATGAAAATATCTGTTATAAGAAATACAATGAGCTAAGCCAAGCGTGGTGGTGCATACCTTTAATCCTAGCACTTGGGAGGCAGAGGCAGGCGGATCTTTGTGAGTTCAAGACCAGCCTGGTCTACAGAGTGAGTTCCAGGACAGCTGGGGCTACAGGGAGACCCTGTCTCGAAAAGACCAAAAAATAAAATAAAATAAAATAAAAAAAGAAATACAATGAGCTAACCATTGGCTCATTAATAAATGCAAATTAGATTCATAATTACTGGTAGTATAGTCATTAAAATTATTATGAACTATACTTATAGAAGAATGCATATTAGTATGCACTTTAAAGCATATAAATATAATTTAACACTATCACTCCTTCCACCTGCACCTTTCCCTCTTTGTTAAAAAATAGCTGGGGCAGGAGCATTGGGACTTCAAGACTGGACTGAATAAAACTGTTGAAGTAAGGAAGGAAGTTCCTTAGTGTTATAGAAGCTGCCTATTTCTTTTTAAGCAATCTCCTCTCATCAGAGGTTGCTACTATTTTGACTTTTACAGAAATCATTCCATTGCTTTTTTTCATAGTCTTGAGAGCTACCTGCATATCCTTATAAATAATTGTTTTGCCAACTGGCTATCAGCACAAACCTATTGCAGTTATTGACTAGGGGCTCCTAAGAGAATATATGCTGAGAGAGTCTCTAGAACATAGTCTGGCTTTGGCTTGGAGTTTACAGGTCTTTCCAGGGAAGGTAGAAGGCAAGACCAGGAATGTGCTTTCAGCCAGGCTTGTTAAAGTGCACGTGTCTGACATAAATGTAGCTCTCTTGTCCAAAACGGCTGGGGGCTGGCTGCTGGATCCTCTTTGCTTCTGAGTTCACTGTGGCCTGCCCTGTAACTCTCAGAAGATCATAGTGGAATAATTATGAAGGACTAATGTGTGTCTTTTGCTAATCTAGGAACATGGCATGGCCAGGAGAAGAAGGTTAGCATCTCATTCTTGCTATATTCTGTCTCAAATTTATACATGGTACAGTGGCAAAGGGATTATTGTGTTGGCTATGTGCATGGATCACAAGTCTCATTGTATCTGAATTGATTACTTCTTACCACTGATGAACCTATGTCACTTGGGGAGTCTTCCTAACATGTTAGGAATTTTCCTTGCCTTTCTTGTGTATTCCCCTGACATTGCTTATATGTTAGAGACAGGCAGGGTTGGCATTCCTAACCCCAGATCACTCAGCAAGCATGTATCTTTTATACTTAGTCTTTTTTGACTTAACTCATTCTGATCTTTCCACATAGAAGATAGGAAGCTTCCTTATTTGGTTTTTTAGTCTGTTGTTGATGAATTTATTCTTTTTGAGACAGGGTTTCTCTCTAGCTCCAGCTAGCCTGGAAATCACTGTATAGACCAGGTTTGCCTTGATCTCACAAAGGTCTGCCTGCCTCTGTGCCATCATGCCCAGCAATGGATATTTTTTGTTTTCAATGTTTCTACATTATGGACAATGCCATGATATGAGCAATGTTACACATGTTATCTGTACATGTGTAAATATCTCTGTCAGTATAGAAGAGAGACTCCTGGATCAACTGATACATACATTTGTAATTTTGTAGACATTATCACATTAGTAGACATTAAATTAAGTAGACCATAGCAAATTATCAACCCCTTCTACATGTAAGAGTTGTACAGGTTCTGCATTTGTCAACAATGTATTGTATAACCCCACCAAAATCGTGCTTCTGAAACTTGTGAATTTTTGCAAGTCTGATATCTTAAAAAAAAAAAACTTTTTTTTTTCAGGATGCATTAATGAGCCTGACAATCTTTTCATCTATTTTTTTCCTACAGTGTTTTTTTTTTGTTTGTTTTTGTTTTTTACTAATTTCTAAGAGATTTTTGTATTCTGGGGAGATGTTTCCATGTTTGACATTGTGTTCTGATTGTGCTTATAATGTGGTGATATTTTTGTATAAATAAAACTCAAATTTGTATAGTTTTAAACTTTAAATTTTCATTGTTTCTCAATGTTTAGTTAAAAACGTATTCCATTCCAAGGCTGCAAAGGAATTTTTGCATGTTTTTCTAGTACTTTCATGATTCATTTTATATTTCAAACTCTTAGCCATTTAAATAGTATACTATTTGGGGCTGGTGAGATGGCTTATGTGGTAAGGGCACTTGCCACTGCACCTGACAACCTGAATTTGACCCCTGAGACCCACAGGTTGGAAAGAGAACCGACTCCTGTAAGTTGTCCTCTGACTTCCACAGGTGCACCATGCTACATACATGTAATGAATGTAATAAATTTAAAGAAATTTTGCCAGGCATGGTGGTGCACTCCTGTAATCCCAGCACTTGGAAGACAGAGGCTAGCCTAGTCTACATAGTGAATTACAGGATAGCTGGGGCTACAGGAAGATCCTGTCTCAAAAATGCCAAAAAAATTTTTTTAAAGAAATTTTATACTATTCAACACACACATACACATGAAATAAATCTTTTTTCTAAAAGTCTGTTTCAGACAGTAGATTTTTAAAAACATCTCTATGTCTATATAGTGTATGTGCATGTGTGTATATATATTCACATATGTGAATACATGTGTGTGAATAGAGGTTCAGGGTTGACTCTGGGTATCTTCCTCAGTAGCTTTCCACCTTATGAATTGAGTCTCTTACTGAACCTTAAGGTTGCCATTTTGGCTAGTCTGGCTAGGCAGGTCACTTAGAAGGTTCCCTGCACACACTGGGATTACAGGCAGGCCCCACACTCATCCAGCTTCTCTGTGTGTGTGTGTGTGTGTGTGTGCGTGTGTGTGTGTGTGTGTGTGTGTAGAGATTTTTTTTTTTTTTGGAAGATAACTAACAAGCTTCTCTTCACCCTATGTAACGATGAAAGTTATACTTGACAAAATTCATCCATTAACTAGAAGTATAACTAATAAGGTGACTTAAGTATTTATTGTTTGAATATGTATTTTTTTCCATGTTTGAAAGTTTTCTGTGAGATGAAACCAGCTCAAAATCTAATGAGAACGTGTAAAAATAAGGGCGGGGGGATGTGTTGGCTTAGTATTAGAACTCATGCCGAGCATGTGTGGGCCTTCCCATCCTTCCTCAGAAAAGACATAGAAATAGAAACCTCATCACTTAGTAAGAGCTACTGAAGACATGATCATTGTTGGTAACTAAGGGTAAAGAAAACTGAAATTAAGATTTAAGAAAATCTTGCTATGGATGTTAGTTGATAGTGTGGATTTGGGGCGAACTGTGTATATATATTTTCCATGTGGAGATCATGGTGACTAGCCTGATAGCTTCTTATATTTTAAGAATTTTTTCATACATGAGAAATTTCATGTGGTCTGTTCCTTTTTTTTTTTTTTAAATAAACTTTGTTTGGATTAAGAAATGTCCATTTGAGGGCTGGAGAGCTGACTCAGTGGTTAAGAGCACTGGCTGCTCTTACAGAGGACCCAGGTTCAGTTCCCAGTACCCACATGGCAGCCAGCAACTGTCCATAACTCCAGTTCCAGAGGATCCACAGGCACGACACGCACATGGTGTACTTATACATATACACACACAAAATACTCAGACACATAAAATTAAAAAAAAAAGAAAAAGAAATGTCCATTTATTTTATTTATTTTTATTTTATGTGTATAAGTGTAATGCCTGCATCTATGTAAGTGTACCCATTGTACAGTGCCCATGGTGGGCAGAAGTGGGCATCAGATCCCCTGGAACTGGAGTTACAGATCGTTGTTAGCCACCATGTGGGTCCTGGGATTTGAACCTGGGTCTTCTGCAAGAATACCAAATGTTCTTTATATCTGAGCCTATCTCTCCAGCCCACGAATGTCAGCTTAGATGGATAGAAAGGGAACTTGCAAGAGGAGAAAGCAGACTTACTCCAAACCTGAAGAAAAATTAAACTGGCTGTAAACTGATTAAAAAAATACTTTTAAATTAAAGAGAAACCCTAAACATAGAAAGTTTGACTCTTTTTTTTTTTTTTTTGGTCTTTTCAAGAGACAGGGTCTTCCTGTAGCCCCAGCTGGCCTGGAGCTCACTCTGTAGACCAGGCTGGCCTTGAACTCAGAAAGATCTGCCTGCCTCTGCCTCCCAAGTGCTAGGATTAAAGACATGTGCTACCATGCCCGGAGAAAGTTTGACTCTTATCTGTGAAAATTTGGCAATAGAAGGTTTTTAGTTTTTTTGTGTGTTTCTGTTTCATTGTGTTTGCTTTTAAAAGAGGATCTCACTGTGTAGTTCAGGACGGCCCTACCTCACACTGCTGCCTCAGCCTCCAAATGCTGGGATTATAAGCATACATCATAATGCCTAGTTTAGAAAGGTTATTCTGTATGGACTTTTAGAACTGAAAGACAGGACACATTTAATGTTGTTAAAAATTCAGATTTTTTTTTTCACACTAGGGAACTCAGATCTGTAGTGTGCCTTGTGATTTAAGAGGATGGGACTTGAATTAACTTTTTAGGTTTTGTTTTCTTTGTTTTACAGAGAATACAAGCTAGCATTCTAAAAGCATTTAACAATCCAACTACTAAAACTGCTGATGATGAAACTAGAAAAAAAGTCAAAGGTATGTTTTTTGTTAAAAGTTTTTTTTTTTAATTTTTAAATTTATTTTTATGTGTATTGAGTGTTTTGCTGAATTATGGATGGTTGTTAACTGCCATGTTGGTGCTGGGAACCAAACCCAGGTCCCCGTGCAAGAGCACCCAGTACTTTTAACATTTGAGCCATCTCTCCAGTCCCATGTTGAAGTTTTTTGGTTTGTTTGATTGACTGATTTTTTTAAAGAGAGGAATACATTAAAAATGTCTTCACTAGGAAACATCAAATGGGTATAAATGAATGTAAGAGTTGAGGGACGAGCGCAGTGTTGTGGGAGCTGAGGGTTGAGCGGTGCCGTGGGAGCTGAGGGTTGAGCGGTGCCGTGGGAGCTGAGGGACAAACAGTGTTGTGGGGGCTGAGGGAAGAGCGGTGCTGTGGGAGCTGAAGGACGAGCGGTGTCGTGGGTGTTGTGGGAGCTGAGGGACCAGCGCAGCATTGTGGGATGCTTTCTTCTGGGCACAGCATGACCCAGAGCTGTGGCTCTCAGCATAAGCCATGCACATCAAACTTCTGTGGTGAGGGATGGAGGGATTCATAAAGCCCTGTCCTTCCCTGAGTATGAATAAATAAATGCACTGAATGGCTGCTATACGGAGACACATTTCTCTTCACTTGTGTAGCTACTGGTAAGCTGCCCATGCTCCTTTAAACAACCCTCATTAAACAGTTGGTTGTCAAACACACACATTAAAGAAAAGAAAGACATAATAATAGAAGGGGGGCTGATTGGAAAGAGGAAAGAAATCAGTGGGAATGAGGGTAAATATGATCAAAATATACTTTACACAAGAATGAAGATATAATAAAACACATTATAACATAAAATTAATATATGCTAATAAGCTAAAACAATTATTTACAGAGGAAACATTGAGCACTATAGGTACTAATTCTCTAAAGTAGTTACTTTAGAAAGAAACTGAACCCACACGTAGTGGCGCATGTCTTTAATCCTAGCACTTGGGAGGTAGAAGCTGGCAGATCTTTGTGAGTTCAAAGCCAGCCTGGTCTACAGAGTGAATTCCAGGACATCTGGGGAAGGAAGGAAGGAAGGAAGGAAGGAGGGAGGGGGATTTGAGGGAGGGAGGGAGGGGAGGGAAGGAAGGAAGGAATCAGTAATTCGCTGAAGTCAGCAGGAAGGAAGGACTAATGCAATGCCGGACTTAATAGACGGACTTCCAGTCACTTTACCGTGTAGCATTGCGTGGCGGACCTTACTGTGACGTCCTACTTCCGTGCCTTCAGTCCATGACTGCCATTCCCTTTTCATTTCCCCACCGTTGGCTCTACCCGCCCGGGTTGAGACAGCCCGACGTTACCCCTTAACCTATATCACCATTTCTGCACTGCCCAATTGGCCTTATTGTTATTCCGTCTTCTCGTATAGGCTTCAAAAAAAGATTGTTGGAAGTACCACCCTCCCTTGGGAGTTGTAATAGTGCTCTGTCATTTTCATGTGAGATAAGTAGACTTAAAGATACACCAAAAATTTTTTGTCCTTAGATTTTTTACTTTAGTATTGATAACGTTTTTACTAACAGTTTTCACATAATGTATGCATTTATGCCATCCTGATCTCTTTACCTCCCATCCCCCTAAGTACCAGCCCATAGTTCCAAAAAACTCCCCCCCCCCAAATGCCCCCCCACACCCCCCCCGTACAAATCTCGCACAACATGTTTCATTTTGTGACACAAAAACCAAGATTAACCAGGCCATCTGTGGTGACTTTAGTTATAGAGCCTCTCCTCGGGCCTCTAGTGGTCTCATCTTGATACCCCTAAAATCAGTGTTAATTTTTCCTTTTTCTTTTTCCCCTTCTGTATCTATCAGTCATTAAACTCGTTCGGAGGAAAGGTACAGCCCAGGAGTCCCCCCAGCCCCCCACCCCCCCCACCACCACACCACACACCCATAAGATTCACATTTCCTTGCTCCGCTTGGTCTTTTATAGGTCCACAGAACATCGGGACTACCTTTTTCTGTTGCGTTGCCTGCTTTTCGTCGTTTTTGTCGGTCTCGGATTGGCCCCTTCACTGGTGATTTGGCCTTCTCTTCTTTGATCTACCACCCTCTTTTCCTCACTGAGGGCCGAGACTGACAGGAGCTTTTGTCCTCTAATAATAAGCCTAGGTGTTATCGGAGGAGCCCTTCGCCGCCTGTGTCAGTCGGTTACCCTTCAGAAGACGTGCATTCCCCCCTACGCCTCTAACCTCCCAGACCTGGGGTGTTCGAGTCATGCTCATTGTCGGGTCTTGGTCCTCTCCATCGCCTTTTGAGCCGCGTCCTCATGCCTCCCTTCCCGCACGGCCCCTTGTCTATCCCGCTGTCCGACCCCCCTCCCTTTGCGCTCTCCCGCCCTGCTCTACCCTTCCCCACTTTTCCTTGCCCACGCTAATTCACCCGCTCGTCCCGTCCCGCTGCCCCCCTTCGTGTTCTGCATCTCCGCCCTATTCGGCCACTCCGTCCCAAGCTTCTCCTTCTTTTCTAGCTACTGCACTTTGCGTTTCTACTATTCTCGTTCTCGTCCTACCGTCGTCCGATTCCCCACTCCCCGTGTCCTCTTCCTTGCTATCCCTGGACCTGCTCCGTGTTGCCGGGTTCGCCTTGTGGACGCCCCCTGTCCCATGTTTGGTTTGTAGGTTTATTGTACTTTACCACCCATGTCACCTCTTCCTCGACCTTCTTATCTTCCTCGTCCCTCTTGTCCGCCTATCATTTAATCCCCACGTGCTCTACCCCTCTTCACCCTCCCCTTTACGCTGTGGGTTACATAGGGGCACGTGTGTCCTCATCTTCCCGCGCCCTCTCGTGCCTGCTTCAGCCCACTCCGTCCTGCCCTCTGGCTCTTTCCCTTTCTCTCCTCTATTTCTCATTTTTTCCCCCCCTTGATTCAAGTTTTCCTGCCCCTCAGCATTGTTTTGTTTTCCCTATCTTTTTTCTATCTTGGGTGTCTGCGCCGTCGTTTGCATTGTGTGTTCTGATCCCACATGCCCCTGCTGTCCCTGCGTTGACCCCGGCCCGGTCCCCTGCGGACCCTCTCTTCTCCCCTGGCCAACTAGCGTTCCCTAGCAATGAGTTATGCTGCCCTGTGGGATGCTAGGCAATCCCCACACCGGATCTTCTGCCAGAGCCCACAAGCTCTTGTCCAATGCTCAGAGCCATTCTTTTTTTTGTGTGTGTGTGGTGTGTTTGCCAGAGGTTTCCTTTATCCTAGCTTACTACAGCTCCCTCATGTAGCACCCCAATGTGGCCCTTGAACTCACAGGAATCCACACCTGCCTCTGCCCTCCTGATGCTGTGGAATAAAGGTGTGCGCCCACATGCCTGGCCAAAGTATTTCGTTAAGTTTACTAGTAAAATGTTTATTGCATATTAAAATATGTGTTCTCTGTGTTCAGCTACGTTTCTGACATATCGTTTTGAATAAGTTGCTTTTATAAAAACAATTTCGTAAAAAATTATTTTATTTTTCACTCTTAAAAGTCATAGCAAGTTTGAACACTCCCTTTAGTGGATATTCTTCCTACCACTAACTTTCTGTTTTTCCTCCTGGTTTATCAAGGAAACTTTAAAATTTGTGTTAAAGCAGAAAGACTAGCACAATACATCTTCTTCTATCTATCACTTAAGTTAATCTACATTTGAGGGATATGTTTAGCCTATTTTCTTACCGTAACAGCAATTTTAAATACAAATACTTCATTTCTTTGTTCGATCTATAAATACTTCCATAAACCAGATTCTTATTTATAACTCTTTTTAAGAATTTTTTTTTTTTCCTTTATTACCAACGTCGATATGTAGTATGTAGTATTATTTATTGAGTTTTAATACTGCCCAAAACGATATTAAAACTAAACCAACAACTCCTCATACTATATCGCAGTACACATAAGTAGCACAAAATATAAAAATGTTATCCTCCTCCCTATCGTTTTGTCTATCCCCTTTAGCCATTAGAACAGGAAGAGCTGACATCAAAAGGTTTGAATGGGGCCAGGGTGAGTGGTTCATGCCTTTATCTAGCCTTGGGGCTAAGGGCAGGGAGGTCTCTGAGTTTAGAAGCCAGCCTATTCTTAATAGGCAATTTTAGGGCCATCCAGGACTATATTGTGGATACCATGTCTAACAAAAAGAAAAGGTTTATGTGGAAGCAGCTGAGGTGTGGTATGAATAGTGATTATTTCGATATTTACCATCAAAAGAATTCTAGCTTGGTTAGCGCGATATGACTACCTTTGAAGTAAATGTCACAATCCTAAGTCTGAATGGCCTGAGTGAGATCCCGCTGGACAACAGGGTAGAAGGGGAAAAGGAAAGAAGAGACCTAACTCTCACAAATTGTTGTCTTGACTCCCACATAGACATGGTAAACACACACGACACCACAGACACACCTACACAACACAACACACACCAATAACAATAATAAGATGTAATTAAAAATTAAAAAATAGTTTTTCTTCTTATTTCTTGGAGAATCATGGTACTTGATAGCCGTATTTCCTCTACAAAATTAGAAAAGAGAAAGATATGAATATAATAAAATAGCTATTGATTATACAGAGTTATATGCCTAGTCCAGTTGAAATAAATAAACATGTAATAACTGTTGGATCGCTGATTGTTTCATCAGTTAAAGGTATGATTTTTTTTACAGCCTAATGGAAAAGAAGGTGTGAAAATTCACTTCATCATAGCATCGGAGAATCGATCGGTCATTTGATTGAATTAAAACTAGCAACCATCATGTGTGAAGAATGTGGCGGCAACGTAATGAAATTCACGTTGCATAGACTACATTATAACTAACTGCTTGTTTTGGTTGTCTTTCAGAGAGAGGTGTCATCACAATAAGTTACTGACATCAATAAGAAAAATTAATGTGATTTTGATAAATGAGGGTTAGACTTACTTATCGTCAGCTATTATAAAAAGGGACCAAATTCTATATCGTCATAATTAACATTCACCCCAAGATAAACCCAAGGTTCTCCGGGGAAACAAAGCCACAAGAGTTAACTGTATGGAGATATGGACGGCGGTTTCGAGAAGTGTGGGGTGCATGGTGTGTAGGAACTTGTGGGTCTTCTTTTTTTTTTTTNTTGTCCTTAGATTTTTACTTTGTATTGATAACTTTTTTCTACAGTTTCACATATGTATGCTTTGCATACTGATCTCTTTAACCTCCCATCCCCCTACCATCCCTGTTCACTCCCCCCCCCACCCCCTACAAATCTCTCACATGTTCATTTTGTGACACACCAAGATTAACCAGGGCCATCTGTGTGATCTTGAGTTTAGAGCTATCCATAGGGATCTAGTGGGCTCAGCTTGAATACACAACTAAAGATAGTGTTTCCTTTTCTTCTGGAATCTATCAGTAATGAATAGTTCTGAGGAAAAGGGTACAGCCCAGGAGCCCCCCCCCCCCCACACACACACACACTTCCTTTACTTGATAAGATTGGTCTGTTTGGGCCCAGAATAGGTAACTACAGTTTAGGTGAGTTGATGATTTTAGTAGTTGTGTGGAGTCTAGGGATTGGCCCCTTCAACTGGGGTTTGGCTTACTTATTTTCTACCACCTCTTCCTCACTGATGAAGGCTGGAAGGAGCTTTTGTCTATGAATATAAGCATAGGTGTTTAGGAGGCAATTCGCCGCTGTGTCAGTCTAGTTAACCTTCAGAAGTGCATTACACAAATAAGCCTCTAACCTTCCCAGACCTGGGGTGTTAGTCAGACTCACAGTGTAGGTATTGGTCCTCTCATCGCCTGTGAGAGAGTCTTGAATCCATTCAAAGGACAATTGTATTACCCTGTAAGACAAAATGCTTTAAGATGCTCCAGAAATTGCTATAAATTCACAATTTATTGAAAAAGATATTAACAGTAGTACAGTACAGTCTGCCCACTTCAGTGTTCTGCATATCAGCATATTAGGCAAATCAGTAACAAAAGCTGCTCATTCATATTTATAGATAATGCACTTTGAGTTTCTATATTATAGTAATAGTAGTAGTTTACCCACTCCAAGTGTATATTCTACCTGGAAATGCTAGTGTGAAGTTATCATTGTGGAAGACACTTTAAAATGTTGTTTGTGGTTTATTTATTTCTAACATTCACTCTTAATAGTATTATTTATTAATAGTAATATTAGTAGCATTATTTATAAAAAGTGCTCTAAAACTCTTAGAACTACCAGTTTAAGATGTGGTTCTCCAGTGTGTTCCTATACTGCCATCTAGTGCATGCTTAGCACATCAGTCCTGCATTTCTTTCCATTTCTATAATCTTTTCTATTTTTAACCCCTTGTTCAAGTTTTAATGAAACATAGCATTTTTTAAATTATTTTTATTATTTATGTGTATGAGTATGTTGCTTGTGTGTATGTAAGTGCACCTATGTCATGCAGTGCCCATGAAGGTCACATGAGGCCATCTGATCCCCTGGAACTAGAGTTACAGATGATTGTTAGCTGCCATGTGGATGCTAGGAATCCAACCAGGATCTTCTGCAAGAGCAACCAGTGATCTTAATGACTAAGCCATCTCTTTTTTTGTGTGTGTGTGTGTGTTTTCAAGGGTTTCCCTTTAGTCCTAGCTGGCCTAGAGCTCACTCTGTAGACCAGGCTGGCCTTGAACTCACAGGAATCCACCTGCCTCTGCCTCCTGAGTGCTGGAATTAAAGGTGTGCGCCACCATGCCTGGCCCAAGTATTTCTTAAGTTACTGTAAAATGTTTATTGGCATATTAAAATATGTGTTCTCTGTTGTTCAGTACTTTGAATAATGTTTTTAATAATTTTAAACAATTTCTGTAAAAATTGAAGGTAGAGGTTTACAAAGGATAGAAGTTTGAAAGTGGAATGGATAGTTTTCCTAATATACTTTCTGTTTCCTGGTTTATCAAGGAAACTTTAAAATTTGTGTTAAAGCAGAAAGACTAGCACAATACATCTTCTTCTATCTATCACTTAAGTTAATCTACATTTGAGGGATATGTTTAGCCTATTTTCTTCCAGTACCAGCTATTTTAAAGAAAACAATGAGCTTCATTTCCTTTGATCTATAAATACTTCATAAACAGAATTATTTTAACTTTTTACCAAATCTTTTTACCAAACAGGTATGTATGTATGTATGTATGTTTATATGAGTTATTAATTGCCGATGTTAATTCCTCATACTATATCGCATGTCCATGTAGCCTTAAAAATGTTATCTCCCCTATACTTTTGTCTACCTTTACCTTAGATACAGGGGCTTCAAAAGGTTTGATGGGGCCAGGTGTGGTGGTTCATGCCTTTAATCTCAGCTCTTGGGAGCTAGAGGCAGGAGGATCTCTGAGTTTCAGGCCAGCCTATTCTTAATAGCAAGTTCTAGGCCATCCAGAGCTATATAGTGATACCATGTCTAACAAAAGAAAAGGTTTAGTGGAAGCAGCTGAGGTGTGGTATGAATAGTGATTATTTCTGTATTTTACCTCAGAAGAATAGCTTGGGTTAGCGAGTTGGCTTATTGAGTACAGTTGCACATCACTAAGTCTGATGGCCTGAGTGAGATCCCCTGGACCCACAGGGTAGAAGGGGAAAAGGAAAGAAGAGACCTAACTCTCACAAATTGTTGTCTGACCTCCACACATATACCATGGTAAACACACACACACACACACACACACACACACACACACACACAGAGCACAATAAATAAGATGTAATTAAAAAATTAAAAATAGTTTTCTTATTTCTTGGAGATCATGGTACTTGATAGCCGTATTTCCTCTACAAAATTATAAAAGAGAAAGATATGATATAATAAAATATGCTATTGAGTATACTAAAGTATATATGCCTTATCCAGTTGAATAAATAACATGTAATACTGTTGGATCGCTGATTGTTTCATCAGTTAAAGGTATGATTTTTTTTACAGCCTATGGAAAAGAAGGTGTGAAAATGAACTTCATAGATCGGATCTTCATTGGTGAATTAACTAGCACCATCATGTGTGAAGAATGCGCAAACGTATGAAATTCACTTCATAGACTACATTATAACTGCATTGTTCTTGTTGTCTTTCAGGTGTCACAATAGTTACTGACATAAATAAGAAAATTAATGTGATTTGATAAATGAGGTAGACTTACTTTCAGTACTATATATAATAAGAGGGACCAATTCAGATTCTCATTATTACTTCACACCCAGATAAACCAGTTAAAAAACATTAATGCTGTTTCAGAAATGGTCAGTTTTGTGTAAGTGAACTTTGGGTCTTCTTTTTTTTTTTTGTCTTTTTGAGACAGGGTCTCCCTGTAGCCCCAGCTTTCCTATAACTCACTCTGTAAACCAGGCTGGCCTTGAACTCATAAAGATCCGCTTGCCTCTGCCTCCTGAGTGCTAGGATTAAAGGCGTGCGCCACCACGCCCGGCTGTGAACTGTCTTATAAAAAAACTTGTGTGCTTGCCCAGTCTCAAAGACATTAAAGCTTGGCACATAAAACCCATTACTGAAGAAATGTAAGAAATCTACTGTTATGCCAACAGCCGTCAGTTAAAGTTAAGGACTTTTCTGTAACAATCAAATGCATAATAAAGGATTACAACAACTCAAGTATTACTGAGGAGAATGTATTATTCAGTGTTACTATTCAGTTTATCTAACTTAAAACAGCTACTAATAATGCAGTCAAGAGGTTTTCCTTTACATGCAGTCATGATCAATAACTTAAACACTTTATGGTGGGATCTACATAATTCTTCTAAAATATACCTTACACTTCTAGAAAGTTAGCACAATTTAAATTTTTTTCTGAGTAAAGGTGTGATTTTATTTCTCTCTTCATTTAGCTATGAGGTGGTTTTAACATCTCTTTTGGCTCCTTTCCTCCCTTCTTTGTTATGTAGCCCAGGCTAGCTTTGTGGAGTTCTCTTGTCTTAGCCTTCTAAGTGCTAGGATTACAGGTATATGTCACTATGCCACATAAGCCTGTTTTAATATGATGAAATATATTAGCTACTTGCTTAGATTGATACAAGAGAGGAACTTCTTGAAAGAAAGTAACTATGTTATATATTACAGTGTCCTAAAATGCAATCATGTAATCTCAATAGAAATAATATAACATAGGCAAATTCTATCACTTGATGTAATTTTTTTTATAGTTATATAATGTGCTAAAGGGTTTTTAAATTTTTATTTATTTATTTATTTTTGAGACAGGGTCCCCCTTTAGTCCCAGCTGGCCTCGAGCTCCCTATGTAGACCAGGCTGGCTTTGAATTTACAGGTAATCCACCTGCCTCTGCCTCTCGAGTGCTGGGATCAAAGGTGTGTGCCACCACACCCAGCTTAAAGATGGTTCTTAGCCTCCATGTGGGTGCTGGGAATTGAACCAGGGTTGTCTGCAAGAGCAGTTAGTGCTCTCAACTGCTGAGCCATCTCTCCAGCCCCCTAAAGGTTTTTTTTTTTTTTATATATATATGGTCTTGACTTACCTTTGATTTTTATTATTAATTTTATTTTAAATACTTATTTTTTTTAATTTCACATAATGTATTTTGTTCATATTCAGGCTCCCTCCACCCCCTTCATCCCCACTTTACTGCCCCCCCCTTCATGTCCTCTATTGTTATTAGTTTTTTTCTTTAAAGGTTCATCAAGTCTAGCCTGTGTTTCCCAAGAGCTCTTGGGTGTGGGTCTATCCCTTGGAGTCTGGTCAGTCTTTAACAACTTAAAGCATATATGAGTTTTGTAGATTTTTTTTCAGCTGCTTGGTAGGTTGTTTCTGAAAGTGTGTGGTTGAGTATGATAGGTTTAAACTTTTGGCTGATTTTAATGGTAAAATAGTCTGAGTGTTCAGTTGTTCTGCCCCAGATGATACTTCCTTGCTCTCTCTCTAGTTTTATAAAAGCAGGATTATAAACTATACCTCTTCCTAGCCTATCACATTGAAACACAGAATATAACAATAAAGTTTTACTAAGATTTCTAGAACCTTGAGACTAAAAGTTGATTTTTTTTCTCTAACAAAGATACAAAATATCTTTTACAACAGAATTATCCCTAGAATCTTATAAAATACTGTTAGGCTCCCTACTTTTTCTTAATATTTCATATTGTGTTTTTGTTTTTGTTTTTTTATTTGTTCGTTTGATCTTTTTGAGACAGGGTCTCCCTAAATCCCCAGCTGGCCTGGAACCCGCTTTGTAGACCAGGCTGGCTTTGAACTCACAGAGATCCGAGTGCCTCTGCCTCCCGAGTGCTGGGATTAAAGGCGTGCACCACCACCTGGCCCATATTGTGTTTTTAACTTAAAATTTTATTATTATTTTTTATGTGTATGAGTGTACTATCTGCATGTAGGTTGGTGCACCCATGTTGTGCAATGCTGTGGAGGTCAGAAGAGGGTATCGGATTCCCCTGGAACTGGAGTTAAAGACAGTCCTTAGCTGCCATGTGGATGCTGGGAATCGAACCTGGGTCCTCTGCAAGAGCTGTCGGTGCTCTTAACTGCTGAGCCATCTCTCCGGCCCCTTAACTTAAAATTTTAAGCTGCCTAGGAAGTTGGATTTCTTTGAGTCTATGTTAGAATTCTGACTGAGGTTTTCAATCTGTTTTCTTTATAAGATCTCCACCATGAAGGATCCCTTCATTGATATTTCACTTCCTATTATAGAAGAAAGGGTAAGGAGAAGAAAGAAATTGTGAGAATTCTGTGAGGAGCATTCGTTCATTTATTTAAATATTTGTTGAGCTTATTGTCAGTATGAGAGTCATTTTATTTTTACAGATGTTTGAGTTTACGTAGTATGTTTAATATGGGGTTTATGTATGTGTGTGTAAAGTGGATGTGGTTCTTATTCTTCATATACTGTCTTTATGTTTTGTATTTTGAGAAATTAGTGTTAAGAGAATTATCCTCCAAAGAAATTCTTTAAATTAATTTTCTTGCGTGTATGCACATGTATTGTGGAGTTCAAAGGACAACTTGTGGGAGTTGGTTCTTGCCTTCCACCACAAGTCCCAGAGATCAAACTCAGGTCACAAGACTTGCCATCACATGCCTTTCCTGCTGAGCCTCTTCCTGACCTGAAATTACGATTTTGTATTTTAGTAAGTTAGGAATTTTGAGAAGGCGATATCTAAAATTTATTTGCTAAAAAAGTTTTGTGTTATATGTGGCGTAGGTTTCCAAACCTGTAGCTTTGGGGAAAACAAGTAAATGCCGAAGTTTCCAGGAGGCAGATGGTGCTCATTACAGCAGCACCGTCACTGTGGAGCATTGCCAGCAACCCAGAGCTCCCAGGGAGCACTCCTCATCTAAGGATAAGGCAAGTTGGATTCTGGGATGTGTGTGTGCGCGTGTGCGTGTGCGCGCGCGCGCGCGCGTGTTTGTGTGTGTGTGTGTGTGTGTGTGTGTGTGTACACGCGTGCTGTTTTATTTTTATTATTTGTCGGTTTGGTTGTTTTGTTTTTCTGAGACAGAACATTGTAGCCATGGCTGCTGTGAGGCTCACTGTGTAGCCCAGGCTGGCCTTGAACTTGCAGCAGTCTTCTTGCTCAACCTTCGGTGTACTAGGATTACAGATGTCTGCCACTATGTGTGGCTCACAACATATTTTCTTTAAACAAAATCTTATTTCTGCTTCATAATCTATATAGGGTAGTTAAATATATTTGAACATGTGCTTTATTCTAACAACATAGAAAAAAAAGTACTCTGATTGGAGGAACTTCTGGTGGAATTTGAGGTGATGAATGCACTTTGAAGTTTTAATGTGCTCTTCTTAAGTACTGGCTATCAAAATGATTTTTTTCTTTATCTTTAAGTGGACTGGCCACACATAGCATTTTTTGGTCTTTTCAAGACAGGGTCTCCCTGTAGTTCCAGCTGTCCTGGAACTCACTCTGTAGACCAGGCTGGCCTTGAACTCACAAAGATCTGCCTGCCTCTGCCTCCCAAGTGCTAGGATTAAAGACGTGCGCCACCACGCCCAGTACACACAGTACCTTTTGGGAACTGAGTCAGTGCTGCTAGTCTATGGACACTGTTAGTCAGACATGAACTCCCTATTGTTATATGGATAAAAATTGGGCCTGTTGACCTATTCTTTTTTTTTTTATTATGGTCTTTTTGAGACAGGGTTTCCCTTTAGTCCCAGCTGGCCTGGAGCTAACTATGTAGACCAGGCTGGCCTTGAATTTACAGAGATCTACCTGCCTCTGCCTCCCAAGTGCTGGGATTAAAGGCATGTGCCACCATGCCTGGCTGGACCTATTCTTTTGTTTTGTTTTGTTTTTGTCTTTTCGAGACAGGGTCTCCCTATAACCCCAGCTATCCTGGAATTCCCTCTGTAGACCAGGCTGGCCTTGAACTCACAAAGATCCACGTGCCTCTGCCTCCCAAGTGCTAGGATTAAAGGTGTATGCAACCACACCCAGCTAGACCTATTCTTTTTATATATATATATATATATATATATTTTTTTTTAATTTTCTTTATTTATGTGTATGAATGTACTGTCTGCATGTAGGTTTGTGCACCCGTGTCGTGCAGTGCTGCGGAGGTCAGAAGAGGGTGTTGGATTCCCCTGGAACTGGAGTTCTCCTGGAATTGGAGTTACAGATGATTCTCAGCCACCATGTGGGTGCTAGGGATCGAACCTGGGTCCTCTGCAAGAGCAGTTGGTGCTCCTAACCACTAGGCCATCTCTCCAGCCCTGGACCTATTCTTAAAATAATTTTTAATGTGATGATATAATTCAGATTACTTTTATTACTGTCTTTTTAGTTCATGGGAGAACAAAAAAAATTGGTTTCTAAAATTAGAAATATATGATTCTCATGACAACTTTTGGATGCTGTATTCAAGGAGCAAAAAGTTAACCAGATTAAATATGTTTTAGACATTGGGAATTTTATGTTTAAAAAAGGTATTCTAGTACTATTTCAGTACTAATTTTATAAATATCAATAAAGTCAGGGCTAAAGAAATGGCTCAGTGCTTAAAAGCACTGGCTACTTTTGCAGAGAACCCAAGTTCAATTCCCAGTACCCACATGGCAGCTAACAACTGTCCATAACTCCAGTTCCAGGGAATCCAACTCTTCTGACTTCTGTGGGCATTGCACAACATGGGTACACTTACATACATGCAGGCAGTATACTTATACATATAAATTAAATAAAATATTTTAAGAAAAATCATTAAAATTATTTAGTTTGATAATAAAGCTAACAGTAAGGATGTAGTGATACCTTATTTTTTTAACCAACTTTTCTTCATAACAGTATTGGCTTTAATCTGTTAAAAAGTGTACATGTATCAAAAACAGAAGTTCCTTGCGTCTTTTTTTTTTTCTTTTCTTTTTGGTCTTTTCAAGATAGGGTCTCACTGTAACAGTCCCAGCTGTCCTGGAACTCACTCTGTAGACCAGGCTGGCCTTGAACTCACAAAGATCTGCCTGCCTCTGCCTCCCTAGTGCTAGGATTAAAGGCATGCACCACCACGCCCGGCTGCATCTTTTAAATTAATGAGCAACACATGTATTGATAGCAAATTGTTTTTCATATCTTCTCCTTGTTAAATTATGATATAGTTACCTCAAAACTTTACAAAGTTGCCAGGGATGGTGGCAGATGCCATTAATCCCAGCTCTTGGGAGGCAGAGGCAGGTGGATCTCTGAGGCCAGCCTGGTCTACATAGCAAATTCCAGGCCAGCTGTGGCTACAGGGAGACCCTGTCTCAAAAAAAAAAAAAAAAGAAAGAAAGTAAAAGAAGCAAAAAACTTTACAAACTTTAATATGAGAAATTATTTGAAACATATACAATGAACATTAGCTGAGAATTTCTTGCCTGCACCTTAGGAAATGTAATCATTGATTACTTTGGAGAAGAGAAAAGGAATTTTCTTTTACTTACTGATACCAGAAACAAAAAATATCAAAAGACCATAATATTAATTAAAATTAATAAAAAACAAAAAGTAGATATATAAAACAAAGTAAATACACATAGGCATATAAAGATACTTTTTTAAAAAAGTGTCACAGGTGAACTGTTATAAGAAGTCTATTGTGGGGCTGGAGAGATGGCCTAGAGGTTAAGAGTGCTGACTGCTCTTGCAGAGGACCTGGGTTCAATTCCCAGCACCCACATGGCGGCTGAGAACCGTCTTTAACTCCAGGTCCAGGGGAATCCGACACCCTCTTCTGACCTCTGCAGCATTGCACGACATGGGTGCACCAGCCTACATGCAGACAGTACATTCATACACATAAAAAAATAAAACTAAAATAAAAAATTTCCAAAGAAAGAAAAAAAGCCAGGTGTGGTGGCACACGCCTTTAATCCTAGCACTTGGGAGGCAGAGGCAGGCGGATCTTTGTGAGTTCAAAGTCAGCCTGATCTACATAGTGAGTTCCAGGACAGCTGGGGCTACAGGGAGACCCTGTCTCGAAAAGACCAAAAAAAAAAAAAAAAAAAAAAGAAGTCTATTGTGTAGACTGTTCTCCTTCCTTTTCCCCCTTCTGCACTACTGCTTAAAAGAAAACATGCTGGCTGGGGACGGTGGGGCGGGCCTTTAATCTCAGTGCTTTGGAGGCAGAGACTAGGGGATTTCTATTTCAAGGCAAAAAAGGAGAGAGAAGAAAAAGAAAGAAAGAAAAGAAAACATGCTTATAGAGGTGGGGTGCGCCTTTAATCTCAGTGCTTTGGAGGCAGAGACTAGGGGATTTCTATTTCAAGGCAAAAAAGGAGAGAGAAGAAAAAGAAAAAAAAAAAAAAGAAGAAAACATGCTTATAGAGTAAGTACAGAAACCAGAAAATTTCTACTGGCTAACTCTTTCCTTCATTCGTTCACAATGAAATCCAGACATGTATTTCGCTGGACCACATCAGCATATAGATGGATTTGTTTCACAGTGGACATTGACAAAAATTGTTACTATAAAATCATGTAAATCTTATTTGTATTTTTCATCACTAAGGTTATATTCAAAACATTCAAAATGGTCTTCTTTACAAAAGAAATTAGGAAGGTTTTCATTTTCACATTCCTTTACTAGTCAGACCAATTTATACTGAAACAATCCCAGCTTACCTGGGAGGCCGAGGCTCCTTTGAGCCAAGTTTGAGGTCAGCTGGGGCAGTGTAGTTGAGACCGTATCTCTAAAAATTTTTAAGGCAATTTGTGTTCCATGGTATTCTGTCTGGTTTTATGATTTTTTTCCTTAGGACTGACTTTTTCATAATATACAGAATTATTTGAGAAGATGGAAACTAAGTTTTGCGGGATTGAATTAAAAAGATGCTTGATATTTGTAGTTCAAGTAAAAGAGTTGCAAGGATATTTTTATCACATGGTGTTGGGTTATAATTTACCTTTGAATTGTTTTTTTCCCAGTGCTAGTGATCATATCCATAGCCTTGAAAATGTTAGGCAAGCATTATGCCACAGCCTTTAGTTTTGTTGTTGTTGAGACAGGATCTCACTGTGTAGCTTAAACTGACCTCAGATGCTTACCTCAGCTTCCCAGGTGTTGGGATTACAGGCCTTACTACAGAAATTTACATTTATTTATTTATCTCTGTGTAGCTTTTAATTTTGGGGTTTTTTGTTTGGTTGGTTGTTTTTGTTTTTGTTTTTTGTGGGTTTTATTGGTGTTTTTGAGACAGGGTCTCCCTGTAGCCCCAGCTGGCTGGAACTTGCTATGTAGACCAAGCTGGCCTTGAACTTGCAGAGGCAGGCAGAGCTCTGCCTCCCAAGTGCTGGGATTAAAGGCATGTGCCACCATTCCCAGCTCCACTATTTTTTGTTCCTCTTCTACACCCCCAGTATGCCTTCACCTATACCCTTATTAAATTAAATTCTAGAGAAAAAAGTCACAGTCTGGGGAATGAAAAAAGAAAGAAATAGAAAAGTACTGTAAAACCAAAACTGATATAATCCTCAAACTAAAAATATATAATTATATCTTAGAATATAAATTTGAAATTCTGTGTCTACTATAATTTTTTAAATATTATTTACTGACAAAACTGTACTACCAAGCTTCAACATTAATATGAAATTTGTGACTGTTATTATAATGTGAGTTTGCCATTCACTCCCTTTCCAAATTCTCCACCTATATGAAGTCCTTCAGTACAATCATGTTACTTAAAGAAAGCAATGGTAAAAAAATATGAAATAGATAAATGAATAATAAAATCTGAGACGAAGTGTAGGAGGGAAGTGTAACGCAGCCTCCTAGCGGGTCTTCCCTGCCACGCTCCTCCCACTGTTCCCTACTGCTGGGTAATGCTCCGCCTTGTTTTCAGCACAAAAGGGTTTTTTGTGGGTTTTTTGTTTCTTTTTTTTTGTTTTTTGGGGTTTTTTTTGTTTTTTTGGGTTTTTTTTTTTTTTTTTTTTTTTTTTTTTTTTTTTTTCGGATCTGGTCTGTTTGGAGTGTTCTATGGTGCTTCCTGTATGTGTAAAAAAATTGGTTTTGTTTTTTTTAGTTTGGGGAAAGTTTTTCTCTATTATTCTGTTAGAAGATTCTGAATCAAAATCGCAGTCCGTGGGATTTCTTCTTCTCCGTCGTCGACTGCATGGATGTGGAGGGTCGAGTCTTCATGTGTCCCACGTTCCTGGGTTGGTTGTTCCACTTGTGTATTTTNGAGACCACAGGTCTTCCTGTAGCCCCATCTGCCCTGGAACTCACTGTGCAGACTAGGCTGGCTTTGAACTCACGGAGATCCGCCTGCCTCTGCCTCCCGAGTGCTTGGGATTACAGGTGTGCGCCACCAGATCTGGCTCAGCCCAAAAGTTTTAAAACACAAAAGTTGTCATGTTATTGCTCACCCTACTCCCAGCTATCTTATCTTCTTCCAATATTTGTCTCTATTTTCCAATTAGACTGCCATAACTCTGTCCTTTCTTTTAACCTGTAGGCTTGTGGATTAGATCTCCTCTGCCAGGAATTGTTCGTTCTTCTCTGCTATGTTTCTGCAGAGTCCCCTGATCCACTTAACGCCAGATCAGTTATTTCTGTACATTGCCATTGCACTTGCATTGAGTGTAAACAACATTTGGGTTCTTAGCTATGTTGCGATCAACTATTTTTGAGTTTGGTTCCCAGCATCTACCTGGTAGCTAGCACCTGTGGCCTAACTCCAGTTCCAGGGGATCCAATGCCATCTTTTGGCCTTCGAGGGCACTGCATACATTTGGTGTACTTAACTCCAGTTCCAGGGGATCCGATGCCATCTTTTGGCCTTCGAGGGCCACTCAGCATAATCAATACTTGGTGTACTTCTGTACATGCAGGCAAAGCACTTAAACTCAGGAAATAAAAATAAATTGGAGATATTTGAAAAAATATGTTCAAGATGATACAAAGTACAGGCAGGGAATTGGAGATTTAAGTGGGCTTGGAGCATGTTCTTTCCTCTGTGTGACCTGGCCACTGATACTTCTTTTTTTTACATTTATTTATTTATTTATTATTTTTGAATGTATTGTCTGCATGTAGGGGTTTTTTTGTTTTTTTTTGTTTTTTGGTTTTTTTTTTTTTTGGTCTTTTGAGACAGGTCTCCCTGTAGTCCCAGCTGTCCTGGAACTCACTCTGTAGACCAGGCTGGCTTGAACTCACAACAGATCCCGCCTGCCTCTGCCTCCAAGTGCTAGAATGAAAGGGTGTGCCACCACGCCCGGCATACTTGCATGTAGGTTTTGCATCCGTGCGTGTCCAAATGCCTCGGGGGTCAGAAGAGGGCATCGGATTCCCCTGGGAAACTGGAGTTCTCCTGGATGAGAAGTTACCGGGAAATGCGTCTCAGCTGCCACTGTGGGTGCGTTGCGGGATCGAAACCCGGGTCCTCTGCAAGAGAAGTCGGCCGCTCTTAACAACTAGTGCCTCTCTCCAGCCCCTACTTATTTCTTATTATGCTTGCTTCAACTAGGGTCAATTGTAACCTCAAAAACCAGGAAGTGGGTCTGTCCTCACTGCTGTATCTCAGGGGCCTTGCTCAGTACCTGTACCTGGACAGTGTGTAGGGAGACCCATGTGATCATTCCCATGGTCACTGTCAATAATAGCTGACAGTACTTAGAGCTATTAACTTTGGGCCCAGCACTACTCTGTACACTACTCTGTATACTGTTGTGTGTTTTTCCTCATTTAGCCACCCAAGACAACTCTTTGTGGTGCATGCTTCTGTCTTGTAGGTAAGGAAATTAGAGTAATGAGATGTCAACTAATTTCTCCATTAACATCCAGCTAGTAAGTAACAGGATATGAATTTGAACCCAGGCAGTCTACTTCTGGGCACCTAACTTTTATTCTGTATTGCCTCTTTGATACTAAAGGGTTTTTTTTCTATGCAGTTTTGATTACCATTTCAGAATAATCTTATTAATGCTTGGTTTTAATTTGTATTATAAGTTTAGATAGAATATTTTTAGTCAATTAAATCTATATCATATGCCCATCAAGCAAAAAACAAGGATAGGAATGTGAACTTTACTCTTTGATTAGGGGTAGAAGGTAGATAAAGATGTTCCATTTTCTTTAATTCTATTTTTTTTTGTTTTTTTGGCTTTCTTTTTTGGAGGAGACAGGGTCTCCCTGTAGTCCCAGCTGTCCTGGAAAACCACTCTGTAGACCAGGCTGGCCTTGAACCACAAAGATCTCCTGCCTCTGCCTCCCAAGTGCTAGGATTAACAGGCTGTGTGCCACCACCCGGCGATGATGGTCCATTTTCAAAAGTTCCTAAAACCAGGTCTGAGGGTGTTGTTCAGTTACAGAGCACTTGTCTGCATGAGCACGATCTTGGGTTCAGTTCCAAATAACACAAAAATAGGACACATAGGCAAAGTAAAACAAACATTCCCTAAAACTGGGTAGATTAGAATTAATTTAATTAAAATTAACACTGTTTATTAAAGCAACATTCTCAAGTTTGTTGTTGTTGTTTGTTTTTTTGTTTTTGTCTTTTTTAGACAGGGCGTCTCTGTAGCCCAAGCTTTCCTGGAACTCTCTCTGTACACCAGGCTGGCCTTGAATCTCACAGAATCTCCACCTGGCCTCTGCCTCCTGCTATGCTAGGAGGTGGGATCAGATGTGCCCCACCATGCCTGGCAAAACATAATCAGTAAACGGAAACAGAATAGAAAGTTTTTACTGAAAAATTGCATGAGATTCTCAAGTTTTAAAAGCACTACGTAAAATCATCATGGAGAATGTGTAGAATACCAGATTGACAATGATGACAATGAGCAGGTTGAGAAAGGCTTTAAATTCCTTATAGCCCCATTCTACAAGGTCCAGTTCCCTTCCCCACAAATAGGTAACCACTGATGTTAGTTTCCCAGGTAAAAGTTTACTTTTAAATTAGAGCTAGATAGCATATCTTCTCTTGATCCTAGTTTAGTTAGATTTAGAAATGGATCCTGGAGGAGTATTTTATAATTGTGAACACTTAAATAGGACATGGTGGCATTTATTTTCAATAAGGTCACAAGATTCTTTTCTCTGAAAAATACTGTCAACTTACAGAATCAACTAATTCATGACAGAAAACATACGAGAAAATTGTCGTCTGGAGAAGAGAAAAATGTTTTATATCAGAAAAACGAAGTGAGCTGCTTTGCAAGCTTCATGAGCATGGAATCGTCTCTGAACGAAAGCCCCACGGGCAGCGAGAAGGAAGCCAGCCGGTCTGAAAGCAGTGCTGATGCCGACAGTGAGGCTTCCGAGTCCGAAAGTGCTGCCAAGCAGACCATGCTGTTAAGGTCGCGTGGTGATTCCTGTGGACACATGGATGCGCACAGTCACCTGCCATCCGCGAGTGAATTGCCGCACACCAAGGGGATGGATGGTGGTGACGGGGGAATGGCTGAAGCAATTTCTGAACTTTGTTTGAGCAGCACTGTGATTGGAAATGGAGATTTTGATGGGGAAAAACAGCCACTAACGTTCCAAATTCATTTTGTGGTTTTTCAGAGGGAAAGCATATTGAGGTTTCACAAGTGCCCAAAAATGCTTTTCAAACTCTTTCTCCCAAAGCTATTGTGACTACTTCTAAAGAATCTCAGTTCAGTCCTGTCTCTACCAGTTTCATTCCATGGAATTACTAATGCGGTAACAATAAGCTACTCTGTGAGCACTTGTACTGAAAAAAGAAGCTAAAAATATTCAAAAGGGAACCCAGTTCTGCAGGTAAATAGTTTACTTTATTTTTGTGTTATTTATGGTGACTAGTGGTTCATGCAGCATTTCCCAAGTGGGGACCCTAAGAATCTGTCTGCATTGAACTCCTTGGTACAGGCATTGTCTTATGTCTGTGCCTCTATGCTTAAGGCACTGCCTGGACAGATAGATTGCCAGCAAATCTTTGTTGAAGTAAACCAAAGAGCAAGAAGTATACATTTCTGTCATTTCTGAGGGCACTATCTAAAATTTGAAATAGTCCCTAAAGCTTATGATTATATCACTAGTAAGATTAATGGCCTTCAGAAATCCCACCAGTTTCTTATAAAATGCAGGATATGTAGTTGAAGTTCTTAAATATGTGTATATTATGAATCTAATATTTACTTGACCAGAGAAAACTGGGAATTCTCAAGTGATGAATTTTCATTGCCTCTCTAGACATATTGTGAATGGATTACTCTTTTTTTCAATTTTATTTATTTTTATGTGTATGAACGTTAACTAGGTTTGCATGGTAGGTTGATGCACCTGTGTTTGGCACCATGCTGTGTGAGAGGTCAGAAGATGGTAGTTGGTTGTATCCCCTGGAACTGTGAGTCAAACAGTGTTTAGCCGCCATGTGGGTGCTGGGATATTGAACCCTGGCTTCCTCTGCAAGTAGCCAGTTGGTGCTCTTAAACGCTGAGCCATCTTCCAGAGTCTCGCGGCAGGATTACCTTTTGGTGACTGTATATTTCTTGGGATGCGAGTAGATCAGTTGGTGAAGGAAGCTTGCTGCACAAGCATGAGGAGCTGGAATTTGGATCTTGCAGAGCCACTCATTAGAGCCAGGTGCAGTGGCACATTAGCTGTCACTCCAGTATCCTGGGGAGGCAGTGACAGGAGGTCCAGGGCTTGTGACTGGTCAGTCTAGCTGAACCAGTGAACTAAAGGTGCAGTCTCAAACTAACGGCGGACAATTGATTGAGGAAAGCACTTACATCGTCTGGCCTCTAATGCGAGTGTACCATGAAAAACCCTGAAACAATATACACATACACCACACACACATACCACATACAGAAACACACAAAAATGAAGTACAGTTTCTTTAGTGCTTCTAAAATTTGGTATGATGCTTCTATAGAAATGTTTATCATATCAGCAACATATTCAATGGATCTTTACAAGTACATTTGTTGTATTTTATGCAGGAAAGAAAGCAGGAGTTTATACTAATGCCAGGAAGCAATTGCTCATATCTTCTGTTCCAGCTATCCTAATTCTTCATCTTAAAAGATTCCATCAGGTAAAAGTCCCTGTATTAACACTATATTCAATTTCATGCTATGTTTTGCAGAGCCCTAAGTCGTATAGACAACTGCTAAGAATTAGAACGTATTTCATAGAATTAAAAAATTTGTCATATGGGATTTCTTGCTGTCCAGCCAAAATGCTTTACAAGAGTTTCCTAAACTGATTTTTTGTTCATTTTCGTTTTTGCTTTCCTTTTGAGACCGGCAGATCTGGAACTTACTATTAGACCAAGGTTGCCATTTATATTCACAAAGATCTAATCACCTCCACTTCTGACTGTTGGGAATTGAAAGCTTGTAGCCCCCTACCCAATACTGAATTTGTTTTTGTTTTTGTTTTTGTGACGGGGTTCTCACTTGTGTTCGCTCTGGCTAGCTTGAAACGCACTATGTAGACCAGGCTGAAATTTAACTCACAGAATTCCACCTGTTTATGCCTTCACTTGCTGGGATCAAAGATATGTACCACCATTCTTGGCTGAGTTTCCCAATCAATTTTTAGACTGAAGGTTTGATATATAGCACTATGGTAAGGTGCTTGCTCAGGAAGCATGTTGCCAACAATGGAAAAAAAAAAAAAAAAAAATGCTAGCGGGCGTGGGTCACGCCTTTATTCCTAGCATTGGGAGGCAGAGGGCAGCGGATCTTTGTGAGTTCAAGGCCAGCTGGTCTACAGAGTGAGTTCCAGGACAGCCGGGGGCTACAGGGAGACCCTGTCTCGAAAAGACAAAAAAAAAAACAAAAAAGCAAAAAAACATAATTCACAATATTTGAAGATTAAGGTGGTAAGCTAACTGATATCTCTAAGTGGTATGTACATATATGTATGTTACTTAAAAGGAGCAAAGAGTTAAAAGAGCTTTCTGAGTTCTTGTGACCCTGCTGGCTATGACTAAACATAGTAAGACAAGAGGCCAGCAGGCCCTTCAAACAGCCCCTTCAGTTGGGGAACACACAATGGTTGTTTTGTGGATCCAGTTTGTTTTGTTTTGCTTCTGTTTTTCAAAATCTATATATGGTTGGGGTTTTGTTGTTTTGTTTTTGGTTTGGTTTTTTGTTTTGTTTTGTTGTTTTTTTTTTGGTCTTTTTGGACCAGGTTTTCCTGTAGCCCCAGCTGTCTGGAACTTGATGTGTAGAATCGGCTGGCTTGAAATCACAGAGAATCCACCTGCCTCTGCTCCCAATGCTAGGATTAAAGGCATGCACCACATGCCTGGCTTAATTTTTATTTTATAAGATTACTGTATTGCTTGCTTTGCCTATTCGTATGTAAGTGCACCCATGCCATGCAGTGCCCATGGAGCTCAGAAGGGGTATTGACTGCTAGAACTGGAGTTACAGTATGGTTGTTAGCCCTAATGTACTTTGGGTCCTCTGAAGAGCAGCCACAATGCTGGCATCTCTCCCGCCTTTATAGTATTAATCTAGTACCTTTTCTCAGTGGGATCTCCCCCCAGCCCCTGGACTGTGGTTTGAATCTAGGACTTTGTGAATTAATTTAGGCAAGTGCTCTGCCACTGAACTCTATCCCTAGCCTGTTGTTTAAATTTTGGAAAAAACATGGTTTTTCTAGGTTTTCCAGGCTGCATGTGAACTGCGTTGGTCTCTTGTGGCTTGACAGATCTGTTGAACCTATGATTCTGCTAGCTCATCTTCATGAGCAGCCGGGATTGTAGGCCTGTGCCACCAGTCCTGGCTATGTTTCTTTTTTTTTTCTTTTTTAATCTAACTCACTTTAAAATTTCTCTTTAACAAATAGTAATTAGAGTGATGCTGGCTCTCATAGAAGGAATTTGGGAGAAATTCCCTCTGTTTTTTAATCCTTCTAAACAATTTTCAAGTAACAATGGTTGTAGGTCTTTTTGAAATTTTTTATAGAATTCTGCAGTGAAACTTGTCTGGGCCTGGGCTTTTTTTGTTGGGAGGTTTCTTATTACATCTTCCAATTTCTTCATGTTTTATGGATCTTTTTAAGCTGTAGATCTCTTCTTGGTCAAGCTTTATCGATTCCCCATGTATCTCAAAATTCATCCATTTCTTTCTAGGTTTTCAAACTTGGAGAGTATAGGTTTTTTGAAGTATCCCCATATAATTTCTTGATCTTTTCCTTGTCTGTTGTGATATTCCCTTTCATCAAGATTGTATTGATTTGGGTTGTTCCTTCTTTCTTGGTTAACTGGGCTCGATGTCTATTTTGTTCTTTCTTTCAAAGAACCAACTTTTAGATTCATTGATTTTTTTTTTGTTTTGTATTATTTTTCTTTGTTTCTATTTCCTTGATTTCTGCTCTAATTTTGTTATTTCTTACTGTCGTCAATTTAGGGTTCATCTGTTGTGCCTCTCAAGTGCTTTTAAAATTTTTCATAATCCTTCCTTGAGGTTTTTAATTGTTCTGTGTTATCTTCCAGGTCTGATATTCTTTGTTCTGCTTCCTCCATTCTGCTTCTGAGGCTTTTTCCACTCCTTTCCTCTTGATTGGATGAATGTTTGATTTCCTTTTTCATTTTCTCTTCTGATTTCTTTAGTATTTCTACTCCTTTTTGGAGCTTCTCAATCTCTTCCTGTAGTTCTTTGCTTCGCTGGTTGGTTTCCTTATCTTTTTCAGCATGGGATCTTTTCAGTGTTTCCAGCTCCTTCTGAAGCTTGTCATTCTCTCTCTCTAGGTCCTTCTTGAGTTCTTCATTCTCTTTTCTCAGTTCTTTGATTTGCTCTTTATAATCTTGTAGTTCTTTAAATATGTTCCCAGTTGTGTTTCTGATAATCCGTGTCCTGGGCCATCCCCATGGGGATCCCACTGTAGGAATCTTCCATAGCGTTGGTAGAGCTTGATGCGGGATTATCCTGCCCCTTTTCTGTGTTGTCTCTTCTTCGTGTTCCTGGCTTGTGAGCTTCTCCTTCCCTGTATTCCAATGTAGGTCCTAAATGCCTCTTCACTGTGTTGAAGGCTTGCTTTGCTTGCCTCCTTCAGATGCCTTCATAATTGCAGTTGGGGGGGGCACCTGCGCTTGCCTGAGCTGGTCTCGGGAGATCTCAGATCGAGGGTCACACAACCCTACCTTTAATACCACCTGGGAAGATAACTCTGCCCCACAGCCACAAAAGCCAATCAAGCGAAATACAACTGGATTAATGGATTAACTAGATGAAATCAATCAACAATCAGCCTTGCTGAAGCACTCAGCTGCTGTCCACCTACCTGGGCTTGCCTGAGCTGGTCTCGGGAGATCTCCGGATTTTTCAAAAAGTGAACATGCCCATGTATCCAGCACATAAACCAAAGACCTGATGATTTGCTGACCTGGAGTCTTCTATATGCAAGAGGCCAGGCAAGAAGAGTGCTTGAGCTCAGGAGCACACGAAAAGGAACCAAGTACTTTGTTTTATTTTATTATTATTTTTGGTCTTTTCGAGACAGGGTCTCCCTGTAGCCCCAGCCATCCGGGAACTCACTCTGTAGACCAGGCTGGCCTTGAACTCACAAAGATCTTCCTGCCTCTGCCTCCCAAGTGCTAGAATTAAAGGCATGTGCCACCATGCCCAGTGTAATAAAAAAATATATATGTATTTTGTCTTTTCAAGACAGGATCTCCCTGTAGCCCCAGCTGTCCTGGAACTCACTCTGTAGACCAGGCTGGCCTTGAACTCACAAAGATCTTCCTGCCTCTGCCTCCCAAGTGCTAGGATTAAAGGCGTGTGCCACCACGCCCGGCATGATGGTCCATTTTCAAAAGTTCCTAAAACCAGGTCTGAGGGTGTTGTTCAGTTACAGAGCACTTGTCTGCATGAGCACGATCTTGGGTTCAGTTCCAAATAACACAAAAATAGGACACATAGGCAAAGTAAAACAAACATTCCCTAAAACTGGGTAGATTAGAATTAATTTAATTAAAATTAACCACCTGTTTATTAAAGCAAATTCTCAAGTTTGTTGTTGTTGTTTGTTTTTGTTTTTGTCTTTTTTAAGACAGGGTCTCTCTGTAGCCCCAGCTGTCCTGGAACTCTCTCTGTACACCAGGCTGGCCTTGAACTCACAAAGATCTACCTGGCTCTGCCTCCCTAGTGCTAGGATTAAAGATGTGCCCCACCATGCCTGGCAAAACATAATCAGTAAACGGAAACAGAATAGAAAGTTTTTACTGAAAAATTGCATGAGATTCTCAAGTTTTAAAAGCACTACGTAAATTCATCATAGGAGAATGTGGTAGAATACCAGATGACAATGATGACAATGAGCAGGTAGAGAAAGGCTTTAAATTCCTTATAGCCCCATTCTACAAGGTCCAGTTCCCTTCCCCACAAATAGGTAACCACTGATGTTAGTTTCCCAGGTAAAAGTTTACTTTTAAATTAGAGCTAGATAGCATATCTTCTCTTGATCCTAGTTTAGTTAGATTTAGAAATGGATCCTGGAGGAGTATTTTATAATTGTGAACACTTAAATAGGACATGGTGGCATTTATTTTCAATAAGGTCACAAGATTCTTTTCTCTGAAAAATACTGTCAACTTACAGAATCAACTAATTCATGACAGAAAACATACGAGAAAATTGTCGTCTGGAGAAGAGAAAAATGTTTTATATCAGAAAAACGAAGTGAGCTGCTTTGCAAGCTTCATGAGCATGGAATCGTCTCTGAACGAAAGCCCCACGGGCAGCGAGAAGGAAGCCAGCCGGTCTGAAAGCAGTGCTGATGCCGACAGTGAGGCTTCCGAGTCCGAAAGTGCTGCCAAGCAGACCATGCTGTTAAGGTCGCGTGGTGATTCCTGTGGACACATGGATGCGCACAGTCACCTGCCATCCGCGAGTGAATTGCCGCACACCAAGGGGATGGATGGTGGTGACGGGGGAATGGCTGAAGCAATTTCTGAACTTTGTTTGAGCAGCACTGTGATTGGAAATGGAGATTTTGATGGGGAAAAACAGCCACTAAACGTTCCAAATCATTTGTGTTTTTCAGAGGGAAAGCATATGAGGTTTCACAGTGCCCAAAATGCTTTTCAAACTCTTTCTCAAAGCTATGTGACTACTTCTAAAGAATGCTCAGTTCAGTCCTGTCTCTACCAGTTTACATCCATGGAATTACTAATGGGTAACAATAAGCTACTCTGTGAGAACTGTACTGAAAAGAAGCAAAAATATCAAAAGGAAACCAGTTCTGCAGGTAAATAGTTTACTTTATTTTTGTGTTATTTATGGTGACTAGTGGTTCATGGATTCCCAAGTGGGGACCCTAAGAATCTGTCTGCATTGAACTCCTTGGTACAGGCATTGTCTTATGTCTGTGCCTCTATGCTTAAGGCACTGCCTGGACAGATAGATTGCCAGCAAATCTTTGTTGAAGTAAACCAAAGAGCAAGAAGTATACATTTCTGTCATTTCTGAGGGCACTATCTAAAATTTGAAATAGTCCCTAAAGCTTATGATTATATCACTAGTAAGATTAATGGCCTTCAGAAATCCCACCAGTTTCTTATAAAATGCAGGATATGTAGTTGAAGTTCTTAAATATGTGTATATTATGAATCTAATATTTACTTGACCAGAGAAAACTGGGAATTCTCAAGTGATGAATTTTCATTGCCTCTCTAGACTTATGTGAATGGATTACTCTTTTTTTTTCAATTTTTATTTATTTTTTATGTGTATGACTGTACTGTCTGCATGTAGGTTGGTGCACCTGTGTTGTGCAATGCTGTGGAGGTCAGAAGAGGGTGTTGGATTCCCCTGGAACTGGAGTCAAAAATGGTTCTTAGCCGCCATGTGGGTGCTGGGAATCGAACCCGGGTCCTCTGCAAGAGCAGTTGGTGCTCTTAACCGCTGAGCCATCTCTCCAGCCGGCAGGATTACTTTTGGTGACTGTAGTATTTCTTGGGGATGAGAAGATAGATCAGTTGGTAAGGAGCTTGCTGCACAAGCATGAGGAGCTGAATTTGGATCTGCAGTAGCCACATAGAGCCAGGTGCAGTGGCACATAGCTGTCATCCAGTACTGGGGAGGCAGTGACCAGGAGGTCCTAGGGCTTGTGACTGGTCAGTCTAGCTGAACCAGTGAGCTCCAGGTGCAGTCTCAAAATACAAGGTGGACAATTGATTGAGAAAGGCATCTGACATCGTCTGGCCTCTATATGCGAGTGTACCATGAAACCCTGAAACATATATACACATACACCACACACACATACACATACAGAAACACACAAAAATGAAGTACAGTTTCTTTAGTGCTTCTAAAATTTGGTATGATGCTTCTATAGAAATGTTTATCATATCAGCAACATATTCAATGGATCTTTACAAGTACATTTGTTGTATTTTATGCAGGAAAGAAAGCAGGAGTTTATACTAATGCCAGGAAGCAATTGCTCATATCTTCTGTTCCAGCTATCCTAATTCTTCATCTTAAAAGATTCCATCAGGTAAAAGTCCCTGTATTAACACTATATTCAATTTCATGCTATGTTTTGCAGAGCCCTAAGTCGTATAGACAACTGCTAAGAATTAGAACGTATTTCATAGAATTAAAAAATTTGTCATATGGGATTTCTTGCTGTCCAGCCAAAATGCTTTACAAGAGTTTCCTAACTGATTTTTTGTTTCATTTCGTTTTTTGTTTCTTTTTGAGACAGCAGATCTGGAACTTACTATTAGACCAGGTTGGCCTTGATCTCACAAAGATCTACTCACCTCCACCTTCTGAATGTTGGGATTGAAAGCGTGTAGCACCATACCCACCTGCTTTGTTTTTGTTTTTGTTTTTGTGACAGGGTCTCACTGTGTAGCTCTGGCCAGCCTGAAACTCACTATGTAGACCAGGCTGAATTTGAACTCACAGAAGTCCACCTGTTTCTGCCTTCCAAGTGCTGGGATCAAAGATATGTACCACCATTCTTGGCTGAGTTTCCCAATCAATTTTTAGACTGAAGGTTTGATATATAGCACTATGGTAAGGTGCTTGCTCAGGAAGCATGTTGCCAACAATGAAAAAAAAAAAAAAAAGCAAAAAAACATAATTCACAATATTTGACGATTGAGTTGGTAAGGTAACTGATATCTCTAAGTGGTATGTACATATATGTATGTTACTTAAAAGGAGCAAAGAGTTAAAAGAGCTTTCTGAGTTCTTGTGACCCTGCTGGCTATGACTAAACATAGAAAGAGTCCAAGGCAGGCCCTTCAAACAGCACTTCAGTGGGAGAAAACACAAATGGTTTTTGTGGATCCAGTTTTGTTTTGTTTTGCTTTTTTTCAAATATATATATATGGTTGGGGGTTTTTGTTGTTTTGTTTTTTGGGTTTTGGTTTTTGTTTTGTTTTGTTGTTTTTTTTTGGTCTTTTTGAGACAGGGTTTCCCTGTAGCTCCAGCTGTCCTGGAACTTGATGTGTAGACTAGGCTGGCTTGAAATCACAGAGATCCACCTGCCTCTGCCTCCCAAGTGCTAGGATTAAAGGCATGCACCACCATGCCTGGCTTTTAATTTTATTTTATAAGATTACTGTATTGCTTGCATGTATGTAAGTGCACCCATGCCATGCAGTGCCCATGGAGATCAGAAGAGGGTATTGGATCTGCTAGAACTGGAGTTACAGATGGTTGTTAGCCACCATGTAATTTGGGTCCTCTGTAAGAGCAGCCAACTGCTGAGCCATCTCTCCAGCCCATTTATAGTATTAATCTAGTACCTTTTCTCAGTGGGATCTCCCCCCAGCCCCTGGACTGTGGTTTGAATCTAGGACTTTGTGAATTAATTTAGGCAAGTGCTCTGCCACTGAACTCTATCCCTAGCTCTGTTGTTTTAAATTTTGGAAACAGGGTTTTTCTGAGTTGTCCAGGCTAGCATGGAACTGCGTGTGTCTCTTGTGGCTTGAGCAGATCTTGAACCTATGATCTGCTGCCTCATCTTCATGAGCAGCCGGGATTGTAGGCCTGTGCCACCAGTCCTGGCTATGTTTCTTTTTTTTTTCTTTTTTAAAATCACTTTAAAATTTCTCTTTAAAAATAGTAATAGAGTGATGCTGGCTTCATAGAAGGAATTTGGGAGAATTCCCTCTGTTTGTATCCTTCTAAACAATTTCAGTAACAATGGTTGTAGGTCTTTTTGAAATGTTTTATAGAATTCTGCCGTGAAACTGTCTGGGCCTGGGCTTTTTTTAGTTGGGAGGTTTCTTATTACATCTTCAATTTCTTCATGTTTTATTGGTCTGTTTAAGCTGTAGATCTCTTCTTGGTTGAGCTTTAGCGATTCCCAGGATTTCAAATATTCATCCATTTCTTCTAGGTTTTCAAACTTGGTAGAGTATAGGTTTTTGAAGTATTCCCATATGATTTTCTGGATCTTTTCCTTGTCTGTTGTGATATTTCCCTTTTCATCACAGATTGTATTGATTTGGGGTTGTTCCTTCTTTCTTTTGGTTAACTGGGCTAGAGGTCTATCTTGTTTATTCTTTCAAAGAACCAACTTTTAGATTCATTGATTTTTTTTTGTTTTGTATTATTTTCTTTGTTTCTATTTCATTGATTTCTGCTCTAATTTTTGTTATTTCTTCCTGTCGCATTTAGGGTTCATCTGTTGTTGCCTCTCAAGTGCTTTTAGCTGCAGTGTTAGATCATTCACTTGTGCTCTTTCTATTTTTCTAATGTAGGCACCCAGGTCTATAAACTTACCTCTTAGGACTGCTTTTAAAGTATCCCATAGGTTTTGTTGTGTTGTATTGCAATTGTCATTCAGTTCTAGGAATGCAAAAATAGGTAGGCCTGATTGTACATGCCTTTAATCTCAGTACTGGGAGGTAGAGGCAGGAGGATCTCTGTGAGTTCAAGGCCAGCCTGGTCTATGCAGCGAGTTCCAGGCCAGCTGGGACTACAGGGAGACCCTGTCTCAAAAAGACCAAAAATAAATAAATCAATAAAATAAAAATAAAAAATAAATTTTGTCTGAAAAAAGGTAGGAGTTTTTTTTTTTTTTTAAGTACTTATTTTAGAATAAAACTAGTAATTGTGGACCAGGAAAATAGCTCAGTTGATAAAGTGGTTCTCTTCCAAGCATGAGGGCCTGAGTTTGGCCCCCCTAACTTATGCGGAAATGCTAGATGATGTGCTGAATGTTTGTAACACAAGCAGCAGGAGGCAGAGATGGGAGGATCCCTGGGTCTGATGGCAGCCATACTAGCTTGATCAGTCAGTTCCCAGCCAGCGTGAGACCCTGCTCAGAGAACTGCATGGCTCCTGAAGGCCACACACACACACACACACACACATACACACACACACGCACACATACACACACACACGCACACACACAAGCACTAACAATTGAAAGAGCTTGTTTGGAATTTTCAATAAATAAATTACTAGTATAATATATGTTTGATAAAGGAAGAATGCAACAAATCTGTTGGAAAAAAGTTCTGGATTTATTCAGTTCAGGACTTAGGGGGAAATCATTACTTGAAAAATTAAAAATTTAGAGTTTTACTCTATACATATCCATATTATTTTCAGATATGTTTTAATGCATAAAACAAATTCTCAGAAAGATTCTGGGCGTGGTGACTGGGATTTATAATCCCAGTACTGAGGAAGGTGAGCCAGTTGTGAGCTGGAGACCAACCTGAGTGACATGGTGGGTTCTGGGGCAGCTTGAGCTACAGAGCAAGACCCTATTTCCAAAAAAAGGGACTAGGATGAAACTTAAATATTTGACCTAAGTTCAGTGCGAAAGACTTTCTAAGCATAAAAGTAGAAGCCATGTAAGGGGCTATATGATGGCTCAGTGGGCAAAGACCCCTGCCACCAAGCCTGACAACTTGAGTTCAATCCCTGGGACATGTTATGGAAGGAGAGAATCAACTCCTACAAGTCATCCTCTGACACCCCCCCACATGCTCTTTGGCACATATGCATGCATTAAAAAATATGCAGAGGGGGCTGGAGAGATGGCTCAACAGTTAAGAGTACAGACTGCTCTTGCAGAAGACCCAGATTTGATTCCCAGCACCCACATGGCAGCTAAGAACCGTCTTTAAACTGGGTGTGGTGGCGCACACCTTTAATCCCAGCACTAGGGAGGCAGAGGCAAGTGGATCTCTGTGAGTTCAAGGCCAGCCTGGTCTACAGAGTGAGTTCAAGGCCAGCCTGGTCTACAGAGTGAGTTCCAGGCCAGCTGGGGCTATAGGGAGACCCTGTCTCAAAAAAGAAAAATGCTCATTCTGATCCGTGGGATAATATGTAGCAGAGATGTCTTTCTTTGCTAATTATAATGTTCCCCTTATAATGTTTACTCCTCTTTTCCCTCTTTTAACTTTCAAATTTTGTAATAAGCTGCCATATTGGCCTATACAGACAATGTATTGGGGGAATCTCTGTGAGCTCAAGGTCAGCCTGGTCTACATAGTAAATTCCAGGTCAGCTGGGGCTACAGGGAGACTCTAGCTCAGAAAGAAAGAAAGAAAGAAAGAAAGAAAGAAAGAAAGAAAGAAAGAAAGAAAGAAAGAAAGAAAGAAAGAAAGAAAGAAAGAAAGAAAGAAAGAAAGGAAGGAAGGAAGGAAGGAAGGAAGGAAGGAAGGAAGGAANGTCTTTTCGAGACAGGGTCTCCCTCTGGCCCCAGCTGTCCTGGAACTCACTCTGTAGACCAGGCTGGCCTTGAACTCACAAAGATCCTCCTGCCTTTGCCTCCCAAGTGCTAGGATCCAAGGCATGCGCCACCACGCCCGGCTTAAATAAAGCAGTCTTTGAACAAAGGTACTTCCCAAAATAATTTCACTTCTAAGAACCTATTGTACTGAAATAGAGATATACACAAAATAATTAATCCATTTATAGATCAAGCCAAATATATTTAGCCAGACATCCAGTGTTAAGGACAAGGGGAAAATACAATGTATCATTCTATTAAAAGAAAAAAGAGACAAGATACAACATATACAATGTGAGATATTTTCCAAAAACTGTCCCTTAGAAAAGGATTCATCCTTTTTTATAGAGGTTTTATAGAGGCTTCTCTAGTATGAAGTAATATCTCGACAGGGTAGTAGTGACTGTGGAGGACACACTAGCCTGGAATAATCTGATATTGGTGTTTAGAGAGGTCACCTGATGAAAGAGGAGGTGAAGAAATTTCATACAAGTTGAAGAATTGTTCCTGGAGATGATTTCATCGTTTCATGTTAGATATTATGTTAATCTTTTTAAAGATCATTTGAGATAGCTCAGCTAGTAAAGTACCTGTCATAAGGACCTGAATTTGCTCCTCAGAATCCATATAAAAAACAGGGGAGGCAGAGACAGGCTGATACTTGAGGCTCCGTTCTTGATACTTGAGCCAAAATAGCCTAACAGCAAGTTACAAGCTAGTGAGAGACTCTCTCAAAATTCAAGGTGATGACACCTGAGGAAGGACATCAGAGGAATGACACCCAAAGTTGTCATCTGGTGAAATATGTGCACACACACTGGCACACAGTGTATCTACATGAATGAAAATGAACACATACACAAACACACACAGAGAGATCACTTGGAAAACATACCAGTTACTGGATATATTTTGATTAAGAGAGTAGGTTGTTTTTTTTTTTAAAGAAAGGCAAGAAATAACAAGATGACAGAATACAGTGAAATTATGTGATTATGTGATTTGTATGCAATGAAGAGACCAGGGGAATCATCAAAGGCTCTACCTGTTATTTTTTTTTCTATATCCATTCAGTTCAGAGTTAAGTATCATCTCATTCCATCAGAGTCCATTTCCTTCTGTTAGTTATAGAATGTTATTTTTTAATTTCATTTTTATTTCTGTGTATGTGTGTTTGTGCATGTGTGTGCACATTCATACACACATTCAGACAACAGTACACATGTGGTCAGAGAACAACTTTCTCCCTCTACAGTAAGACTGGGGAGCCAGGGATCAAGATTCAGTTGTCAGGCTTGCACAGCAAGCGCCTCTACCTGCTGAGCCATCTCGCCGGCCCTTTGTTAGCTTTTACTACCATTACATAATATAGAACACATGTTTTTCAAGATTTGCCTTTGTAACTTAAAAATAGAGTTTATGTAAGAACATAAAAGTTCACTTGATTTCTGCAATATGAAACATTTAATTTTGTTGATAAAATGTTGCCAGGGGTCAAGGCCTTCAATAGTAGATAAATATCATTGAATTTTAGAAATGAAAAGTACTTAGCCGGGCATGGTGGTGCACACCTTTAATCCTAGCACTTGGGAGGCAGAGGCAGGGGCAGGCGGATCTTTGTGAGTTCAAGGCCAGCCTAGTCTACAGAGTGAGTTCCAGGAGAGCTGGGGCTATAGGGAGACGCTGTCTCAAAAACACCAAAACAAAAAAAAAAAAGAAGGGCTGGAGAGATGGCCTAGAGGTTAAGAGTGCCGACCGCTCTTGCAGAGGACCCGGGTTCGATCCCCAGCACCCACATGGCAGCCGAGAACCGTCTGAAACTCCAATTCCAGGAGAACTCCAATTCCAGGGGAATCCGAGACCCTCTTCTGACCTCCGTGGCATTGCACGACACGGGTGCACAAACTTGCATGCAGACAGTACATTCATACACATACAGAAATAAATAAATAAAAAAAAAAAAAAAAGAAATGAAAAGTACCTAATAGGATCCAATTGTACCTGTTTTCTGCCTTGACCTAAATGAGGCTGACTATTGTCAAGTTCATATTTAACAAGTCATTGAGTTAGATATTCTTGACTCTTTTGCTGAATACATTCTCATAACAATATGTGTGTCAGTGGTTTAGCTTTTAATACACTGAATTTATTTTTATGTAATTGTTAAAAACAATCACAGTGGGAGGAATTGTTTCCCTTATTGTTCATAGAAGGAAAAAATTGCTCATATACATGAATAATCTTTGCAGTAACAATATATAAAATCTCATTTTTATTTATGTTTTATGTTTATGAGTAGACGTAAGTGCACATGTGTCATGTAGTGCCCAAGGGGATCAGAGGAGGGCATTGGATACCCTGGAACTGGAGTTAAGGATGATTGGCCATCACCATGTGGGTGCTGAGAACCAAACCCCGGGCCCTCTGCAAGAGCAGCTGAGCTCTTAACTGCCGAGCCATCTCTCTAGCCCTCCAATTTAATTTTTAACATACCAAAATTGATATGATTATGATTAGACGTATTTTGTTCTTATCTCTGAAAACAGAATTCTTCTTTTAGTTTTAATTACAGAGTACTTTAGACTTGTTTGTTATATTAACTTTTCTTTTTGTATTTTTAAGGCTGGCTTGAGTCTTCGTAAAGTAAACAGGCATGTAGACTTTCCACTTACCCTTGATTTAGCACCATTCTGTTCTGCTACTTGTAAGGTACAGTATATTAAGATATTAATTAACTTACAAGTAATATGCTTACATGCATTCTGTGATACGTTTATTAGGCCATGTTTTTGTTTAAATAAGCTTCTCTTCTGAAAAGAACTTTAGTAGTGAACTTAAATGAGTAAATGTGACAAATTAATATATTGAATGTGACTTTTGTCCTTTGGAAGAAAGATAAATAAGGCATTAGGTATGCATCATGAAACTGAAAGCTACCTGTCAAAGCTATTAGTAGATGACTGCTGAGGGGAGTGAGCAGGCTTGCTTTCTGTCCTGTGTTCCTGCTGAGGAAGCTGCTTAAAGAGTTACAGTTTTTAGCACTTGTGCAGGTCTATCTGTTTTGCAAATACTCATACTAGTGCATTGTTTTTCATGCCATTTCACGTACAGTACTGATAGAATTGCTAATGCCTTGCTAGCAAGCTTTATCATTGTTTACATGTAAGAATTAAGTAGGGGGTTGGAGAGATGGCCCAGTGGTTATAAGGGCACTGGCTGCCCTCATAGAGAACCCAGGTTTGATCCCCAGCACCCAGATGGCAGCTAACAACCAACCATCTGTAACTCTAGTTCCAAGGGATTTGATGCCCTCTTCTGATTTCTGTGGACGTTGCACTACATAGGTTCACTTACATACATGGAGGCAATACACTCATACACATAAAATAAAAATAATAAATAAAAACATTAAAAAATAATAAAATATTTAAAAAAAGAATTATGTAGGTAAAATTGATGACCTTTTCTTGAGGGAAACAGTTTTAGGGCAATATCTTGTCCTGTTCATGATTACTGGCTAGAAATCCAGGTTTTGCAGTAGTAAGCAATGGATACTTATTGAACTTGATAAATTCAACACATGGATTAAATTACAATGAAATTTTCTGGTAGATCTAATTTTTCTAAAGTAGAATACCAATGTTATCAGTTATTAATACTCAGTATTTCAAGAATTATCTAATATGGCAAATAAGAATGAAATTTAATAAGTACCATGTTTAGTTTATAAGATCATTGAAAGTATCTGTTTTAGGGATTGAAAAGAAGGCTGAGAGGTTAAGAGCACTGACTCTTCTTGCAGAGGGCCCAGGTTCAATTCGCAGCATCCACATAGTGGTTAACCATCTGTAACTCCAGTTCCAGGGCAGGAGATACCCTTTTCTGACCTCTATGGGCATTGCACAACACAGATGCATCCACCTACATGCAAGCAATACACTTGTACACATAAATAAAAATAATAGCTAGGTGTGGTGGTACACACCTTTAATAAGCACTTGGGAGGCAGAGGCAGGTTGATCTCTGTGAGTTCAAGGCCAGCCTGGTCTACATAGTGAGTGTGAGTTCCAGGCCAGCCAGAGATACTAGGAGACTCTGTCTCAAAAAATACAAATTAATTAATTATATAAATAAATAATTTTTAAAAGAATTCTAAATTATGTATGCCAGAATTCTTATGTATGCCAGCAATTCTAAAGAATTTCTAACATACATAAAAGTAGGTGGAGTTGTACAACAAATCTCCACAATCCAGTCTTAAAGTCTCAGGTCTGTGTAGTCTTGCCCCATTCACATGCTTTTCTCCTTTATACTGTATTATTATTTTGAAGAAAGTATCAGGTGCATATCACCTATAAATATTTCATGATGTATGTCTAAAATACAACAGTTATTCTCTGACCTTTTTTGGTTTTGGTTTGAGACAGGACCTTGCTATGAAGCCCAGGCTAGTCTGAATTCATGATCCTTCTGCCTCAGCCTCTCAGCTGCTGGGATTACAGGCGTATGCCACCATATACTTTGCTTTTGCAAATGTGGATTGCTTTTGGTGGGATTGGAGGTCACAGTTGAACCCAGAGTATCACACATGTGAGACAAGTGCTCTGCCACAGAGCTATCCCTAGCCCTCCCAATCCATTTTTAACTGAACTACATCATTTAATATGTCCTTCATGCCATCCATCATATTTCTTCTTGTCTCAAAAATGTGACTTTTTTTAAAATGAATCAATTTTCAAATAAAGGTCACTGTACTAATTAGATGGTATCTTTTATTTAGATGGTGTCTTTTTTTTAAGTAGGCACAGTATCAAAATTTTTAATTATTCTTTTTTTTAGATAGTGTCTTTTAAGGCTATCTTAATGCATAGCTTCTTTTTCATTCTCCTTTTGGAATTTACTTGTTGAAGAGACAGGCTCATCTTTTGTATAATTTAATTTTGATGAGTATTCTTTTGTCTTATTTCCTACATACATTTGCATTTAAGGAGGATTCAAAAGATTCAGATTTTATTTTTCCCTACTTTTTTCTTATAAGGCCATTTCTATGGAGCATTTTGTTATTTAATGAGGAAGTGCAGAACATATCAGTTAATGTGTTTCTCTTATTTTCAACAGGATATACATTTGCTTTTTCTTACAGATGTTACTAATTTTTGTTTTGTTTTGTTTTGTTTTGGTTTTCTTGGCTTAAAAGAATGTAACTGTGGGAGATAAAGTTCTCTACAGTCTCTATGGCATAGTGGAACACAGTGGCTCAATGAGAGGAGGTCATTACACTGCTTATGTGAAAGTGAGAGTGCCCTCCAGGAAATTATCAGATCACGTTGGTGGAAGGAAAAATGTACCTGGTAAGCCATCCTAGGTTTGGGGATTTTTTTTTTTTTTTTTTTTTTTTTTTTTGGCTTTCTTTTTTTTTTTTTTTTTTTTTTTTGTTCCAGCTGGCCTGGAGCTCGCTATGTAGACCAGGCTGGCCTTAAACTCACAGAGATCCGCCTGCCTCTGCCTCCCGAGTGCTGAGATCAAAGGCGTCCACCACCATGCCCAGCTATTATTTTAGTCTTAATAATAAAAGAAAGAAAAAATAAAATAATTTATTCTTCCTTTTTTAAAGATGTAAGTTATTATTTTATAGGTACCTCAAGTGACTTCATCTAATCTTAAGTAAAAGTTACAACGAAGTCTGTTTAGATAATTTTCAAGAATCTTAATTATTTCAAACAGCATCCTTTTAGGCAGTATAAAGTGACACTAGTTTTTAAAGTTACTGCAGTGGGGTATTATTTTATTTAAAAATGGCAATTTGTGTGTTGGGTATGTTCGTGTGTGTGCATGTGTGTGTCTGTGTGTGTGTGTGTCTGTGTGTCTGTCTGTGTGTCTGTGTGTATGAATGAGAGAGAGAATATGAATGACTGGGTGGGTGGGGCTGTGCCACAGCTTGCCTGGAGGGCAGAAAGTAGGTTGCAGTTGGCTCTCTCCTTGCACTTTGTTCTCTTGTTTTTGTGCTGTACTACATACTCCAGGATAAATGGCCCAAGAACTGGGCAGGTTTTTTATTTGTGCCTCCTGTCTCTCTGTAGGAGAGCTGAGATTACAGATTCATGACACTGCACTCACCCCTTTTTTGTGTGTGGGTCCTGGGGATTGAATTTGGGTCACTAGTCTTCTGTGGCTAGTGTCTTTGCCCACTAAACTGTCTTCCCCAGGCCCATACCAACATTTTTGAAGCTATACCAGGTCCTCAGAATGGAGTTGGACTTGGAAATTTGCTAGCTTTGCTTGTAAGTAATTAAATTTGTTTTCTTCCCCTCCCTTTATTAGTTTTATTTTAATTTTTTAAGATTTAGTTTTGGCTGGGAGTGGTGGCACATGCCTTTTTAATCCCAGCCCTCAGAAACCAGAGGTAGGCGATCTCTATGAGTTCAAGGTCCGCCTGGTCTACATAGAGAGTTCCAGGAAAGCTAGGGCTACAAGGAGACCTTGTCTCAAAACAACAACAACAAAGATTTATTTCTAATTATGTGTACATGCTTGTATGTGTGAGCTACAATGTGTACATGTGGATGTAGGTGCCCACAGAATCCAGAAAAAGGTATTGGATCCCCTAGAACTGGAATGACAGGCAGTTGTGAGCTGCCCCCCATGGATGCTGGGAACCAAATTCAGGTCCTCTGCAAGAGTACATGCTATCTCTCTGCCCTTTATTAGTTTTTGTACATTTTTTCATTATTATTGTATGTGCATAGTGTGTATGGAGGTCAGACATCACCTTTATAGACTAAGTTCTCCCCTTCCAACCCTGTGTGGGGTATGGGGATTGTTGCTAAAAATGCCTTCTGGGAGGTGTGAGTGGCATCAGTCCCTCTACTCCCTCTTCCCCCCCAGTCCCTAAGGACAAAGTGAGGTACAATTTCCCCAAACCTCAGTTTGGGAAATCCGAGCAAGTTTATTTGGACTTCCTAATTGAACAATGGGTGAGGGGTGACTTACGGAATTCGGGGGGCTCCTCCTACTAAGGCCATGTAAGGCCAAATTCTATATCCTGGCAGGGACCCTGTGACCTCCTAGCAGCTGCATAAGGTGGCAAAAATGCCCTCCTCTCTCTGGCCTTTTCTGCTTATACCTTTAGTTCCTCCCCACATCTAACTCAGGCCAACTGGTTGGTTGAGAGGCAAGGCAGACTCTCCTCTCTGCTCCTTTCTTGCTGAGCATCAACAGTCAACTTTTTTTTTTATCTTTTTGGTCTTTTTGGGACAGGGTCTCCCTGTAGCCCCAGCTGTCCTGGAGCTCACTCTGTAGACCAGGCTGGCCTTGAACTCACAAAGATCCACCTGCCTCTGCCTCCCAAGTGCTAGGATTAAAGGTGTGCGCCACTAAGCCCAGCAACAGTCAACTTTTGTGATGATGTGAGGCAAGCTGGTGCAACCAAACTTGGAGGAAGGCATTGGAGCTGGCCAGGCAGAGGACAGTTCTGTACAACATGGTGGCCAGGATTCCACAGCAAGTGTCTTTACTCACTGAGCCCTTTCTCCCTCCCCTTTAGTGAAAATGGTTCTTTTCTCTGAGAAAGTATTACAAGTAATTACCTAGTAAAATAGTATTTAAATGGCACTAACTATACTTCACTTTATCCCTAGGGACTGGGGAGTAGAGAGAGTAGAGGGATTGATGCCACTCACACCTCCCAGAAGGAATTTTAGCAACAATCCCCATACCCCACACAGGGGTGGAAGGAGAGAATTTAGTCTATGAGGTTGTTCTCTGACCTCCATATTAGTTACCTCCATGTTAGTGCTTTGAAAGAAGTAGTTCATTTTAGGAAATGTTCGATTCAAAAAAACCAGACTCCTAAAATAAAATCGTAGAATTAAATATAGTTGATAATGAGTATGTTGCAATTCACATTTTCAGGTTATCAAGCACACTAACTGTAAAATTACACTTTTTTGTTTTGTTAGGTTTGAAAGAACCTGATGGTGAATCTGGGGGCCACTGGGTCCATGTTAGCGACACTTACGTGCAGGTGGTTCCGGAATCAAGAGCACTTGGTGCACAAGCTTATCTTCTCTTTTATGAAAGAATGTTGTAATTATTTAATTGTTAGTGATAATGGTTAGTTAGCTCATTTTTATGTAATGCTGCCATGGTAACCATAATATGTAATGTACCTTTGTAAGTCTTCACTCTTCTGCAGGAGTAGTGCATCCTTTAAATGTTACTTAACTTTTTCACCATTTGGCGATTCCTTGAAAAATAAATTTATTCATTGCTTTCAAATATATATTCTTAAATGTGAAACATGTTCTTTTTCATGTCCTGGGAAAGATCACACCCCTCTCCCCACCATTGACAGTTGTAATGAAAACCCCTTCATTATGTGGCTTATTAGAATCATTCAGAAATGATCCTAAATCTAATTGATTCTTTAATGTACTGTTTCCTAAATGTGATAAACCTGCCTGAACTCATGTAATACATCCTGTGCCATAATTTAGATCTTTTTTTGCTTTTAGCTTTTTAAAATTTTAGCCATGTTTTGAGTTCACATTTTTATGTGGTTATTTTTCTAGTAAGCAAAAGAAATTTATACCTAGTAAAGAGAAATTATCATTCATGTACCACTATTCCATTTAAAAGCATCTCAGGGTTACCCAGTGGGATATGTGTGTTACTGTGTATAAAACATTGCTGCCAGGCGTGGTGGCGCACACCTTTAATCCTAGCACTCAAGAGGCAGAGGCAGGCGGATCTTTGTGAGTTCAAGGCCAGCCTGGTCTACAGAGTGAGTTCCTGGCCAGCTGGGGCTACAGGGAGAACCTGTCTCGAAAAGACCAAAAAAAAAAAAAAATTTGCTAAACCAATATGAACTAATACCTAATGTAATAACATAATTACTTTGTCATATTTTATATGATTTGGTCATCTAAAAGGTACCACCATAATTTTGGTAGTGTGGATTTATAACTTCTCTATCAATTAGCTTATTGCTCTGAAGTTTTGAGATTATTGAAACATTTAGTATACTAATCAATCATAGCATATTCATGACAAAGTTAAGGATAATTTTCAAGTAGTTGGCTAAGCCCAAAATATAAATACAGATAATTGTAACATGTAGAATTAGTAAATAGAAGTTGATACTCTACATAGGAACACTGAATACATTAAAGTGGAAGGATAACTTTGAAGTATAAACTACCAAGTTATGTTTATAAATGCTAGAGAATTATATTCTTATGCTTATCAGTGGAATATAATATGTTTTCTGCTTCTTCGATAAATATTAAATATGGTTTTGTTTTTGAACAAGCATCATTTAAAGGTTGAGGTGGTTGAGCCAGGTATGGTGGCGCATGAAGGAGGCAGAGGCAGGTGGATCTCTGTGAGATCAAGGCCAGCCTGGTCTACATAGGGAATTCCAGGACAGCTGGGACTACAGGAAGACCCTGTCTCAAAAAAACAACCAAGCAAACAAACAACAAAAATAGTTGCTGTGGCTGTGGATGTAGCACTTGCCCAGCTTTCAGTCTTCAGCACAAACAGAAAAAGTTCAGGGGGACTTGGTTTTTATTTAATTGTACACAAAGGTGGCACTTCTTCTTTCTTTTTAAATAATTAAATAGCAGCAAAAATATGATTTCTTCATCCAGAATTCCAATGACTAAACTGAAAACTTGGCATGAAAATATGAGTAGCTACTCAAAATTCAAACTAATCATGGCTACTTCAATGACAGTATTGAATCAAAACATAATCCAATGATTCAGTATCCTAGTCATTAATTAGTGCCAGTGAGTGATGCTACAGGCAAATGTCAGACAAGTGCCTAGCAAGGCAACAAGGGACAACAGTGATTGTGCGTAACGTGCAGAAACATTTAGCCAAGACTCAACCTTTTCAACAGAAATGTGTGGTAACAATATCAGAGTTACTAGTGCTGCCTTTTGCTATGCAGTGAAATTGTGCTTAGTCTTTAAGACTAATGCAGAAATTTTTTAAAAATACCACCATTGCATAAATTCTACTTTAAGTTGTTGAAGAAGTTTCAATAATTTTTTTTACATTCAAAATGGAGAAATACATCTTTATTTGCAGAGCCAAATTGTGTCCTCCAAAAGGAAGTTTTTATTGTTTTCTGTTTGTCCTCTGTTAACATGAAGACTTCAGTACCAGAGGAATGAATCTGAAACAGATGTGAATGCTGCCACCTCTTTTTTTCTCCTAGAAAACTACTGTGAAGAGGCACACACTTTCATTGGATGGGCATCTTTTTTCCTGTTCGAGTTAGCGGCTCCATGTAGATTACATACCTGGCATGATGACAGTATTGTAGCACCTTTTAACAACAACAAAAAACCCTAAAATCTATATGATTTTAGACACTATTCTAGAGCAAATAACATAGTTTTATTTTCATTACCCCCAGTGTTAAAAAATATATATATTGAGGCCATTCTAAAATGTATTTTCTTATGGCCTAGAGTTTATGAATGGTTTCTCTTGTCATCTGAAAATTGGGGAAAAAAAAGATTTGATTTTGATACTTAGTTCATTTTCAAACTTTTGTAATAGGGAAAAATTACACAAGTCTATACTCAATTTTTTGTTTTTATTTTGAAGTTTTCCAAAGCACATTACGGGGATTTAAAGTTACGAGGTTACTGTAATAACAGTAGTTTCCAGATTACCTCAAGAAACAGTACAAATAAAAAATGATGTTTACAGATCATCAACTCAACTACCATACTGTTTGGCAGGATGAATGTGAAAGATGAAACACAAGCTTTTATTTACAAACTGGTTTACAGGGTATCTCCCCAATTCTCCCCTAGTTTTTCCATATTTAAGATGATAAAATTTTGATGATGTAAAAATTATGTGAATGCTTTTTTACATAACCAAATATATATCTACACTTAAAATTTGTCATTTAATGTTTAAAAAATTATATGAAGGTACCTGTTTAGGTTACCAAAGAGAATAATTGATATCAACATAGAATAATGTACCAACAGAGCTGTTTTACTGTATCTGGTTGCATGTGTGATTACTTTGATTAGTAATTTTATGCAATAGTTGAATAAAATTTCCTGAAGATGAAGCTGTGAAATGTATCCCACATCTGACTTTTATAGTATATAAAATTACATCCTACCTACTTTTAACTTTATACTCATAATTTATTTTTCTCCCTGACATGTGATCAAATAAGCTTAAATCAAATATGTACAATAAAATCAAGCTTTTAGATAGCATCTATTGCATTATTTAAAAAAAAAAAAACTGTTCTAGCAGCTGGAGAGATGGCTCAGCTTTTAAGAGCACTTACTGTCCTTGCAGAGGACCCAGGTTCAAATCCTAGCACTGACATGGTGGCAAATAGCCATCCATAACTCCAGTTTCAAGGGATCTGATGTCCTCTTCTGACCTCCTCAGGCACTGGATGACACAGGTGTACTTACATACATGCAGGCAATATGCTCATACACATAAAATAACAAAAACAATAAAAATTTTAAGTCGGGTGTAATGGCACATGCCTTCAATCCCAGCACTCAGGAGGCAGAGGCAGAGGCAGGTGGATCTCTGAGTTCAAGGCCAGCCTGCATAGTGAGTTCCAGGACAGCTGGAGCTACAGGGAGATCCTGTCTCAAAAAGACCCCCCCCCAAAAAAATGGGGGGGGGCTGGAAAGATGGCTCAGCGGTTAAGAGCACCGACTGCTCTTACAGAGGACCTGGGTTCAATTCCCAGCACCCACATGGTGGCCAAGAACCATCATTTTTTTTTGTATGTGTATGAATATACTGTCTGCATGTAGGTTTGTGCACCCGTGTTGTGCAATGCCGCGGAGGTCAGAAGAGGGTCTCGGATTCCCCTGGAACTGGAGTTCTCCTGTATTTGGAGTTACAGACGGTTCTTAGCCGCCATGTATGTGGGTGCTGGGGATCAAACCTGGGTCTTCTGCAAGAGCAGTCGGTGCTCTTAACCGCTAGGCTATCTCTCCAGCACCATCTTTAAGCTGGGCATGGTGACGAACACCTTTGATCCTAGCACTCGGGAGGCAGAGGCAGGCAGATCTCTAAGATTTCCAGGCCAGCTGGGGCTATAGGAGAAAACAAAAAACAAAACCAGAAATCTCTCAGGAAGTGAGGAGCCAGGTACAGTGCTTAAGCTTTGAAACCCAGCACTTAGGATGTAACAACAGAAAACACACACTCAAAAAAGTTTTTTTGTTGCTTTTGGTCTTTTTGAAACAGTCTCGGGTAGCCCCACCGGCTGGCCTCTACAGAGATCTGCCTGCATCTGCCTTCTGGGTCCTGTGATTAAAAGTATGACACCATACCCGGCTTAGTTGTTTTTTGTTTTTTTGTTTTGTCTTTTCAGTATACAATATTGTATTGTACTTTCTTTGAGCCATGGTTTCTGGTTTTGTTTTTTTTTCAGTACAATTCTTTTTAAAATATAGGTCTCTTATTTATTTCTAGTCAGATTTGTGCTAGGAATCATACTATAACTTTTTTTTTTGTCTTTTTGATACAGGGTCTCCCTATACCCCCGGCTGTCCTGGAACTTGCTCTGTATACCAGGCTGGCCTTGAACTCACAAAGATCTGCCTTCCTCTGCCTCCTGAGTGCTAGGATTAAAGGCAGGTGCCATCATGCCCAGCTAGAATTTTTTTTTAACATACAGTTCTTATGTTGCTGTATACATTTGCTCTGGACTGGCTCCAGGATTCCCTGCAGATATCCAAATCTGAGGTGCCCTGGTTAGTTTTTATTAATTTTACAGTACTAAAAGTCACCTGGGAAGAGGGCGTCTCAGTTGAGGGGTTTTCCAGATCGGATCAGTCTGTGGCTATGTCTGTAGGGAATTATCTTTTTTTGGGGGGGGGGATTATCTTTGATTATTGATTAAGGGAAGGGTCCAACTCACTGTGGACAGTGCCAGCCCCTAGGCAGGTGGTTCTGGGTCAAATAAAAAAGCTGGCTGAACATGAGCCAGTCAGTAAGCAGTGTTCCCTATGGTCTCCGATTCAGTCCCTGCCTCCAGATTCCTGCCTGGAGTTCTGTCAATAATGGATTCTAACCTAGAAGTATGAGATGAAATCACCCCTTTCCCAGGTCGCTTTGGTCATGGTTCTTAGCAACAGATACATAAACTAGAACATAAGGGTCCTCAGTTACCTTATATAACATGCCCCAGTATTTACACATACTTTTAACCATCTCTGGCTTACTTAGAATGTTCAATACAGTCTAAACTGCTGTGGAAACAGCTGTTACACTATGTTGTTTAATAATAAAAAACATGGGGGCTGAAGAGATGGCCTAGTGGTTAAGAGCGTCGACTGCTCTTGCAGAGTTTGATCCCCAGCACCCAAATGGCAGCTGAGAACTGTCTTTAACTCCAGTTCCAGAGGAAGCCGACACCCTCTTCTGACCTCCATGGCATTTCACGACACAGGTGCACAGACCTACATGCAGATGTTATATTCATACACATACAAAAAATAAAATTTTAAAATAATAAAAACAGCCAGGCATGGTGGCACACGCCTTTCTTTAATTCTAGCACTTGGTAGGAAGAGGCAGGCAGATCTCTGAGTTCAAGGCCAGCCTGGTCTACAGAGTGAATTCTAGGACAGCTGGGAGTTCTACGACAGCTGGGACTACAGGGAGACCCTGTCTCGAAAAAGAAAAAAAATCAGATTTAAAAGAGTTGACTGCAAGCTGGGCATAGTGGCACTCGCCTTTAATCCTAGCACTCGGGAGGCAGAGGCAGGTGGATCTTTGGAGTTCAAAGTCAGCCTGGTCTAGAGTAAGTTCCAGGACAGCTGAGGCTACAGGGAGACCCTATCTTGAAAAGCACAAAAAGAAAAAAAAAAAAGTTGATTGCTTCTAGTCTCTCCTGTTTTGGTTTTCACAAGCCACCTATCTTTTTGATCTTTCGCCTCCCATCCCTTCTTCCCCAGCACAAGATCTCACTGTGTTTCCCAGGCTGGTCTTGAACTCCTTGTGCTCAAGTGATCTTCTGCTTCAGCTTCCAGAGCAAGTTGGACTCCAGGCATGTGCTGTTGGACTTAACGGTCATGACTTTATAAACTTCCCTCCCAGAAAAACAAAGGACAAATGGTATTACTCATCTGTGGATGCTAGCACCAATTACCTAGTTGTAAGGCAAACTGAGCAACGTTAATGTGATCTGAAAACAACTGTGCTTTTATATTATGAATCCCTAAACATGTTCTAGAACTAAGCTAGCATTTATTTTCAGAGTTAGGAAGCTTTGGTATATGGATGAAGGATCTGTATGTATATTTTATGGGAGTGCTTCTTAGTATTTCTTATGCAAGGCTGCTTGAGCTTTTGTACAAGCATTTTCTAAAATATTATAAAGTAGGGGCTGGAGAGATGGCCTAGCGGTTAAGAGCATCTACTGCTCTTGCAGAGGACTGGGGTTCAATTCCCAGCACTCACATGGCAGCTGAGAACCGTCTTTGACTCCAGTTCCAGGGGAATTCAACACCCTCTTCTGACCCCCACGGCATTGCATGACATGGGTACACAAACCTACATGCAGACAGTACATTCATAGACATATAAATAAAATTTAAAAAATAAAATATTATAAAGTAGTTAAAAGTATCAGGCTGGTGTAACTTAATCTTTCTGAATGCTTAACAACCATATTTAATGTCCATACCAATTTGGCCAAAGGTCTTAAGGGCTAACTTTGTTCCTTGCCCTCAGAGGTCAACTAAGTCCCAGGGGACTATGCATGGGGCATCTCTTGAAATGTCCTGCAAATGTGAGTCACCAGTCTTCCTGTGCAGGGAGGTCTTGGAGATCCACTAATGGGACTTCAGCCAGTGTCTAGTCTATAAAGAGGAAAGTCTGCTCATGCTTCAAAAACGGAAGCCTGGTCTAGCAAGACCTGACTTTGTCCTCGAATGGATGGAACTGGTGATTGAAAAGTCAAAAGGACCCAGGGGCTCCCCCGCCAAAAAAAAAAACCTGAGTGACCCTTGAGGACCAGATCCTCAACTGACCTTGAGAAAACAAAAACCTTGGTTAATCTGAGCTAACCGTGTGGCCTTAAACATCCAAAAGGAAAGTATAACCAGAAATAAATAGTCCTGAGAAATTGTACTTCAGACATAAATCTTGAGATCTTAGTAAAAAGACAAAAGAGCACAGTTGTTTTGCCTGTCTTACTGGCAAGTGCAGCCACGCTGTGGCTACCACTGCTTTTGCCATCCTTCAGAAGACAGCTTTTCAACCTTCCAATGTGGACTGAAGATTCATGTCTCTCCAAGAATCCTCCAAACTTTCAGTGCCAGGTGGGGACTGCTGAGACATCCAACTTGTGGACTGAGCTACTACTGGGGTTTCCACTTCTTCAGAGTATAGACTGCCATTGTTGGACTACCCAGGCTGTATCATGGAGACCAGTACAGGAAGATCAAGACAGGACGTGGTGCTTACTGGACCTCATTTGGTGACCATGGGAAGGGAAGACCCCAGTGTGGAGCACAAGGGCAGAACTGATGGTGGTTTGGGCTTGCCAAGGAGGAGCCTTCAAACATGACATCTTTCAGCCTAATAAAGAAAAAATAAACCTCATAAGCTGAAGATGCTAAAACCTATGATATATGTGGCATGCATATGTGCATATTTTGGAGTGATGCATATTGGAAGGAATAAACAACAAAAGAACAACAGAAAAGTCTGTGTCAAAGAACTGACTGAAATGATGAACTTCTGCTCCAAACAGTCAACTTCTGCATTGAGAATTTTGAGAGAGACTGAGAAAAAGATGAAAAACATGTTTGGCAGAATGCATGAGCTCTGGTGGGGTGGGAGGGCAGGGAGGAGGGCACCGGTCTAGATTTTATTTGTAATGTAACTTGATTTGAATGAAATGCACAGAGCTTCAATAAAATATTGGCTTAAAAATACCTTGCCAAATGCATCCAACAGCATCTGCTATCCTCTAGTATCTTGTTTTCAACCTCTTCCATTAGCTAGACATTTATTATGTATGTTATTGCCTCCCAGATTGTGGTGTGTCACCGTTAAATCTAGTGTTTTACCATAGTGTAATTCTGTGACACTTTCTGGGGAGACTTAAAACAAATGTCTACTCACTCCAGATAGGGAACCAATGACAGACTAAAGTAAGGAGAGCACCAAAATCCGATGCAACGAGCAACTGAGTTTTACTGGTTATTTGCAGGAGTGTGGGTGAGGGGGTACTTACAGAGGTAGAAATGACTCAAAGACAGCTGTGTCAACAGAAGCCTACCTCAGCGTAGGTGGTGGCTGGGAACTCAGAGCTCACTGCACAACTTGTAGGCAGCTCATCGGGTTGGAGGGTGTCTCCTTCAGGAAGCCCAGCTGGTCTCTGCTTCTTCCAGATAGGTGGATGGGCCCCTCTCTCTCCCAGGCAGCTCCACTGGTCTGAGAGTCTCTCTCAGCAGTCCCTACTGCTCATATATGCTTAGAGAAGCCTAGTGAATCTGTCAGTTTCAGGAACTTCCTGAAAGCCTTTGGGTTGTTTACTTCTTGCATATTACAGAGGATCTTCCTTATAGGATGGAATATTTCACCACTCTTTAGAACATCTTGTACTTAACCAACTTCTAAGCTAATACATATTTTGAGCTATTTTTTTTTTATTTGAGTAGCACCCAATTCCCATAACTAATGTCTATCCCTCAAAATAGCCTTATGCTGTATTAACAAATGACTTCAGAATTTCAGCAGTTTATTTTCTGGATTTGGGCCTATTTCTGGCAGTTGTTCACCATTAAGCAGCTCAGAGATCCAGGCTGGCAGAGGATGTGCCTGTTCTCTAAACCATGCGTTATCTTACCTTCCTGCATGACTGAAGCATGCATAATAGGGAAGAAGTACCAGGTCTTGTAAGCAAGAGCCGCTACATTTAATCTGCCGTGCAATGGCCAAAACTAATTCACAAAGTCCTACCTAATTTTAAAGAGCTTAGAAATGTGTTCTTTTTTTTTTTTTTTTTTTTTTTTTTGAGACAGGGTCTCCCTATAACCTAGCTGGCCTGGAACTCTGTAGACCAGGCTGGCCTTGAACTCACAGAGATCCTTTTTTTTTTTTCTCCTTTCTTTCCTTTTCTTCCTTTTTCCTTCCTTTTCTTTTTTCCTTCCTTCCTTCCTTCCTTTCTCTCTCCCTTCCTTCCTTCCTTCCTTCCTTCCTTCCTTCCTTCCTTCCTTCCTTCCTTTCTTTCTTTCTTTCTTTTTCTTTCTTCCTTTTTTGGAATTTTTGAGACAGAGTCTCCCTTTAGTCCTAGCTGGCCTGGACCTTACTCTGTAGACCAGGCTGGCCTTGAACTCTCAGAGATCCGCCTGCCTTTGCCTCCCGAGTGCTGGGATCAAACTTGTGTGCCACCACTTCTGGAACAAATTTTTTTTTTTTTAGATAGAGTTTTACCATGTAGCCCTGGTTGACCCTGAACTCTATGTAGACCAGGCTGACCTCAAACTCAGTAACCTGCCTCTGCCAGCACCACACCCAGTACCAGCACCACACCCAGTGTCCATAAAGTAATTTTTTTTGTGTCTTTTTCGAGACAGGGTCTTCCTGTAGCCCCAGCAGGCCTGACGCATAGGTTTTCTTTTTTATTTCGTCTCCCTGTAGTAACTCATTATGTAGAGATCTGCCTGCTTCTGCCTCCCAAGTGCTGGGATTAAAGGCGTGTGCCACCTGGCCTGGCTCGAATAGGTTTTCTTTTTTTTTTTAGATTTTATTTATTTTGTATGTGTATGAATGTACTGTCTGCATATAGGTTTGTGCACCGTGTCGTGCAATGCCGCCATGTGGGGTGCTGGAGATTGAACCCGGGTCCTCTGCAAGAGCAGTCAGTGCTCTTAACCGCTAGGTTATCTCTCCAGTCCCCTCAAATAGGTTTTCTTTAGTCACATAGCCGTGCATTTATTTCTACAGTTATTTGCTGTTTCTTGTGCACAGTTCTCAGAGACTTAGATTTCTAAATTCAGTCTTTCTTCGGCCACACTGAAATAGTCTGGAAAGGCACTTTCCAGAATTTAGTCTAAAAATACTATTTTTATTAACTATTTTATTCATCCATAATTTGTTTGGACCCAATCCATTCCTCGTTCCCTGCCCACCCATTTCTATTTCTAAGCATTCTTGTTTCTCTTGTAAGGAAGCTCCTGGGCTAGATATTGACACTTTGGCTACAAGAACATTCATTTTAAAACACCATGGAGTGTTTTTTGGGGAAGTACACTGCTTGCAGGCTTTCGGAGGCCATCTTGTAGTCGTGTCAAAAAGGACCTGGATACCAACCTTGCAGACCGGGTCAATTTTTTTCTAAAGATCACAGAGAAATACTGAAACATCTAGAATAGCGAAGTTGAGCTGAGCCCACGAGGGGGCGCGATGTTCGGAGGTTAACAAAGAGGAAAGTTCCCTACGGGGTCGACTGAGACTAGCACCAAGCATCCTCAATCTTTGCGTCCTAGAGTGGACCTGAGCCTGGCGCCTTACAAGCTTCCGGTCAGATGCTGACAAACTGGCCTGAAGCGTTGCCAGGGCCAGGAGCAAAAGCGGAATTAGCTGGGATTGAGCTTGGAGCCCCTCCGAGTCTGAAAGTAGAGCCGCCAACTTGCCCTCTTTGCCAAAGCAGGAAATGGTCCTAGGAGAGCGCGCACTTTTTCTTGAAAGAGGGTTACATTACTAAAGTTAAGAACTTGAGGGTGCGCTTTGCGCCCACCGAACAGATGATATTGTGTAAGAGCTCGACGCAGGATTAAGACTTTAAGACAAATATTCAGTGGCAGAAATTGAGGAGGGTTTTCCCGTTAAAAAAATGGCGCAGACACATGTCAAGCTAGTACGGTCACTTGCTCACAAGCCTCGGTGAGGGCAAGCATGGCTTCAGATGACCAGCGGATGTTTATTATTCACTTCCGGGTGAGACCAATCGGGCGCCATCTTGTCTTGTTCATGAAGCATCGAAAGGTTTGGAGAGGTATTACAGGAACGGTGGTGACTGCGGTGTTCCGGAACCCAAGTAGGTAAGTGGTGAGCAGCTACACAGGGGCCCTTGACAGAGTACTAAAATCTTCCTGGCGTGTGTGGCGAAGGCAGCGCGACGTAAACTGCGTTCGCTGCTTGGCGCGACCGCTCCAACCTTATTCCAGTAAAGCACCGGCGTCCGCCTGCGCCAGTGAACTAGAGAGCGTCTCACACAGAAAGTAAATGTTCTTAGTAAAGAGTCCTCAGGACAGCTTCTTCGAACTAAGAGTTTCCTTTTGGAGAAGGGACTTACTGGGCTCTTCCCCGGCCGTTAAGTACTGCGCGTGCGCAATGGGAACTCTTAAGGGAAGGGGGTGCTGCGGGACGGAGGAGGCGGGGGCCGGGACCTGGAACTTATACGGCGCGACTCAGACTGCGCAGGCGCGGCCCAGAGCGGCTGCATCCAGTTAAAGGAAGATTCGGATATGGTTGTCTAGTTTCTTTTCCTTGTGTTCTTATCCAGTGATGTTTATTTTATGTTAAGCATCACAAAGGAGACATACTAGTTGTTTCTTCCAATTGTGCATATACTGAACAGATTGATCTAAACAAATTGAGCACTGGACGCATTTTGATTATGCTTGGTTAAATTATTTTTTTTTTATGCTTGGTTAACTATTCCATTAATCTTTTTTTCTGTTCTTTAGAAAATATAGTTATAAACTTGGAATTTCTTGAGTACAACAAAGCAAAACCATACCAGAACACTAAGAAATTTTATTTGTGGGGCTGTTTTTGGTTTGGGGTTTTTGTTTTGTTTTGTTTTGTTTTGTTTTGTTTTGTTTTGAGACAGGGTCTCCTTGTAGCCGCAGCTGGCCTTGAAGTCACAATATAGACCAGGCTGGCCTTGAACTCACAGAGATCCGGCTGCCTCTGCTTCCCCAGTGCTGGAATTAAGAAATTAAACCCCAACATGGGGTTGTGTTTTTCTTTTTTTCTTTTCTTGACAGGCTCTCCTTTTAGTCGCAGCTGACTTGGAGCTCGCTCTGTAGACCGTGCTGGCCTTGAACTCACAGAGATCTGTCTGCTTCTGGCTCCTGAGTGCTGGGATTAAAGGAGTGCGCCACCATGCCTGGCTTGGGGTTGTGTTTTTCAATCATCAAGAGAAACTAATAGTAAAAAGTTCTTTTAGGATATTCTTAGAAGCACTATTTAAAAACTATAAACTTTATATTTTAGAACTTTTTTAGTTATAGGAAAATTGGATTGCTACCACCCCTACCCTGTTCCCCCTCAGTAACATTTTTGTTTCAATTAATGGACTTAACATTAGTAAGTAATTAACTGGTAGCTTATTTCTACTTCTGTAGTTTTAAAGACTTTTTTTTTTTTTTTTGTCTTTTTCAAGACAGGGTCTCCCTGTAGCCCCAGCTGTCCTGGAATTTGCTCCATAGACCAGGCTGGCCTTGAACTCACGAAGATCCGCCTGCCTCTGCCTTCCAAGTGCTAGGATTAAAGGGGTGCGCCACAACGTCTGGCTCAAGACTAATTTCCTTTTAATTTTTCATTTATTATCTATTTGTGAGAGAGAGCGAGCTCAAGTATCATAGCGCATGTGTAGTGGTCAGAAGATAGTTTGCAGTAGTCAGTTCTCTTCAACCATGTAGGTTCTGGAAATCCATCTCAAGTCATCATGCTTGGCAGCAAGTACCCTTACCGCTCAGTCATCTCAGTACCCCTATTTCATTAGTTTTTATCCAAAATTCTTTTTCTGTGCCTTAGATTACATTATATTTAGTTGTCAGTGCACTTTTTGAGTTCTCTTAGTTGTGACAGTTTCTCAGGCTTTCTTGATTTTGGTTGTGTCTGGGCTAAATTACGTGACTCTCTTTCTATGTTGAATTCCAAAAAATTTGACCCTATTTGGAGATAGGGTCTTTTAATGAAGCAAAAAAGAGGTTATTAGAGTGGAATATAATCCAATATGACTGGTGTCCTAAGAAAAGACTAAGACCCAGGGGGAAGACTATCTTTAGGCCAGGGCTACATTTACATATATATATATATTTTTTTTTATTAATTTTATTTCTGTATGTGTATGAATGTACTGTCTGCATGCAAGTCTGTGCACCCGTGTCGTGCAATGCCGCGGAGGTCAGAAGTGGGTGTCAGATTCCCCTGGAGCTGGAGTTCTCCTGGAATTGGAGTTTCAGACGGTTCTCAGCCGCCATGTGGGTGCTGGGGATTGAACCCGGGTCCTCTGCAAGAGCGGTCGGCGCTCCTAACCACTGGGCCATCTCTCCAGCCCCTATATATTTTTTTATTTTATGCATATGACTGTTTTACCTGCAGGTGTGTATGTGTACCATGGAACTGGAGTTGCAAGCTACCATGTTGGTGCTAGGGAGCAAACCTGGGTCCTCTGCAAGAGCAGCTATTGTTCTTAACTGCTGCGACATCTCTCCAGCCCCATAGCATTTTAATACTTACGCTGCAGATATATTCATCCATGGTTTAAGTCTCTGGAAGGGAATCTCTGGACCAGAGAGATGTGTTCATAATTTTAATACAACACTGTAATGCTAAATTATATTCAAAAGATCCAAATATTTGGTGGGTTCTGTAAACCTCATCGAATAGTCATTGTTGGTAGCCAAATCACTACTCCAGATTTATTTTTTGTTGTTGTTGTTGTTGTTTTTTGGTCTTTTTGAGACAGGGTCTCCCTGTAGCTCTGGCTGTCCCTGAACTCACTCTGTAGACCAGGCTGGCCTTGAACTCACAGAGATCCGCCTGCCTCTGCCTCCCAAGTGCTAGGATTAAAGGCATGTGCCACCATGCCTGGCTCCACTCCAGATTTAATTAAAACATTGTAAGAGCTCTTGATACCTTGACTTTCATTATCATCTTCATACAATATGTTCTGATGGTACTTAGATCCCCTTCACTATCTGATCCTCCCCTCTTGCCCTCACCCAATTTAATGTGCTCTGTTATGTATATAATAAGGCCTATACACAGACATTTGTGTCCCCAAATGTCCTTCAGTGTGGGTCCATCCACTGGAGCCTGGTTAACCTACCAAGAGTGACATTTTTGAAAAAGACTTGACTCCCTCCTTCCCAGCAGCCGTTAGTTGCCCCGTGTAAGGTTGGGCTTTCTTACCCACATCCCATGTCTCTGCTGAGATTTTTGTCTGATATTAGCTTGTATGGGACTTGTACATCCTGTCACCATTGCTGTGAGTTTATGAGTAAGTGACCAGCAGTCCAGAAAGCTTGTTCCTTGTGGTTATCTACCATCTGTGGCTCTTACAGTCTTTCTGCCCCCTTTTCCAAAATGATCCCTAAGCCGTGGGAGGCAGAAGTTTGAAACAGGTATTCTATTCCAGGATAAGCATTTTGCAGCCTCTTGTTCTCTGCACAGTGGCCAGTGTGAGCTCCTCTGTTAATCACCATCTGCTGCATAAGGACATTTCTCTGGTGAGAGTTGAGAGATGCATTAATATATGAGTATAACAGTAAGTCATTAGGAGTCAGTTTAATACTATAACTATTAAGCCCGAAATTAATATTAAGCTCTCTCCTGTGCCCTGTGACTGGTCTAGCCTCAGATTCCTAGGCTTAATATCAGTTACAGGCTTCATCCCATGAAGTGGACCTTAAATCCAGTTAGAAAGTGATTGTTTGTTTACTCCCTTATTTGTTCAAGGATTGACTTTGTGGCCATATTTTACCAGGGCAGTTGTAGTTTATAGGACTCACAACTGCAATAAGGTTGATGATTTTCCTCTCTTGACGCTGCTGACTGGGGTTCCATAGACACTGAAACAATACTGGCCGTTGCCCTTACTCTCGGTTACCTATCAGAGCTTGATGGTAAGACCCTGTTGCCGGAGACACTACTACATGAGCTATAGAACAAACAAGGAGAATTTAGCTGGTGCTGGCTTCAGAGCTTCATCTTTATTGTCTAGGTTTCATAGTGCTGGAAGGGGCTATGCATACCACTGGTTCCTTTTTTTTTTTTTTAATTTTATTTTTGTATGTGTATGAATGTACTGTCTGCATGTAGGTCTGTGCACCCGTATTGTGCAATGCCGCGGAGATCAGAAGAGAGTCTCGGATTCCCCTGGAACTGGAGTTCTCCTGGAATTGGAGTTACAGACGGTTCTCAGCTGCCACCTGGGTCCTCTGCAAGAGCAGTTGGTGCTCTTAACCGCTAGGCTATCTCTCCAGCCCCTTAACCTGTGATTTTTGTGAGAAGTGAGGCCAATTTTAAAGAGTACTTCCTAAGATTTAAAAAAAAAAAAAATTCTGAGTATGGTATCATACTGCTTTTTTTTTTTTTTTTTTTGTCTTTTTTGAGTCAGGGTCTCTCTGTAGCTCCAGCTAGCCTCAAACTTGCTATGTAGACCAGGCTGGACTTGAACTCACAGAGATCTGCCCACTTCTGCCTCCAGGGTGCTACGATTAAAGGTGTGAACCACCTTGCCTGGCTGGTTTAGTTATTTCAACTCTATTAGATACTGGTAGAGTTAGTGAAAATGTCTGTTTTGTTTAAATTCACAATTTAGGGTAGGCAAGTCAGTGCATTGAACTTTGGCAAGCTGTTACAGGTCCAGAAAAGACAGCACTGCTGTAATTAGGCCAGCTTTTTTGTTTCATCCTAAGTACAGGTCAACAGCTTCCTTGTCATTAACTTTTAATTATGTTTTTATTTTTGTATGTGTATGAATGTACTGTCTGCATGTAGGTTGGTGTACCCGTGTCATGCATTGTGATGGAGGTCAGAAGAAGGTGTTTGTTGGATTCCCCTGGAACTGGAGTTAAAGATGGTTCTCAGCCTCCATGTGGGTGCTGGGAATCAAACCCAGGTCCTCTGCAAGAGCAGTCAACACTCTTAACCTCTCGGCCATCTCTTCAGCCCCATCATTAACTTTATTTATTTATTTATTTATTTTTTTTATGTGTATGAATGTACTGCCTGCATGTAGGTTTGTGCACCCGTGTTGTGCAGTGCTGCAGAAGTCAAAAGAGGGTGTCGGATTCCCCTGGTACTGGAGTTCTGGAGTTGGAGTTACAGATGGTTCTCAGCCGTCATGTGGGTGCTGGGGATGGAACCTGGGTCCTCTGCAAGAAAAATTGGCGCTCTTAGGTGCTCTTAACTGCTAGGCCATCTCTCCAGCCTTCCTGTTTTAAAACAGGAAGCAGAAAGGAGGAGCCAGTGACCAGTCATTATTACCGTGTGCTTAGTCAGTGCCTGCTATGTATATAATACTGTTTTTGTCTTATGGAAGATTAAATTATGAATAAATTTGTTCATTAACTTTAAAAAACTATTGTTCTGATACAAAGAAAAGTAGGCTTCAGGGACAGATTGTTGTTTCTTTGCTAATATTAATTCCTAAGCAATTTACATCAAATCATTTTTTACCTTATATCAGTTAGTACTAGGAGAGTATAATCTTTTCCATTTTTTTTTTTTTTTTCCTGTGTATTCACACATGGATACATGGGAGCAGTTTAGAACTGAATTCAGGGCTTTGTGTCTGACAGACATCCACTTACATTTGAGCTATATACTGTTATTTTTTATTTTATTTTTTTTTAATTTTATTTATTTTTGTATGTGTATGAATGTACTGTCTGCATGTAGGTTTGTGCACCCGTGTCGTGCAATGCCACGGAGGTCAGAAGAGAGTGTCGGATTCCCCTGGAACTGGAGTTAAAGACGGTTCTTAGCTGCCATGTGGGTGCTGGGGATCGAACCCAGGTCCTCTGCAAGAGCAGTCAGTGCTCTTAACCGCTAGGCCATCTCTCCAGCCCATTTTTATTTTTTGTGTATTTTTTATGACCATGTGTCACGCAATGTCCACAGAGGCCAGAAGAGGCCATCAGATTTCTTAGAACTGGAGTTTGTTTAAAAAAAAAAAAAAAAAGTAATGCCTGGGGGGGGGGGTGATGCATGCCTTTAATCCTAGCACTGGGAGGCAGAGGCAGGCGGATCTTTGAGAGTTCGCCTGGTCTACAGAGTGAGTTCCAGGACAGCTGGGACTTTAGGGAGACCCTGTCTCGAAAAGACCAAAAAAAAAAAAGAGAACTGGAGTTTGTTGGAGATAGTTGGACTTGGTTGTTAGCTGCTGTGCGGGTGCTGAGAACCAAATCCTGGTCCTCTACGGGAACAGTCAATGCTCTTAAAACACTGAGCCCTCTCTCCTCCTGCTTTTTTTTTTTTTTTAACCTCATTACATTTTTATTTACTTTGTGTGCATGCATGTATGTATGTGGTGTGCACACGTATGGTTGCACACACCCAGGTATGACTGGAGCTGAGCTTTTCTCCTACCATGTGGTTCCCAGAGATCTAACTCAGGTGGTCAAACTTGGCAACAGGTGCCTTTACCCACTGAACCATCTCACCTGCTCATTATTGGCTCTTGAACAGGGTTATATGGTGTTGGATAAAGTGCGAAATATTAAACTTGTAGGAATTAAATGCTTAAGAAGTTTTTGGACTTGTTTACAGAAAAGTGAAAGCATAAGAATCCATTCCCTTAAGCAAAAGCTTAGATTTAATAGTTAACAGAAATCCCCTATTTCTTTTTCATGCTATTTAAATGTTAAGAAACGGGTCTTAGGGGCTGGAGAAATAGCTCAGTGGTTAAGAGCTTTTGCTGTTCTTGCAGAGACCCTGGTTTGGTCCCCAGTACACACATGGTGGTTAACAACTGTTCCTAATTCCCTCTTCTGGCCTTTGCAAGCACTGAATGGTACAGGTACACTTGCATACATATAGACCAAACACTCTCACTTGTAAAAATAAATAAGCTTGCCAGGTGTGGTGGCACATGCCTTTAATCCTAGCACTTGGGAGGCAGACGCAGGTAGATCTTTGTGAGTTCAAGGCCAGCCTGGTCTACAGAGTGAGTTCCAGGACAGCTGGGGCTACAGGGAGACCCTGTCTCGAAAAGACTAAAAAAAAAGCTCTTTTTTTTTTTTTTCTCAAAAGAAACACTTTTTGGCTTTGATCATTTCTAGTATTTTTATCTCATTCCTTTAATGCCTATATGTTTTTTTATTCTGGAAGCTCAGATTCAGTGGTAAGAATATTTATTCATAAATAACACCTGAGAATATAATACTATATCTTATGACACTTCATAATCTTTGGGGGTGACAGCCTTTGAATTTTCAATTTCTCATCAACTTTATCCTAGGGTTTTATGAATCAGATATTAGGTTTGACATAATAGCAGTTTTCTATACTATATTCTGTGTTAATTAGCTATAATTATTATTTAAAATTTTTTATGAGTTTTGCCTGCATGTATGTAATTACACCCACATGCACACAATTCCTGGAGAAGCCAGAAGAGGGTGTCCGATTCCTTGGAACTGGGTTTACAGATGATTGTCAGCTGACATGTGGGTGCTGGGACTTGAACCTGGGTCCTCTGGAAGAACAGCAAGTGTTTTGGGTTTAGCTGCTGAGCCATCTCCCCAGGGCCCATTAGCTATGATTATAGGAACAACTTTTCTTCATCTGCTAGAGCTATTTGGTGACTCTTTTAAAGGAATTTTGGATAGGGTTGAATAAGTCATTTTTTTCTTTTAATGTTTAAAAATTGGATTTCTGGGGCCTGGAGAGATGGCTTAGCAGGTAAGAGCACTGGCTGCTATTCCAGAGGACAGGGGTTTGATTCTCAGCACCCACATGGTGGCTGACACTTGGCCCTAACTCCAGTTCCAGGGGATCTTATACCCTCTTCTGGCCTCTGCAGTCTCTTCACAGTATGGATGCACTTATATACCTACAGACAAAACACTCATACACATAAAATAAAAACAAATTTTAAAAAATTGAGTTCTAGAGATTTATACTCAGAAAAATTGTGTACACACATATACACACACACACATAATTATATAGTTGATTAGAGCCATACTTGCCACCAAACTCAGCATTAACTTAAAATTTTCTATTGTTACTTTTCAGTCTAGAAGTCTAGTTGAATCTGGGAACTATTGAATAGAATTACAGAGCTCTTGTCACATTAAATATATCATCATACTTTCTAATGTGTAAAATTTTCAAGTATGTAAAGTAACATGTAAGTTTTAAACTGGGTTTTTAATTTGTTGAAGATAGATACTTAGAGGAAGGATGTGGGACCAAGGAGGACAGCCCTGGCAGCAGTGGCCCCTGAACCAGCAGCAGTGGATGCAGTCGTTCCAGCACCAGCAGGACCCAAGTAAGCAGAAGACTGAGTTTGGACATTTGGAGATGGGGAGGACACAGATGATAGTTAGGGTTGGCTTACTGAATCAATTCATGGACAGAATTTACCTTGCTGCTTTTAAGAAATGTTTTGTTCTTTGAAAACATTCTTGAAAGATAGAAAGCTTTGTGATTATTGTACATTTCTAAACTGATAATAGTCTTAGTTTTCCTAAAGAAAAAAATATAGAATTTGTTGCTTACGTATTACATATTACTCTTGTTCTGAATATTAGGTTAGGTTATATTTAATTGTGGTTTATGCTTTATTAGTTTGCATGTGTATGTTTGTATGTGCTTCTGGGTTCCTGTGTACCTATAGAGTAAGAACACATTACATGCTGCATGTGAGGGCCAGAGGTGTCTTCGTTAGGTGCCTTCCACAGTTAACTCTCCATTTTACTTTTTGAGACAAGGTTTCTCGTTTAACCCAGAGCTCACTGATGGAGCTAGATTGGTGGGCCATCAAGCTCTAGAAATCTGCCTGACTTCCTGCTTCACAGTGCTGGGGTTATAGAGGTGCAGTGCAATATCTGCCTTTTGTGTGGGCTCTGGAGATCTCGTACTCAGGTTTTCATGCTTATGCAACAAGCACTTTATCAACTTAGCCATGTTCTTAGCACTCATCATGTTAAGTCATTGAAAATTTTCTTTTTACTGTGGAGTATCTCAAGACTACAGCGATAAAAAGGAAGGGCATGGGAGCCGCATTTATAACTTGCCAGTTTTGTTGCTTCATCCTTATGATTACTTAGTATTGCTCTGTCCTTACTGGAATTTTTTTTTAAACAGTTTTACAGCATAGCCCAGGAGGCTCGCCTCACACTCACAATGCTTCTTCCTAAGTTCGAGATTGCAATGTGTTATATTCGATATCATAGGCCACTGATTCTTTTTTGTGTATTTATTATTGTTCTTTTTTATTTTATTTTACCGGATTTTTGCAATTTTCGTACAATATAGTTGGATGGTATTTAGATTCCCGCTCCTGTCAGCACCTTCTCCTGCTGCCCCCACCCAATTTCATGTATTCCCATATATGTAATACCACCTATAGAGGCTGATGTGTGTCCCCAAATGTCCTTGAGTATGAGTCTGTCCACTGGGCCCACCAAGAATCCCATCCTGTCTCTTCCTTCTCAGCAGCCATCAATTGCCAGAAGTCCTTAGGTTGGGTTGGTCTTTTTGAGACAGAGACTAGCTTCAGCTGGTCTGGAACTCACTGTGTAGACCAGGCTGGCCGTGAACTCAGATTTGGAGATTTCTTGGTTGGAGATTTCTTATCTACTTCTCCATGTCTGTGCTGGGATTTTGTCTGGGTTGAGCTTTCATAGGATTTGTGGATGCTGTCACCATTGCTGTGAGTTTGTATGAGTAACTAACCAGCTGTATTGTATCTTTTTTAAAATAGCTATAGCATTCTGTTGTAGGGCTGTACTGTAATGCATAAATTTTAAGAACTCACTTGACCATTTGAGTGTTTATATCTTTCCATATTTAAAACAATTAGCATAATCTGGCATACATAATAATAATCACTTGTCCAGTTTCGGTTTGTTTGTTTGTTTAGTAAAAGAGATAGGCTTTCTAGGTCACAGTTGTAGAGTTGGGAAGTTTTAGATACACATAGTCAAGTTTAACTCCGTATATCCAGGTCACGCCAGTTTCATGTTTTGGTAGAAATGTATGAGAATGTTTATTCAATCTTTACTAAACTAAAATGTGAAAAACATGTGGGTTTTTTGTTGTTGTTGTTTTGGTTTTTTTTTTTTTTTTTTTTTTTTTTTTTTTTNTTTAGTCCCAGCTGGCCTAGAGCTCACTATGTAGACCAGGCTGGCCTTGACCTCACAGAGATCCACCTGCCTCTGCCTCCCCAGTGCTGGGACTAAAGGTGTGTGCCACCACAGCCGGCTAAAAAAAAAACATTTTACTCTGCTTTATTTACCATTAGAATCTTAATATAAAGTATGTGACTTCTTTAAAACTCAGTAAACAAGGCCATGCATTCCCTATTTTAGAATGGGTTAAGTGGTTTCGTTAGTCCTTTTCTGAAACTCATGTATATGTTCTGACCTGAATATGGATTGTTTTTAAGCATCCTTGTAGATATAACTTTATATAATATTTAAAAATCTGCTAAAGAATAACGGAAGAAAGGAAGGAAGGAAGGGGGGAAGGAGGGAGAAAGAGAAAGGGAAGAGTAGGTCAGAGTGGTGGCTCAGCTGATAAACACTTGGCATGCTGGTAAGAGGACTGAAGCCTGTGTAAAATGCTGTGCTGTATGGTGCTCCACCTGTGACTTCAGCCTCGAAAGGCTGAAGGGGATCACTAAGCAAGGTGGCTAGTGCGAGTAGCCTCGTCTGTGACTCTGGGCTTGATTGAAAGACCCTGCCTCAAAGAATAAGTTAGAGGATTAATAAAGGAAAGATTCCTACTGACTAAAGGCCTCCAAATGGATATGTACATGTGCTCACACATCTGCGGACACATACACAGACATATACATACAAATGCACTTCACACATGCATCACATGAAAAGAAAAAAGGAGAATAATTGAGATACTTGTTTTATAAAGGTACTGCTATTCCTTTTTTTGTGTGTCTTTTTGAGACAGGGTCTCCCTATAGCCCCAGCTGGCCTGGAACTTGCTATGTAGACCAGATTGGCCTCAAACTCTGAGAGATCTGCCTGCCTCTGGGCCGCTCCCCACCCAACCCCCAGTGTTGGGAATAAAGGTGTGCCTGGCTGTACTGCTGTTCGTTTATCGCGTACATTCTGAATGCTAAATTCTGTTCATTTACATTAGGCCAGATTGACTGGGCTGCTTTGGCTCAAGCTTGGATTGCCCAAAGAGAAGCTTCGGGACAGCAGAGCATCGTAGAACAACCACCGGGAATGATGCCAAATGGACAGGACGTGTCTACAATGGAATCTGGTCCAAATAATCAGGGGAACTTTCAAGGGGACTCAAGTTTTAACAGAATGTGGCAACCAGGTTTGTCGTTTATTGTTTTCAAATTGTAGGATCTTTTGAAATAAAATGAGGATTAGTAAATGTTTAATTTGTTTGCTATTATGACTTGAAATTAATACTTGTAAAATAGTTTCAGTTTGATTTGATCTTGACATTTTTTTTTGTGGCTGAAATTATTCTGTGTGCAGTCTGCTAGCATCGTGGCACTCAGTTTGATTTTTTTTTTTTTTTCTTGGTTCTTCATTCCTAGGCTGACAGGGGCTGGGAACACTCTGGAAACCTCACTTGACATCTAGGGAAGAGAGCATTCTTTGTCTCTCTGTTGCAACCTCTGGCCTTTTCAGAAGCAGCACTGGCAGAGTAACACATGTCTAGCCTCTAAAGAAAAGTTGTGTCACTCTGTGACAAATAAGTCTGTCAAATTTACTCTGCTCCTACCATCTACCCACCTTTTTCTTCCCTTTTTTTCCAGATAGTGATGATTTTCCCTAAGTTCTTGTCTGTTTTAATTCTGGTTTGATTTTGTTACTTCACAGTGTGATTTAGATTCCTTAATGCTAATTCAATTTTCCGTGGTTGTATTTTTAATAACCACTTCAAACTATAGAGAAATTTCACATTTGGGTATACTGATAAAGTTTTTTCCTCCTTTTGTGATAATTATTTATTTTCATGTTATGTTATGAATGGAAAACACAGGAAGGAGCTCCCTAATATTACTTTGAAAAGAATAACAAATATTCTCTTCTTTGATACTGTGAGGTGATTCATTTCTCTCCTCTAAAAAGACAGATTTTCCCAAGTTTGAAAATGCTTTTAGTTCCCAAGTCTATAGCTCATTCTGGCATCATCATGTTCTCTCTACTCCCATCCCCAGTTTCACCCTATTGGCTTTCTTTGTGACCTGGGAAACTTATTTAACTGCTGTGTGCATTTGTTTCCCCTCCTGAAATTGACAAAAATAATACCTGATTATTCCCTACCTCACAGGGTTGTTGTGAGGATAAATGTGTTCATGGAAAAAGGATATGATATAGAAATTTTAAAGTATTATTTTTATGATATTATTGAACAGAAATAGAGTAGTTCAACCAAAAGTTGCTTTGGATTTTGTTACATTCATTAAAAATGCTGCCGGGCATGGTGGCGCACGCCTTTAATCCTAGCACTCGAGAGGCACAGGCAGGTGGATCTTTGTGAGTTCAAGACCAGCCTGGTCTACAGAGTGAGTTCCAGGACAGCTGGGGCTACAGGGAGACCCTGTTTCAAAAAGACCAAAAAAAAAAAAAAAAAAAAAATGCTTTTGGGAAGCTGAACATGGTGGTGTGTGCATGTAATCCCAGCACAGGGGGAGGCAGAGGCAGAAGGAGCTTAAGTTTAAGGCCACTTCCAGGTTAGCTTTTTCTACATAGCAAGACTCTGTCTCAAAATATCAAAACAGTAGTTTGGGGGATTTTGTTTAGAGTATGAATTAGAATAGAATTAGTTCATTGAATTATTTCTGAGATACTTTTTAATTTGTTGCTTATTTTTTAAGATAATACAGAAGGAATTTGACTAAGAAGTTATGAGTTGCTTTTAAAAATCTGTTTTTACTTTCTCTAGCTTTCTTGAGATCTTAAAAGTTTGTGTTGATTTTGTCATAACCCCTATTGAATGTTTTTATGCCTAAATCCTGAATAGAATGGGGAATGCATCAGCAGCCCCCACATCCCCCTCCAGATCAGCCGTGGATGCCACCAACACCAGGCCCAATGGACATTGTTCCTCCTTCTGAAGACAGCAACAGTCAGGACAGTGGTGAATTTGCCCCTGACAACAGGCATATATTTAACCAGAACAATCACAACTTTGGTGGACCACCCGATAATTTTGCAGTGGGGCCAGTGAACCAGTTTGACTATCAGGTGAAAGATATTTTGTTACTTTAATGTCATAGATGTGCACGTAACTCATTCTTTGGAAGTGTTTCATCAAGAATTCCTAAGATATGTTTTATTTTTCAGAGCTGTACAATAAGCACATACAATGTCTCAGAAAATTTATCAAGATTTGGATATTAAAATTATTAGATTTTAGTTGATTAGGGAAATAGTTTAAAGACTCATTAGGAAAAAAATTTGGATAAAATGAAAAATGTGTAAGTCAAATAGTTACATGATGTCTTGTTTTCCAGTTTCAAAGTGATATATTTAAATGTTAAAGTGTAGAAAATACACAGTAATTCAATACATTATTTGTCAATAATAGTTTATAAGATTATCTTCCTAACTGCAATCCCTTCTATGTAGAATTATTACAGTTTTCTCAGTGTTACTGTTTTTTTCATTCTTACATGACATGTTAATGGAATTGTTCATGATTTCCTTTGTAACATCCAACTCATTCCTAGGGACATAGAACTCTATGGGGGAAGAGTGTTATTGTAGGGGATTTATTTTCTTGATTTGCTTTGCTAGGGTCTACCCTTAAATTATACTAGATATCATTGAGAAATAACTGATTGCTGTTGCTTTATGAGCAGAACAGTAATAGTTCATACTTTAGAGAAACCTGCATATATTTAACCACTGATTCTAAGGTGAATTTGACAGGCTCTTCACTTGAGACAGTAGTTCTCTCCTTAATGCATATCAGATTCTTGTTGTGGCCTCAACACTTGGAATTCGAATATGTAGTTTTTGCTTTATTTAAAAGGGATGAAGTGGCAAGGAGCTCCATACCCCAGTGTTGCTAGATGAATCCTATGCTAATAAGGCAAAGAGCTCGATTGGCAGTTGGCTTTTTAAAAGCCTCTGGAAATAGCACAAAAATTTACTATAGTAATTTAGTACCTTTTTTTTTTTGTTATAAATAAATACATCTTGCAGCATTTTAGAAACAACTTGAATCACACTATAAATGGGAAAATGAAATTGTCCAAAAGATTTTCCTGTAGTTTTTAGTTTAAAACAACAACAAAAACTTAGCCAAATATCGTAGCAACATCCTGTCATCCCAGCACTTGTGAGGCTGAGGTAGGAGGCTATCGAATTTTAAATCAGTTTTGGGTACCTAGTAGATTCAAAGCTAGCCAGGACTATGTAGCAAGAGCTTGTCTTAAAAGAGAGAAAATGTATATATATTTGATGTCTTGGTGTGGGGGTTTATAAATGAATTCAGAATGAAAAGGTTCATATATATATATATATATATATATATGAACCTTTTCAT